>JAAONU010000019.1:32579000-33089102 GCA_012932295.1 Cyclina sinensis | reverse complement strand
TAACCTTCCTTGGAGGTATTGTCTAAAGTTCTGTCCAAGCATGAATAAACTATATCCATTAATAAAAAAGATATAGCATAGTTAAGCAATGTCAAGGTCATTCAAAGGTCAAGGTAATATCTGAAGTATTCAACACGTTTGTCATATTCTCAGTGCTGATTTGTCCGAGTACAGATCAAATCCGTCCATAAATAACAAAAAATTGGCTATTTTAGCAAAATTAAATGATTTGACCTTGATAGTAAGGTCATTTTTAGTTCAAGGTCATACCTGAATAATTTAACATGTAGGTTTTGTCATTAAGTGTCTTTTAGTCCAAGTATGAATCAAATCCAAATAAAATAACTTGACCGTGAAGGTCACACTTGAATGATTCAATGTGTCAGTTTGTCATAAGTGTTGTTTGGTCCCAGTATGAATCAAATCAAAGCATAAATAACAAAGTTATAGCCAATTTAAGCAAAATTCAATAACTTGTCCTTAAATGTCGAGGTCATCTCAAGGTCAAGGTCATACCTTAATAAATCGAAATGTCGGTTTTGTTGCTTTAATCAAAGTATGAATCAAATCTGTAAATAAACAACTGTTATGACAACTTAAGCAAAATACAATAATTAGACCTTACTGCCAAGGTCATAATAGGGTCAAGGTCATACCTGAATTATTCAACATGTCAGTTTTGTCAAAAAATTGTTTTGTCCAAGTATGAATCAAATCCAACCATAAATAACAAAGTTATGACCATTTATAGCTAAATTCAATCATCTGACCTTGACAGTCAATGTCATTTTTAGGTCATGGTCACACTCCCTTATTCAACAAGTCGGTTTTGTCATAAGTGTTGTTTTGTCCAAGTATGAAATAATTCCAACAGAAAATAACAAAGTTACGGCAAATTGTAGCAAAATTCAATAATTTGACCCTGAAGGTCGAGGTCATTTAAGGGTCAAGATGATATATGAAAGAATCATAATGTTGGATTTGTCATAAGTGATATTTTGTCCAAGTAGGAATCAAATCCTTATTAAAAAATTATAATAATTTGAGACCCTGGGGCGGGGCCATTTTTGACCCAGGAGCCATGATTTGAACAAACTTGGTAAAGGTCAACTGGACAATGCTGCACACCAAATATCTATACTCTAGGCCTTGCAGTTTCTGACAAGAAGATTTTTTAAAGCTTTTCCTATATAACTCTATGTAAAACATGTGACCCCTTGAGCGGGGCCATTTTTGACCCAGGAGCCATGATTTGAACAAAATTTGTAAAGGTCCACTGGACAATGCTGCACACCAAATATCAAAACTCTAGGCCTTGTGGTTTCTGACAAGAAGATTTTTAAGTTTACCCTATATAAATCTATGTAAAATCAACTGACCCCTGGGGTGGGGTCAGTTTTGACCCAAGGGTCATAATTTGAACAACTTGGTAGAGGTCTACTAGATGATGCTTCATACCAAATATCTAGGCTCCAGGTCTTGGGGTTTCGGAGAAGAAAATTTTTAAAGATCCAACTTTTAAAATCTAATTTTAACTCCAGTGACCCAGAAATGCAATGGACCAAAACCATTTGAATAATCTTGGTAGAGCTTCATGCAAGGAACATCCCAGGCAAGTTTCATTTAATTTGGCCCTTTGGTTTCAGAGGAGATGTCATTTTAATGAAAAGTTGACGACGGACGGACGACGGACAAAGACTGATCAGAAAAGCTCACCCTGAGCACAGGTGAGCTAAAAATCAATGGACCAGAACAGACTGCTAATATGCACAGCTCCTTTTGGCAGTGAAGCTTCCTATTACGTTTTATTAAATTCAAGCCAGTGGTTGTTGAGAAATTGTCCGGACAAAAGTCAGGGATGGACTGAAGGACAGATCGATGGACGGACGGACGAACAAGGCGGCGACTAAATGCATCCCTGTTGGGGAGCATAACAAATGTGCCAAGCTATTTTAAAATCCTTAAATGCAGGAGGAAGTTATGGCCCGCGCAAGGTCTATCATAAAAAATTTGGACATTTGATCTGGCACTGTGACCTTGACCTTTCAGCTGGGAACCTGGGTATTGCACGCAACAAACCGTCTCATCAAGGTGAACAAATTTGCCAAGGTATTTCAATATCCGTCCATGCACAGAGTCATGGCCCGAACAAGGCAATCATTACGTTTTTTAGTTATGGAGTTCTTCCCCAAGCTAGACAGAATGACAAGGCAGGCCCGGACAAGGCAATCTGGACGGACGCATGCACGCACGCAATTAACGCACGCATGTACATACACCGAACTGCGGTGCCAAATCTGACGACGATGTCGAGCTATCAGCAAGCGGGCTAGATAAAAATGGTGGTTCTTATTGTGTACAAGAGATTGTTGAATATGATAGACATAAGCCATTCCCTCTTCAATTGGATAACTGTTAACTGAATTTGCTTCTCTTATCGTTGTTTGTGCTATTCTTATTTAATGAATGATATTTTTCTGTTTATGTGAATGTTTGTTTTATTATATATCGTTATGCATTGATTATACAGCACATTATTTTTAGGATTTTCATATTTGTTCAGTTTTGCTTTTTTTTCTGTATTACTTCAAATCACAAAAATGATTCTGTCTAAAGGTTGTTTTATACACATACGACTGATATGATGACTTGCTTACAGACTGTGCCTTGGCAACAGAATGGAAAATCTTATTTTTGTCATTTAAAACTATTACCTTAGTTATAAATTATTTCATATTGAAAAATATTGGGTGATCCACAGCTGATATTGATTTGTCTATTACTGAGGCACCAGTTTTGAGTTTTTTGTATTTGAAAGTAACTATGTAAACAAGAGGGCCATGATGGCCCTATATCGCTCACCTGAATATGACTGCTTTTAACAAAGTTGCTATGGACCTGGTTAATTGACCCCAGATGACCCATATTCGAACTTGACCTAGAAATTATTGAAACAATCTTTCTGACAAATTTCAAGGTTATTTGGACAGAGAGTGTAGCCTTTAGAGTGTTAACAAGGTTTTTCCATATTTGGGCTCTGTGACCTAGTTTTTGACCCCAGATGATCCATATCCAAACCTCAGCTTGAAATCATTAAAACAACCTTTCTGACAAATTTCCAGGACATTTGGACTAAAAATGTAGCCTCTAAGTGTTTACAAAGTTTTTTCGATATTTAGGCTCTGTGACCTAGTTTTTTAATCCAGATGACCCATATTCAAAGTTGAGCTGGCCCTATATCGCTCACCTGAATATGACTGCTTTTAACAAAGTTGCTATGGACCTGGTTAATTGACCCCAGATGACCCATATTCGAACTTGACCTAGAAATTATTGAAACAATCTTTCTGACAAATTTTCAGGTTATTTGGAATTAAAATCTTAACTCTTGAGTGTTAACAAGGTTTTTCCATATCTGGGCTCTGTGACCTAGTTTTTGACCAAAGATGACCCATATTAGTACTTGAGCTAGAAATCATCAAAACAACCTGTCTGACAATTTTCCAGGATATCTGGACTGAAATTGACTAACCTCTGGATAGTTAAAATGGTTTTAACATTTTAGGGCTCTGTGACCTAGTTTTTGATCCCAGATGACCCATATCCTAATCTGGGCTAGAAATCATTGAAACAACCTTTCTGACAAATTTTAAGGACATTTGGACTGAAAATGTAACCTCTTGAACATTAACAAGGATTTTCTACTTTTTGGCCCTGTGTTCTAGTTCTTGACCCCAGATAACCCATATTCAAAATTGAGCTAGAAATCATTAAAACAATCTTTCTGACAAATTTCAAGGTTATTTGAACTGAAAATGTTACCTCAATGCGTGTTAACAAGGTTTTTCCATATCTGGGGTCTGTGACCTAGTTTTTGACCCCAGATGACCTTTATTCGAATCTGAGCTAGAAATCATTAAAACATTTTTTCTGACAAATTTGGAGAATATTTGGACTGAAAAGTAGCTTCTTGAATGTTAACAAGTTTTTTTCTATTTTTGGGCTCTGTGACCTAGTTTTTGATTTCAGATGACCCATATTCAAATTTAACCTAGAAATCATTGAAACAACCTTTCTGACAGATTCCTGGTTATTTGGACTGAAAATGTTACCTCTAGAGTGTTTACAAGGTTTTTCCATATTTGAGCTCTGTGACCTAGTTTTTGACCCCAGATGACCCAATTTTGAACTTGAGCTAAAAATCATCAAAACAACCTTTTTGACAAATTTCTGGGATATTTTGACTGAAAATGTAACCTCTAGAGTGTTAACGAGATTTTTCTATTTTTGGGCTCTGTGACCTAGTTTTTGAACCAAGATGGCCCGTATTCGAACTTGAGCTTGAAATCATAGAAACAACCTGTCTGACAAATTTCCAGATTATTTGGACTGAAAATGTTACTTCTCCTTCTACAAGAAGATTTTCAAAGTTATCGCTATATAAGCCTATGTAAAACCAATGACCCCAGGGTGGGGCCAAATTTGACCCCAGAGGTATAATTTGAACAAACTTGGTAGAGGTCCACTAGACAATGGTACATACCAAATATCTAAGCTCTATGCCTTACGGTATCTCATAAGAAGAGTTTTAAAGTTTTTCTTTAATAACTCTATGTAAAACTAGTTACCCCCTGGGCGGGGCCATTTTTGACCCAGAGGCCATGATTTGAACAAACTTGGTAGAGGTCCACTAGACAATGCTACACACCAAATATCTAAGCTCTATGCCTTATGGTTTCTGACAAGAAGATTTTTAAAGTTTTTCCTATATAACTCTATGTAAAACAAGTTACCCCTGGGGCGGGGCCATTTTTGACCCAGAGGCCATGATTTGAACAAACTTGGTAGAGGTCCACTAGACAATGCTGCACACCAAATATCTTAGCTCTATGCCTTACGGTTTCTGACAAGAAGATTTTTAAAGTTTTTCCTATATAACTCTATGTAAAACAAGTTACTCCTGGGGCGGGGCCATTTTTGACCCCAGGATCATAATTTGAACAAACTTGGTAGAGGTCCACTAGATGATGCTTTATACCAAATATCAAAGCTCCAGGCCTTGTGGTTTCTGACAAGAAGATTTTTAAAGATCCAACTTTTAAAATCTGTTTTTAGCTCCTGTGACCCAGAAATGCAATGGACCGGAACCATTTGAACAAACTTGGTAGAGCTTCATGCAAGGAACATTCTAGGCAAGTTTCATTAAATTTTGCCCAGTGGTTTCAGAGGAGATGTCATTTGAATGAATTGTGGACGACGGACGGACGGACGGACGGACGGACGCCGGACAATCAAGGATCCTAAAAGCTCACATGAGCATGCTCAGGTGAGCTAACAAGCTGGATAGTTTCGCAAAACTGATCTGTATAACTCTCTACCATTTGCTTAAACAGCTTTAATATATCGCAATATGTACTTCATAAGGGATAGCCTTGTATTTATTTTGACTGAATTTAAGATGCCATCTATTCTAGTGGTTTGTGAAAATAATATAGTACGTTTTATTTATCACCCCCGCCAAAGGCGAAGGGTATATTAAACATGGTCTCCGTCCGTGCGTCCCAATTTTGTCCGGAGCATAACTCTAAAAGTACTTGAGCGATTTTTTTCAAACTTCATACACTGACAAAGCATATTGGGTGGAATGGCGTGTCAGAATAATTACTCCATCATGCCTACTTTTAGAGTTATTGCCCTTTATCAGCTTTACTTGAAAAACTTTGTCCGGAGCATAACTCCAATAGTACTTGAGCGATTTTTTCAAACTTAATACACTGACATAGCATATTGATAGGAAGTGCAGTTTGCAAGAACAATAACTCTACCTTGCCTTCTTTAAGAGTCATTCCCCTTTATCAGATTTACTTAAAAAGTTTTGTCCAGAGCATAACTCCAAAAGTACTTGAGGGATTTACTTCAAACTTAATACACTGACAGAGCACATTGGTAGGAAGTGCAGTGTACAAGAACAAATATTTTACTTGGATTGTTTGAGAATAATTCCCCTTTATTAGATTTACTTGAAAAAATTTTCCAGAGCATAACTCCAAAAGTACTTGAGGGATTTTCTTCAAACTTAATACACTGACATACATCATTGGTAGGATGTGCAGTGTGCAAGAACAATAACTCCACCTTGCCTTGTTTTTGAGGGATTTTCTTCAAACTGCATAGTTACGTGCATTATTACATTTAGGTTTTGAATGTACAAGCTTCAGGCAACTTCTTCCCGGCGGGGGGGAGGGGGGATTAACCATGGCTCTTGTTCATATTAAGGTTATTGCATGTATTTGTAATTTTGAAACTGCCAAGTTTGTAGTCTTGTAGTGTCATCTAAAATTGTTTAAATGATAGTAACTTTCAGATGATTGGATATACGATCATATCATCTTTCTAGCACTTTAGTATAAATGTTCTGTGCACATGATTTTAGTTTTTTTCACTCGACAATAATTTAGTATAAAAAGTGTAAAAAATAATGATAAACATAACAGACCATTTTCAAAAACATTTTATATTCTACGATAGAATATTACAGATTAATCATGTCCTTTATTATATATGTATTGTTGCAGTCTTTTTCATGACAAACCCTTGCACTTTGTAGTATATAAAACTATCTGTAACATGTGATCATTAGAAACAAGTTACAATTTGGACTGAGAACCAGTAATTCAGGGGTTAAGGTCATATAAATATAGGTCAGTGGGAAGGTCTGTTCCAAAGGGGGTTGTGTCCAAGTATGAAGTAATTCCACTTACTAATAAGGAAGTAATGGGCAATGTTTAAGTTTTTGGACAATTGGATCTTCAAGGTGAAGGTCATTCAGGGGTCAAGGTCAAACAAATATAGGTCAGTGGGGAGGTCTTTTGCAAAGGGGTGTTGTGTTTAAGTATGAAGTAAACCCACTTACTAATAAGCAAGTTATTGCCAATGTTAAGTTTTCGGATGGACTGACGGACGGACATTTCAAAAACTATATGCCTCCCTTCGGGGGCATAAGAAAGAAGGTCAATAGTTCAAGGTAAACCAAAGTCAAATTTAAAGTCTGTATGCAAACTTATACAAATAGTTTAAATTTCAAACACATATCTTCAAAAGCAAGGAAATAGGTCAGTAGGTCAAGGTAAGCAAAGGTTAAAGTTGAAGTCTAAATGCAAATATATACGAACAATTAAAATTTCATTGATGTAGCTTCAAAAAAGGAAGTAGGTCAGTAGGTCACATAAACTCTTGACCCATCCAATGATTTTTTCCTGTTGGGGTGGGGGGGGGGGGGGGGGTAGCAAGGTGAGGTGGGTTGGTGTTAGGTTCCCTTGTGTGGGCTAAGATCTTCCATAGCTCATCTATAACTGAATGGGCCAATTTTGATTCAGGGGCCATGATTTGTAAACTTGGTAGAGGTCCACTAGACACTGGAACAAACAAAATACCTAAATCCTAGGGGTAATGGTTTCTGACAAGATTTTTCAAATTTTTCTTATAAAGTCTATGTAAAATCAAGTGACCCCTGGGCTTGGGCCAATTCTGAGTCCAGGGCCATGATTTATATAACATTTATTTCAACCGAATATGTAAGCTCTAGGCCTTGTGGTTTCAGACAAGATTTTTTTAAAGCTTCTCTAAATTTTTCAACCAGATTTCTACATGAAATTCCATTTCTTCTAGACTACGCAACATACAAAATATATTTTAGCTATAAGGCATATTGTTTCAGACATGAAGATCTTTTAAAAACTTTCCTATATAAGCCTATGTTAAGTCATCTGATCCTAGGGCAGGGCCATTTATAACCCCAGGGGTATAATTTATCTTGGTAGAAAATATTTAGATGAAGCTTCAGGCAAAATATCTGAAAAAGCTTATCAGACAAAAAATTTCAAAGAAAATTTTTTTTTTTTACATAAATAGGACACCCAGAGTGGGCCAATCTTTATCCAAGGGATATAATATGAACAAACGTAACATGAACAAGAAATGTTTGTAAAACATACATGCCCCCCAGCAGCACCTAATTGCTTGTGGTTGGGCCAAAGCGTTCTCTAGTTATTGATCAGAAACCGTTTTTAGGATCAAGGTCCCTGTGGCCTTGACCTTTGACCTAATAACCTCAAAATCAATAGGGGTCATCTACTGGTGATGACCAACCAGCATACCAAGTTTGGTGAACCTAGGTCAAAGCGTTCTCTAGTTATTGATCGGAAACCGTTTTTAGGATGAAAGTCTCTGTGATCTTGACCTTTGACATAACAACCTCAAAATCAATAGGGGTCATCTACTGGTGATGACCAACCAGCATACCAAGTTTGGTGAATCTAGGTCAAAGCATTTCTAGTTATTGATCGGAAACCGTTTTTAGGATGAAGGTCCCTGTGATCTTGACCTTTGACCTAATGACCTCAAAATTAATAAGGGTCATCTACTGGTGATGACCAAGCAGCACACTAAGTTTGGTGAACCTAGGTCAAAGTGTTGATCGGAAACCGTTTTTAGGATGAAGGTGCCTGTGAGCTTGACCTTTGACCTAATGACCTCAAAATCAATAGGGGTCATGTCATTGTGATGACCAACCAGCATACCAAGTTTGGTGAACGTAGGTCAAAGCGTTCTCTAGTTATTGATCGGAAACCGTTTTAAGAATGAAGGTATCTGTGAGCTTGACCTCAAAATCAATAGGGGTCATCTACTGGTGATGAACAACCAGCACACCAAGTATTGTGAACCTAGGTCAAAGCGTTCTCTAGTTATTGATCGGAAACGAAGTCTCTACCGACGGACGGACCGACCGACCTACCGACCGACCGACATTTGCAAAACTATATGCCCCCTCATCTTCGATGGGGGCATAACAAACTTGTTATAGGTCCACTATTCAAAAGCTTCATGACAAATTTCAGAACTCTAGATCACGTGGTTTCAGACAAGAAGATTTTAAAAGATTTTCTTCAATACTTCTATGTAAAATATTACCCCTCCAGAGGGGCTCACAGTGACTCTAAGAACATAATTTGAAGAAACTTGGTAGAGGTCCACTAGAAAATTTTACACTCCAAATTTCAGACCTCTTGGATTAGCAGTTTTAGAAAAACTTTAAAGATGTGTCCTCTATATTTCAGACCTCTTGGATTAGCAGTTTTAGAAAAACTTTAAAGATGTGTCCTCTATATTTCTATGTAAAACATGTGACCCCTCAGGTGGGGCTAATAGTCACCCTCGGGACATAATTTGAACAGGCTTGGTAGAGGTCCACTAGACAATACTTCATGCTAAATTTTAAAACTCTAGGCCTTGTGGTTTCAGACAAGGAAATGTTCTTCTATATTCTGCTATTGTAAAACATGTTACCCTTTGGGCGTGCCAATAGTGACCCCAGGGACATTATTCGGAGGTCCTCTAGACAATGCTTCAAATGAAATTTTAGACTTCTGGGCTTAGCAGTTTTAAAGAAGAAAATTTTTGAAGTTTTTCATTCTTGTTGCCTCCCTACACAATTTAAAGGTAGAGGAAAAGATAGCATAAATCTATCTAAAGATCAAATAAAAAAGACACAACAAACAATAAATGAAAAAAAGAACCCGAGGGATAAACGCCTTGGAACAGTCAGCGGCGAAACTGCCACTGGGGTTTTAAACCAGGTTCTAGCGTGCACCCAAACAGGATTTCAAAAGAACACACAAAACAGCTGTTTTGGTGAATTAAGTCCAACCAACCCATCAACTCGACAAAGTTACACGCACTAGATGGGTGTTCAGTTGAACACTTGTGTCGCCCTTGGATACATTTTGAAAGAATAACTAAAAAGGTAAACAAGAGCCTGCTGGAAAAGACAGCATGCTAGTCCAAGTACAACAAGACCTGTCCGCAGACAGCATGCTCCATTTTTCTCAGTGCTGGATAATGAATTATAAACCAAGTTAAACAAGAGGCCCAACTGAAAAAAAATTGAGTGGGGGAGGGCAAGTACTTAGTCATATAAGAGGGTGGGTGGATGGGGAGTCAAGTAAAAAAATTGGGAGGGGGTGTGGAAGAAATACCTACCCATCCCATGTAAATAAATAGTTTAGTGCTAGAATAGAGAGAAAAAAAGACTTTTGAGGGGGGAGGGGGAGGGAGGGTCTGATGGGGTGGGGGGTGGAGGTCAAGTATCTACATATTTAAAAACATGAAAAAAATGGTGGTGGTGGTGGGGGGGGGGGGGTAAAGAGGTGGGGACATAAGAGGCGGGGGGAGTACTGACCCATCTCATGTAAGCTAAAAGTTTATTTCAAAGCTTAATAAATTCTTTTCCAATAAAGGAGAAAAAAAACTTTTTTCGGGGGGGTGGGCGAGGGAGAGAAAGGAGTCAAGTAACATCTGACATATTTTCAAAAAAGATTTTTTTTTAAGGGGGGTGTCCCCATACAGGGGTGGGGGTAGTCAAGTACCTCTATATTTAACAAAAAAATAATTAATAATGAATGAAAAAAATTGGGGGGTGGGAGGGGGTTAGGGGTAATGCGGGAGGGGTGGGGGTAAGAGGGTTCCCCATGCAGAGGGGGTGTAGGAGGTGGGGGGAGGGAAGTATTTACCCCTCTCATATCAGTTAATATTTTATTTCTAAGCTTAAGAAGTTTTTTGCCTATATATAATTATAAGCAAAATCAAGTGACCCCTGGGGGGTGGGGCTAACTTTGACCTCAGAGACTTGGGTACCAACAATCTTTGCAGGGGTCTTGCTGGTGATCAAGTATTCCAAGTTTGAACGGAATATCTTTGACACTTTTTGAGAAATGGACATTAAAGTTTACCAAGAAATTTTAAGTTGAAAAAGGGGCATAACTTAGCAAAAATAAATTTGAGGGTTATCTGCCCTTGAGAAATGGTGTTTCATTTTGATAGTGAACATGTATTCTTAATTTGAAGCAAATAGCTTTGATAGTTTCTGAGAAATGGACCTAAACAGCCAATGTTAAGTTTTCGTGACAATATTCAAGTACAAAAAGTGGCATAACTGTGTCAAATGTAACCTTGACCTAAAGATTTTGGCATCATCACGACCCTGTTGTCGTAAGCAATATAATTTGAAACTTTGATGAGGAAATATTGAGAAATGGCAAAGTAATAGGCAACGTTATGTTTTCGTGAAAAGGGGCAAACCTCTGTCAAATGTGATCTGACCTAAATATTTTTATATCATCACGACCCTGTTGTCATAAGCAAGATAATTTGAAACTTTGATGAGGAAATATTAAGAACTGGCAAAGTTATAGGCAACGTAAAGTTTTTGAGAAAAGGGGCATAACTCTGTCAAATGTGACCTTGACCTAAAGATTTTGGCATCATCACGATCCTGTTGTCGTAAGCTATATAATTTGAAACTTTGATGAGGTAATATTTATAAATAGCAAAGTTATAGCCAACGTTAGGTTTTCGTGATGGACCGACAAAACGATCCCTATGTATCGCCGTTTCTCCAAAAGGGCGACACAAAAAGCACACTAACATATAAAACATAAAAACCTAATAGCATTCTGGAGTGAAAAGGACAGGTACTCAAACGACCTTACTGAGACCAGAGCATTTGGTGTCAAGTCAGTAAGAACACAATGGCAAGTATAAAAGAGGCGGATCGAGTTTCTATTTTTAAGATTACCTAAAAAGAACTTTTATAAACTCTCAAGCACCTGCCACCAATGTGCAAGCAAGCAGATCAACTGTAGAAGGGTTAATCACCAAGTAGGCAGAGTCCTGAAGAATATCATGATGGTAACCTTTCTTTTTGAATTTACAGATGGTTTTTAAGAATAACACTGAGAAATTTATATTGCTTTTTATTTTCTATAATTTATAAATCAAATCTACATAAAACACTGGTTGAGAAATGCCTTGTTGCAGTAGTGATTTTAAGCTGTAGTTGTATTTTGACTTAAATCTAAGTATCTGCGACAAAACTTGAAAAAAGTTTTTCTTAATTTGTGGTACCGATACCCGTTTAAAAAGTTTTTCTGTTATGCAAAGATTGCGTTCATTGAAATTTTTAATACTGTTACAAGCTCTAGATAAGCGAACAAACTGTGGAATATAAACCACAAAAGATGTAGCGCACGGGACATCACCATCTAATAATGGATAATTAACAATATTAAAATCAAAAACATCTCTATCGTATATTTTAGTTGTTATAAAACCATTTTCAATAGAAAGATTTAGATCAAGAAAGTTTGCTTGCTTTTCTGAAGTGTTTCCTTTAATAAATAAATAAAGGCTCTATGATTAAAGGCTGCAGTCAATCTTTAGTAAAGATATTTGTTAAATATATCCATCTTACATGAACTCCTGCCATTCAATGGGGTCAGGGTCAAGGTCATCAAGGCTTATTGTATTTTTCTACTTCTCCCAATAGAGTCTTCATTTATTGACCGATATCTTAGATATTTCGTATGTATATAACTACTCTCCTACGCATCGGTCTAATGTTTCACTTTCTTACATTTGCTAAAATTCAATTTTCAGAATACGATATTTTTTTATTTTTAGACAGGGAAATCCACAGTTACTTTTCAGCCAATCAGTGACTAGCATACAACGAAACGTCCATACATACACTTTACAACCCAGAATGTTAACAAACAATGCATGTGTGCATGTTACTTATGTATTCACTATTTAAATTGTTTTTTTTAATATGTGTATGTAAATAAACCAGTAAAACTACCAAAATGTTAAAATTAAGATGGTATGGTTGTTTTTAGGCGTTAAATTGCTGTATTAAGATGTTAACATAAACGCGTAGTTGAAATGTGTTTACAACAGTGTCTGAAAACATCTGACTATTTATAATTTTTGCAATCACGATTGTTTAAACCAATGAAAGATGGTTTCAAGATTTTTTGGTTTCGGGGATATTGGTGCACTTTTATTGGTTATTTAAAAGTTCATTCTAAAGGTCAATACCATAAATCTACTCTTATTAAAGCAGCGGTGTGAAGTAACGGTAGTGTATTCACATAGCTGCTTAGGGAGCGTAGTATATAACATGCGAAGACCTCTTCCATAGGACTGGGTTTGAGATCACTAGGGCTATTTTTTTTACTTTTAATCATAGAGCCTCTATTTACTAAATTTTATTTTTAAATACTTGGTATACAATGAATTCTTACCATAAACTGGGGGTTTGAGTCAAAGTCACCAAGGTTGAAAATAGATATTTCTACTTTTCATTACAGAGCCTTCTTTTATCGACTAATATTTTAGGTATTTAGTGTGTAGGTACCTCTACCACTTGTTGGGGTTTAGGGGTCACTGGGTCAAGGTCAAGGTCACAGAGGTTTAAATAGATTATTCAGCCTTACATCATAGTGTTATGTTAGCATTTCATACAATTTAACCAACTTTCATAAAACATTTATTTAATTGGTTGAAAACTGAAGGAGGAGTTTGCGACACATGGTATATAATTTACCTACATTGGAAAAAGTATAAATTCAAGGGGCAGTAATGCTACAATTCCTGTATGGATGTGCAACAAAAATATGTCTTGCACATCTACATTGCCTAGTGACCATTCCTGAAAAGTTCCATTTCAACCAGTTTTCGCGACGCAAAGTTAAGATGTCAAACGTGACAGACCGACCAACCGACCGCCAGGGTAATTCCAGTATACCCCCATGCACACTTCGTTTGCAGGGGTATTATTAACACAACTATAATTATGAATCTTGGCTAATGATACAAAGTCGAGCAATAAAGGTCAATCATGGCCCTCCTGTTTGTTTTTTTTGGACAGGTACAGTACGCGCCAGGAGGAACTCTCGTTTTCCTCGAGGTCGTCGCGGACTACCCATTCCTTAAAACGCGAACTAATCCGCCGCATTTCGAGGATCACCGCCGCGGACATGGTCACCAAATATCGCGGCGGACGTCCGCTAAATGGTTCCGCGAACTTTTTCACAGGTAAGAACTGACGTATCGAGGGTCACAAAGTTCCTGATTACACGCATTTCGGCGAATTTTACGCTTTAAAATATCATTTAATGTATAAAACTCTCATTCTGATGCATTTGCTTACGAATGCTCGTATTTGTTAACGGAAGGAATGACAATTCAAAACCGAAAGTAATTGCTTCTCGGAACAGCTGACCTTATTTTCAGAAAATAAATTGACTGGTTTTCTATTTACACGTGTTAAAACTGCTTTCCTATATTTAAAGAAAACATACAACATGTAAACCCTACTGCAACATCTGTATCGTCTATGCGCTTGACAAAATTATTGATCGATTTTGCTGTACAATAACGAGCGTTTTCAACGACGGAATACACAGCAAATGTATTAGAAATTTGGTTTTAATTTTACCAAATGTCACATAATTGGCAGACGTAAAATGCATAGTTTTATTACGGTCATTTCATTAAATGTTCAGCTTATCCAGGTGAGTTATGACTCTAATTATTTTCGCGCTGTTCGTCAAATATCGCCGAGATATTTCGCGATGTCAAGACATAGAGGAAATCCATTTTTTTCCTCGATGTCGCGGCGGATATTTTTTTTTCCGTGGCCGCGAAATAGAGCGGAAAATGTGAGTTCCTCCTGGCGCGTACTGTAAGTGGGCAGTGTTAATGTTTCAGACAGAACTGACAAGATGTTGTATATTTGCATTTTTTATTTGGAAAATGTAAGGGCAAAGTTTTTCCCTTGGCTGGTGTGTAAGGGGAAGACCAGAAACAAGTGACTTCTTCACCCTAATTAGTCTTCTGCAAGACCTCTGGTAATACAATAAATATAGTTTAGCAAAACAGGATTCATATTTAATGCTTGTGTCAGGCTGGTGCAAAAATCATCAAGATAAGAGAACGAAAAACGTTTTTTTTTTTATTTCAGTGTCATAATTAATATTCCATTTTACATATTCACAGATTACTGCTGATTATTAATTCTAAAAAATTAGCATTGTATGATATTTTTTAATTAAAATGGACAAAAAAGAAATCAAAGCTGCACTTCGTCGGACCTTTAATGATTCAGTAATTAATGAAAAATAAACTCACACTGTGGTCGGTAACAAGCCAACTGATTGTAACAATAAAATCAGTGACTCAGATTGATGCTCCCCAAGACTGCTTTGACATAACTAGAAAACACAAGTTAATGTGAAAAGAAACAAATTGGGGTAATTTGACAAATTAAATAATGTTCATATAGCGAAGGGATATTCATGTCAGATAAATATAAAAATTAAAAACATCATGACCTTTGACCTCTTCATGTGACCTTGATCTTTGAGCTACTGACTAGGTTCATGTACAATACAAACTATCTCACTATGGTGGCTGATTTGTGCCATTTCATATGAGCGTGTTTTCGGGGCGAAAATGCGAAAACACTAAAATACTTTTTTCACGTGGCGGGACGAAAATACGAAAACCTGCCATGCGAAAACAGGACAAATTGTATCTTTGGGCGTGTTTTTGCCGGGCGACCTTTCGCCCCGCCACACGAAAACACGCCACATTCTCTGTGTCATGTCTTTAGCAACAGTTTTTCGTATCTTTGCATGGCGGGGCGAAACCCGCCAAGCAAAATACAAATCTTATTTTTACTGCGTTTTTGCGTGGCGACCTTTCACCCCGCCACTCAAAAATGCACCACATTCTATCTGTCGTGTTTTTACCTTCAATTTGTCGTGTCTTCGCCTGGTGGTTCGAAAACCCGCCATGCAAAAACACGCCACGTTTTGAATCTCGTGTTTTGCCTGCAATCTGTCTATCTTTGCATGGCGGGGTGAAAACACGAAAAAATCACCTAGTTTTTCCTTTAAGGTATGCGCACAGCAACAAAACATCTGCAACACATACAGAAGAAAATGGAGAGAAATAACATTGCTAGTATCCTTAGTTTTTTTTCATTTGAACTTAAGGGTTATCTTAATATATTTCAATTTTATTTATCAGCCTTGTACCATGTAAACATATGTGTAATTTGTGTGCGCACGCATGACCAGAACGCGGAAAAAATTAAAAGCGAAAATACAACACATTTAGATTTTCAAATTTTCTTGTTTTCGCCTGGCGGGGCGTAAGGTCGCCACGCGAAAACACGACAAACTTATAATTTGTCGTGTTTTCGCATGGCATGTTTTCGCCCCGCCATACAACGATACGACAAACTTTATGTACAGACACGGCACATAGAATGTGGCATTTTTTCATGTGGTGGGGCGAAAGGTCGCCAGGCGAAAACACGCCAAAATTTCAATTTTCGCCCCGCCACGCGAAAAAAATATTTTCGTGTTTTCGCATTTTCACCCTGAAAACACGCTCATACAACAATGCACAAATCAGCCACCATAATCTTGCTGAGGTAAACATCTGTGCCTAATAATTCTAAAATCCCTCCAAACAAGGCAAAGGTACAAGCTGGAGAGGCAGAACTTTAGCCAAACTGTGAATGTGACCTTTGAGCTACCAATCTGTTTCATGCACATGACACAGTTTCTTATTGAGGCCAAGTAATCTTAAAATCCCTCCATCCAAGGCCGAGTAATAGCCTGAACAAGCAGTATTGTAGCCAATTTTGACCTTTAACCTCTTAGTGTAACCTTGACATTTGAGCTACCCGCCTAGTACATGCATGCAACACACCATTTAATGGAAGTGAACATTTCATTTTTAAAATCCCATCAACCAAGGCCAAGTTACAGCCCGGACAAGTAGAATTGTAGCCAAGTGACCTCCTAGTGTAACACTGACCTTTGAACTACCAACCAGGTTAGTGTGCCCAACACATCATCTCATTAAGGCATGATTTGTACAAAGTAAATTTAAAATTCCTTCAAAATTCTACTGAACTGCAAAAGTCTATTGATACTCTACTTGATAAAGCATCTTTGGAGATATGTGAACGCTTAGTGACAGCACATCAACAGAAATCCAGAAAGATTAGCGAAGAAATGGAAAATCTAAGAGATCAAATAAAAGAAAAAATAAAATGAAACATTTCTAAACATTTAAGTATAAGCAAAATCAAGTAACCCCTTGGGTGGGGTTAACTTTGACCCCTGGGACATGGGTACCAACAATCTTTGCAGCGGTCTTGCTGGTGATCAAGTATTCCAAGTTTGAATGGAATATCTTTTACACTTTTTGAGAAATGGACATTAACAAAAAGGTTAACCAAGACATTTTAAGTTGAAAAAGTTGCATAACATTGCAAAAATAAATTTGAGGGTTATCTGCCCTTGAGAAATGGTGTTGTCTTAGGTGATACAATTGTAAGCATTACAATTAGAAAGTCTGATGAAGAAATGTTAAGAAATGGCATAGTTATAGCCAATGTTAAGTTTTCATGACAAAATTCAAGTACAAAAAGGGTCATAACTCTGTCAAATATGACCTTGAACTAAAGATTTTGGCATCATCCCGACCCTACTGTCATAAACTTGAAAGTTTGATGAGGAAATGTTTAGAAATGGCAAAGTTATAGCCAAAGTTTTCATGACGGACTGACAGACCGACGGATAAAGTGATCCCTGTTTATCGCCGTTTCTTCGAAAGGGCGATACAAAAAACAAACTGCTAGAAAAACAGACAAAAAAGATACAAATGTTGCAAAGAGTAAAGCAGCAAAAATAACAGAACAAGCTCAAAAAACAAATGATCATTCTACTGTATCGGACAAAAATTGCTATCAGACAAGACAAAATGGTAAAACAAATAAGACTAGAAAACAATCAGCTAGAGATGGAAGTAAACAACAGTCAAACAACAAAACAGCCAACATAAAGAAAAAAATTCAAAGACTGATACACAAAAAAGAAACAACAAAAAAGGCTCAATACAGAAGAAAGACCAATATATGCAAAACAAACTTTTTATCCCCGGGCACGCAGTGAAAAAAATATGCAGAGGCTGTAAAAACGGGGACAGAAGACAAAATGCAGGAAACACTTCTCAGCTTGCTGTCAGCTGTGAAAACATAGCCAACCTAAATTTTTATATTGAAGCTGTTACACAGAAAACACTTAAAGCCAGTCCAAATAAACATACCCATGGCAATATTTCTAAAGAGGAAATGTCTTCATTGCGATCCTTAAGTCAGGATGATTCTATTTTTATTAAGAAAGCAGTTAAATCAAATATAAAAGTCATTATGAACAGAGAGGATTATATCAAAGAAGTAGAACGTCATTTAGATAATAAACAATATTACACAAAAGTAAATTGTGACCCATCTGAAAGCATTAAACAAAATATTCAAAACTGTGTCAATAAAATATATGGAGCAAATAACAATAATAAAGATAAATTTGACATGTTTCCTGAGACGATCCGCATACCACAGTTTTATATATAACCTAAAATCCACAAAGCCTACAATAAGAATTTCCCACTCGGATATCGAGGTAGACCTATTGTATCGGCAAACAACAGTTATACGGACAATATTTCTAAATATACTGACTATATACTTCAACCGTATATGAAATCACTTCCGTCCTATGTCAAAGATACAACTGACTTTCTAAGAAAGCTAAAAACTTTACCTGAATTAACACAAAATTCATTGCTTGTGACTTTAGATGTAACATCCTTTTTGCAAATATTCCACATTCAGATGGAGTAGAAGCATGCACATTACCTGAACAGTGAAGCTAGTACAAGTAAACTGTCAACTGAACCATACGTAAGCTGATAAAATTAACACTTGAAAATAATCATTTTAGTTTAAAGGGATACACAGGCAAATGAATGCCAAAAAATTAAAACTGATATAATTTGCTCAAATCACGTTCAATATGAAGAACTTTAAATTCCCAGTATGTTGTCCATATAAATAAAGTGAAATGCGGGCTTGAACGTAAATATTTCAACGTTCTTTAACTGAAAGTAACACGCGAACGGTCATTTTAAATAGGTCACGTGACGAAAACAGAAAATCGCCGTTTCTCTTGGGTTGCTTTTTGCCGTAGATCACGTGACAGGTACTACAACTGTCCAATCATTCACTGCAAAATTTAGCGCGAAATCTAAAGTTTCTATCTAGACCCATGTGGGTCAAGTTAGGCAACCTCCCGGTTTTTCATTTAAATAGAGGAAATCTTTGTTACTGGGACTGATAATTGTATTTATTTCGAGCAAATTTATAGTACATTGATTGAAGAAACGTGAAAGAAAGCATAAAACTTTTGCCTGTATATCCCTTTAATAGTAAAAATTACCTACATAAAGTAGGTACAGTTATGGGAAATTCCATTGCACCAGCTTATGCATCATTATTCATGGGTAGACTAGAGTCCGATTTCTTACAAAACTGTTTGCTTAAACCTACAACTTGGTTACATTTTCTTCATGATATATTTCTAATACGGAACTATTCAGGAGCTGATTTGGACAACTTCATAGAATTGTTTAAATGATTTAAATCCTACAATAAAGTTTACATACACTATTTCTGAAAGCAATGTTACGTTCTATGTTATCAACAGACATTCATGTGAAATCTACAGATGTCCATCAATATTTGGAATACAGCTCTTGCCATCCAGCTAAATATAAACAAGGTATACCATTTCTTCAAGCAAAGCGATATAGAAGAATAATACCAGAAGATGAAAAGTACCTGTCTTCGCTTAATAATTTAAAAAGGTATTTCCAAAATAGACATTATCCTGAGGATGTTGTTAGATCTGCATTTTATACGGCAGCCACACCAACCCAGGAGGAAGCACTTAACTGAACAACAAGCTCAAAAACAGACAAAAAGGACCATATAATACCATTTGTGGTTTCTCCTTTACATGTAATCCTACACTTCTACATATTGAAGGCATCATTAATAAGTACTGGGATCTTCTTAACTTATCAAGGAACGTGAGTGTTCAGGATCTACATAAAAACAAACCTACTGTTGCATTTCAACAACCAAGAAATTTACAGGATTTTCTGAACAGCTCTACTCTCAGAGAAAACATAGCTAATGGGAAATCAAGTAAATGCAATAGACGTAGATATACTAACTGCAAAAGTATTATCGAATGTGATACTTTTACCAGTGCAAATATGGGAGAAAATTTTACTTTTCAATTTTAATTGTGATTGTACATCATCAGATGTTATTCATTTAATCTCTTGTAAGAAATGATAGATAGATAGATAGTTTATTTCGTAATAAGCCATAATGGCCCATGAACAAATATACATAGAACAGTAACCATAAAACATGTGACATGGTAAGCAATTGAAGACAATCATAAATTACAAATTTTGAAATTTTTAACAAACATGTATTTGAAAACGATTACAATAAGCACATGCTTACAAAGTTTTGGGAGAGACAGAAGAGTTTTATTTGTCTTACAACTATAAAACAGTTCCATGATATCAAAAATATTTCAAAACATTTTGTCGGGTTTCAAAGGCTTTAAATGTATAAGTTGAAAGTTTAGTAATTACAGTCTTATTTGTCGCGTTTATCAGTTCTACAAATTTTATAAAGTTTGGCCGAATCCAATAATATGGTTTTATTAAATCTTTCCTCAAATCTGCATATACGGGACATTCTATGACAAAATGAAACTCATCTTCAAGTTTATTACAAAAAGGACATTTTCTTTCATTAATCGGAGTCCTATGAGGTTTGCTCCAACGCCCTGTTTCTATTTCGAGTCTATGAGAAGATAATCTCAGTCGCGTTAATGCTTTTCTAAATTTCGGTATCTTGATAATATCTAAGTATGCTTTGTATTCAAAGTTTGCTATTTCTTTATAAAATAACGATCTTGATGAATTTTGTAACTGTTCATTCCAGGTCTGAATATACGTATCTTTAACTCTTTGTTTGAATAAATTAAGAAACACTTTTGAATTCCCAACACCCTGACTTAACCAAACTTCATAAAAACCTAGTCGCGACAGCAAATCTTTAACGTTTGAAGCCCAGTTTCGTGTGTTTGGCCTATCATTAATTTGATCTACTAAAAAGTTATACACAATTTTAGGGTATTTCGTATCAAACATTGAACATAATTTCAACCAATATCTGACAATATTAACCTGCCATAAAGCATTTAACGGTAATCTCCCAGTTTTGCCATAAACAAAATTATTTTGTGTGCAAATTTTAACTCCTAACAAGCGCTTGCAATAATTAAGATGTACCCTCTCACAGTGGCTGCCTTTATTAAATCCAGTTACTTCTGTTGAATAATTTAAAATTGGTAAAACTAACTTATCAAATAGGTCAAACTGAATTTTCGGTGATATATATGTAAACTTATATAGATATTTATTCATCTGGAATATTGCCTTTAAGGCTTGACCAGATGTTGTTTTATCGTTTTCATTAAATGCCCCGCCAGAGGAAAAGACCACACCAAGGTATTTAAATTTACTGACAATTTCTATAGGTGAACCCTGATAGAAAAACATTAGGTTTTGCGGTAGCCTTCCAGCATTCCGAAAAATCATTATTTTTGTCTTCTGTGTGTTCACAACAAGTTTCCACCTATCGCAATAACTATCCAAAATGTTTAAAGAATTTTGCAACCCCTCAGCACTTTTAGCAAAAAGAATTAAATCGTCCGCATAGAGTAGAACAAAAAGTTTTAAAGTTCCAATATCAATACCATCTGTCCCCTTGAGTAACAAAGTTTCCTGTAAATCGTTTAAAAACATACTAAACAGGAAATGTAACAAGCAGTAGGCCAGACACATCAACAGCTATCTAAACATATTAACAGCCATACGTTTAATATAAGAAGTGTGTGTGATCCTAGCTTTTCAAGTAATATTGCCTTGCACTACAATACTGAGAACCACTCTGAAAATGATTTCTCTTTTATGCCAATCGACAGAGTATCTGGTGCCATGGACAGATTGCTGAAAGAAACTTACTGGATTCATAAACTAGTTACTTTATACCCAAATGGATTAAATGCAAAATGCATTTAAAATGCATATACTTTATAAGTAAACTGACTATCAGATAATAAACTGTTTTTTCCACATTAGTTTAATATACAGGATGAGTTATCTGTGGAAAATTTTGGCATCTACTGATCCAGTTTATTATTATTTTCTATTATTGTCACTCCAATATTAAATAATCCATGAATTATCAACTATTTGCTGATAATATTTTACTGCATTTACATTTAGCCCTATTTAACTACATAAGTCGTCTTCTTTTTGGCAAAGTGACGTCATTTCCTTTTCCTTTGTTATTATATTCATTGTCAACTGATGAAGCTTATGCAAAACATGTATTGACAGACAAATTATGAACTCTATTTTTTGCTGTGTTGTTATTTGATCTGCAACTTACATTCAACAAAGGCCATAATTATTACAGTCTGAAAAAGAAGAATTGCCAATTGACCACTAAGTGTGATCTTGAACTTAGAGCCATCGACCTGTTTTATGCATGTGACACACCTTCTCATCAATACAAACATTTGTGCCAAGTAATTTTGAAATCCCTCCAACTAGGGCCAAGTTACAGCCTTGACAAGGTAAACTGTGACAGAATGAACGATGGACAAAGCGACAACTATACTTAGGTTGTTCTGAAATTGTTCAGGCAATAAAGTATGTTGCTACAACTATATTTTAATTTTTTTTCCAATACAATCACGAAAGGCTATGAGAGAGATACCACACGCCTTGTAAAACTCCAGCATGTCTTCTGACATCAAGATGGCTTTTTCATGTTCCCGGTCTAGAGACTGTGAGAAATCATCTGGCCCATTACCACATCCTCCAACACTTCCTGTCCTGTTCCCAGGATGCACCATTAACTCACACACTATGCCAGGTAATACATCTTCCTTCACAGAGGAGCTTTGTACATAATCTGTGACAACAGAATGTGAGGTCAAGGCTCTTGAGTTATCTGCAGTGATTCTGCTTTTTGAATTTCTGTAATGCCTTGATAATGCTGCAGTTATGCATGCCTGAAGTTGTTGGGAAGTCATGTCCTTACCAAATGTTTTCAGGCCAACAAATCTTGGAGCCCTGTGAAATAAACATGTTGTGTTCATTTTCCAGACAAGAGTGCCTAATGGCTCATCATGTGATACAGGTCCACCAAATGAATATTTCTGTGAAGTTTCTTTGGAATTTTAAGAGAATATTTTTTATCGAGCCAATATGGCTTCGAGGAATTTCATAAAAGACCATCACAGGAACATTTCTGTGAAGTTATCATGAAATTGGGCCAAGGATTTCTGAGGAGAAGATTTTTTTCTCAATTTTTCTTTATAATAGTATACTGAAAATTGTCCTACCCCTGTCACAAACCAATATTACTCAAAGGGGCAACTTAGGATTATTTTAAAAATGTGCTAGCAGTTTTTGCAGTTAATATTTTCGAAGTTTACTTTAAAATCGTAATGTAAAAATTGGCAAGTATCAATAGTGACACTTGGGTACAATGAAGATTAAACAATGTTTTATACAAATGTTTCATAAAAATAACAGACAGTAAAGATTTACAATGAAATACAAGGATAAAATTGAAAAACTAAAAGTTCCCGGAATCATGTTGTTAACATCTGACCTGAAAAACTCACAACATACTTGTTTAAAAGAAAAAAAAGATAAATGGCAACCACTGTTTGTTTTATATGAAGGCTTCCTGATGAATTTATTCAAGTCAGAATGCATATTTTATGTACAGCGAGATGCCACATTCTTCACAAGTTAGGAGATCTCGACTTGTACACAAATGAAATACACACTCAAGTGAAGTCTTATCAATCATGCTTCACTATTAAAATTCTGAATTGATAAAAGGCAATTTTTCTGACTGGAAAACAAATATCAATAGTAACGAACTAGATTTATATTCAAGAGGGCCATGACGGCCCTGAATCGATCTGAATACTTTGGCTTTGGGTCTGCTACTGAGCAAACATCAGAATATTTTTCAGGTTCTCCCTAAATAAATCTATATGAATTCAAGTTACCCCCAGGGAAGAGCCAATTTTTACCCAAGGGGCATAATTTTGCACAAACAAGGTAGAGGACCTCTAGCAGATACTCTATGCAAAATACCTAAGTTCTTGGCCATGTGGTTTCAGACAAGGAGATTGTTTAAGTCTCTCTTTATAGGACAATTTAAAACAAGAGATGTTTGTAAAACAAATGCCCCTCCCTAGTGCATTATCCCTAAAGGCAGCTATGAAGTTTTGAGCAGCTGGGACCAAGCATTCTACAGTAATTGATGTGAAACCATTTTACTATTCCAGGACACTGTGACCTTGGCCTTTGACCTTGTGACCTGATAAAAATAAAGGGTTCCTCTACAAGTCATAAACAACTGATATACCAAGTTTAAGAAACATGGGTCAAGCGTTCTACAGCTTAGCTTTTGCAGCCCTTATGCGCAATGGAGCTGAACGGTTTGAGCAATTATAGGAAAGGGCAATATACGGAACATTTCTGTAAAGTTTGGTTTAAAATAGCTATGGGGTTTAGGAGGAGATGTCATTTAAAGTAAAATGTTGACGACGGAGGACGGACACCGGACACAGGGTGATCACAATAGCTCACCCTGAGCATTTGCTCAGGTGAGTTAAAAACTATCATCTACTGGTCATGACCAACCTACATACCAAGTATAGAGGGTTCTCTAGATATCGATCGGAAACGAAAGTGTCTACCGAATTTCCAACACCTGCAAAACAATATACCCACTTATCTTTGATGGGACGCATAATCAAGCGACCCCACCGCTGGACCATTCATGACCATAAGGGCTTAATTTGAACAATAATGGTAGAGGACCTCTAGCTGATTCTCCATGCAAAAATATTAGTCCTTGGCTTTGTGGTTTCAGAAAAAGGATTTGTAAGGATTTCGCTATATAAGTCTATGTTAAAACAAGTGACCCCCCGCGTAGAGCTAAAGGGGCATGATTCCAACAAACTTGGTAGTAATAATAAAACTATCTAAGTTCTAGGCCTTGTGGTTTCAGACAAGAAGATTTTTTAAGTTTATCCCTATATAAGCCTATATAGAAATAACTGATCCCTGGGAGGGGGCCAATTTTGACCCAGGGAAATAATCTGGACAGACCTGGAGGACCTCAAGCTTTTGCTCTATACAACATATTTAAGCTGTAGGCCTTGTGGTTTCAGACAAGAAGATTTTTACAAGAGGGCCAAGATGGCCCTGGATCACTCACCTGAGTACTACGGCTGAGGGTCTGCTGTCATACAAATAAAACTCATGGGGCAGAGGTAATTTCGAGAAAGCAGCTTGTGAAGAGATATCATTTGAAGCAAAATATTGATTAAAAACCTATTTTTAGATTATTTTGTTCTATGAAGCTGAACCGTTTTAGCAATTTTAATAGTTAAGAGTGCTAATTTTAATAGCAAGTTTAGTCTAAAATGTATCAGTAGTTTTTGAGGAGATGTCATTTGAAGCCAAATATTGACAAAATCCTATTAGTAGCTGTGGCGGCCAATTTGTTCAATGGAACGAAACTGTTTTAGCACTTTTAATTGAGGGCTATGTAAGGAACATTTCCATGAAATTTGATGGAAAATTACCTTGCCGTTGAGGGGGACATGCTATTTGAATTGTTTTCTTTTTTTAGCTTTAGCAGCCCTTATGAGCTATTGAATTGAACAGTTTGAGCAATTTTAGAAAAAAGGCAATATAAGAAACATTTCTTTTTGAACATTTGGTTTAAAATGTTTTAGTAATTTTGGAGGCGATGTCATTTGAAGCCAAATATTGATGAAAATCTATTTTTAGCTCTGGTGGCCATTTTGTTTAATGAAGCGGAACAATTTCAGCAATTTAAGTAGAGGGCTATGTAACGACATTTCTGTGAAATTTGGTGGAAAATCATCTGGCTGTTTAGAAGGAGATGTTGTTTGAATTTTGTTCTATATTAGATTTTTGCAGCCTTTATGTGCAATGGAGCTGAACGGTTTGAGCAATTTTAGAAAAGGGGAAAATAAGGAACATTTCTATAAAGTTTGGGTAAAATAGGAGGAGATGTCATTTGAATTAAAATTTTGATGGCGGAGAACAGACACAGGGTGATCACAATAGCTCACTCTGAGGATTTGCTCAGGTGAGCTAAAATTCTTCCCTTTATAAGCCTAAGCAAAAGCAAGAGACCACCGGAGCAAGACTTTTAATGACCCCAAAGGATATTATTGGAAAAATCTTAGTTGGGAACCTCTAGATGATGCTCCATGCAAATAATCTTAGGTCTAAAATTTACAGTTTCTCACAAGAAGATTTTCAAAGCTTAATTATTTTACACCAATGGGACCCCCAATTCTAACCCGAGGGACAGAATTTGAACAAACTTGGAGAAGACCTTTAGCTGATGCTCTATGCAAAATGTCTAATTTTTAGGGTTTTTTTTATTCAGACAAGAAGATCTTTTAGGTTTTCCTTATATAAACCTAAGTAGTATCAAGTGACCCCCAAAGCAAGGCTATTTATGACCCAATGGGCATTATTTGAACAATCTTAGTAGAGGACGTTCCGATGACGTTCCATCCAAAAAATCTTACGGTTTCTCACAAGAATATTTTTAAAGATTAAATGTTTTGCACAAACAGGACCCCCAGGGTGGGGCCAATTTTGACCCCTGAGACTTAATTTGAACAATTTTGGTAGAGGGCCCTCAACCAATTTTGTTCAAATTATGCCCCTTGTGCCATAATTGGCCGTTTCCCTGGGGTCACTTGATTTGAATAGGTTTATTTAGAGAAAACCTTAAAAAGTCTTCTTGTCTTAAAACACAAAACTATGGGCTAAGATTTTTAGCTCAGCTTTGTGATAATTTATTGTCAGGCATGCATCGCTGATGATCCATTATTCTACGGGTATAATTTGAGTAAACTTAGAAGAAGTCGACTAGACAATACTACATACCAAATCATAAGGCTCGGGGCTCTGTGGTTTCAGACAGGAAGATTTTCAAAGTTTTTATCCCCTTTCTTTTGCCATAGAAACTAGAGTTCTAAAAAGAATTGAATTCTTTGAACAATCTGGTAGAGCTTCATCCAAGGAGCACCCACACAAAGTTTCAATCATTTAGGGGTAGCAGTTTTAGAAGAAATGTTGTTTTAAGTAAATGTTGATGAATGCACGACACCAGACGGACACAGCCAATTATCAACAGAAATGGGGGGAAGGCCCAATTTTAAAATAATTTGGTACATATGTTCCTAGTGTAATCCTCTATAACAAGAAATTTGTAAAACCAAATAATGCTCCCCAGAGTATTTTTTGTTCAGAATGGCAGAAAAGTAAGAAATGTACTATCAATGGTATTTCAATGACATGTGAAATTAAAAACATTTTAAGTTATAGTAAGGATAATCATGATGAAAGATATTTGAGGATTTATAGTATAAAAACACATTTGTAAGGACAGTTGATTTATTGCAAAATTTACCTGCTACTTGTTTAATCTGTGATTGTTTCTCATAATTTTTATAATCACAACAAGAGTTGTCAAGTGTTTGGCTGGCATTGTAAAAAGTAGACCTGTAATTCATATAATCAGTGTTGTTCTCCAGAATTCCAACTGATAAGCCATTGATTTATCTATCAATCTGTGTTGCTATATTAAGTTTTATAAAGGGAGATATTTAAAAAATTATCTGATGTAAAGTGATGGTTCTTTACCAGTGCACTTCATTTCACTGGTCTTTATAACTGTGTAAAGTTTTATTAAACTTCCTTAAATAATTTTCAAGTTTTATTCCTAACAAGCATTATAAGATATTATAAAGGGAGATAATTAAAAAAACTAACTAATGTAGAGTGATGGCTTTTTTAACATTGCACTTCCTCTTACTAGTCTCTATAACAGTGTGAAGATATAATGATATATCAGTGGTACTTGAGGAGTTATACTCCAGACAAGCATTATTTAACTTTTGTAATTATCATTAAGGGAGATAATTAAAAAATTTAACAAGAGCCATGTTACACATGGTTAATCCCCCCGCCGGGAAGAAGCTACCTGAAGGTTGTACTTTCAAACACTCAATGTAATAATGTTTGAAGAAAATCCCACAAAAAATAGGCAAGGTAGAGTTATTGTTCTTGCAAACTGCACTTTCTACCAATGTGCTATGTCAGTGTATTAAGTTTGAAGAAAATCGCTCAAGCACTTTTAGAGTTATGATTCGGACTAAGTTTTTCAATTAAATCTGATAAAGGGGAATAATTCTAAAAGTAGGCAAGGTAGAGTTATTATTCTTTCACACTGCACCTCCTCCAAATGTGCTCTTTCAGTATATGAAGTTTGAAGAAAATCACTCAAGTACTTTTGGAGTTATGCTCCGGACAAAACTGGAATGGACGGACACACGGACGGACAGAGACCATTTCTAATATCCCCTCCGCCTTTGGCGGGGGGATAATAAGTTCAAGAATTCAAGAATTAGATATACATGTATATGCTGGGATTTTTAAAATGTAAACAAGTAAATCTGATAAAGGGGAATAACTCTAAAAAATAGGCAAGGTAGAGTTATTGGACTTGCACACTGCACTACCTACCAATGTGCTCTGTCAGTGTATGAAGTTTGAATAAAATCCCTCAAGTAGTTTTGGAGTTATGCTCCGGACAAAATATATCAAGTAATTCTGATAAAGGGGAGTTACTCTAAAAATAGGCAAGGTAGAGTTATTGGACTTGCACACTGCACTACCTACCAATGTGCTCTGTCAGTGTATGAAGTTTGAATAAAATCACTCTGGCAGTTTTGGAGTTATGCTCCGGACAAAATTTATCAAGTAAATTTGATAAAGCGGAATAACTCTACAAAAAGGCAAGGTAGAGTTATTGCACTTCACACTGCACTACCTACCAATGTGCTCTGTCAGTGTATGAAGTTTGAATAAAATCCCTCAAGTAGTTTTGGAGTTATGCTCCGGACAAAATTGTTTCGGACGGACGCACGGACGCACGAAGGGCATTCCTAATATCCCCTCCGCCTTTGGCGGGGGGATAACAAGACAGAATTAAGGTTCATATAAAATACACTTCCTCTCACTGTACTCTATCACTGTGTGAAGTATTAATAAAATTCCTTAAATAGTTTTGTAGTTATTCTCCGGACAAGCATATTTAAGTACTATCAAAGGAGATGATCATAGATAAATTGTGGAGATTTCCAAGTCCATGGTGGAATGCTTGGTATTTGAGTTATTGCTATGTCATCCAAGTCTATGTCTAGACATTCGAGGAATGGACTGTTTCGTAAGCTAAATGGAGGAATGGTTTTGTCTCTTCTCTGAAAAAGATCTGTGTACATAGGATGAAAAACAGATTTGTAAGTGGGATTATTTGAATTTGTTTTGAGTTTAAGAAATATTGCAGACAAAGTTTCTGTCTTTTCAAAGATAAAGATGGTTCATTTTAGGGATGGGAACGAATACTGATATCAATATTCGAATATTTGCTTTGCCATATTCGAATATTCATTTTTTTTCAGTTCAGTTAGTTACCCGAATTGTGGTATCCGAACATTGGTACTGTTTTATCAGCTGTACGGTGTCGGGGGAAACAGCTATGTATTATCTAGAAATGGCGTAGAATTGGCTGGTTTTATGGAAGTTTTAAATACTTATTAAGTGACTGGCAATACATAATATATTCCATTCATTAAAACCGCGTGAAATAAGTCCAAACACGAGAGGGGTGCATGCTTTTTTCTCTATTTTTTCCATACAGCTTATTTCAATATTGTTAAGCGATGATCAAACATAAAGCGAGGATATTTTTGTTTCAAATATGCTTATAAGAGGAAATTATTTGAGCTGATTGGGCAACTAAAAAGTAATATCAATAGATTTATAAGCGTGACTGTTTGTTCGTTTTCGTAAAACTTGACGTTAATCTTTGAATATTGTGAGTTAAACAACCTTCTAAAATTTGTGAAATAAACGGGCGCCATTTAAAATGAACAAAAGATTAAAATGTATCACAATTACGCCTGTGGCAAACTGTTCATCCGTAACGATTGCCCCGGCCAATTATGCATTGCAATTTTATTGTTAATTGGATCAATTTTGACATGCTATTAAAAACAAGAGGGCCATGATGGCCCTGGATCCCTCACCTGAGTACTTTGCCTGGGGGTCTACCGTTAAGCAAACATCAGATGCAACATTACATTTTCTAACTGAAGATATTCAAAGATCTCATATTTTATACAAACAAGAAGATTTTCAAAGTTTTCTCTATGTAAAATATGTTGACCCCCAGGGCAGGGCCAAATTTGACCCCAGGAGCATAATTTGAACAAACTTGGTAGAGGTCCACAAGACAATGCTACATACCAAATCTTAGGTCTTGGGGCCTTGTGGTTTCAGACAAGAAGATTTTTAAAGTTTTACTATATAAGCCTATGTAAAATCCATTGACCCTGGGGACGGGGCCAAATTTGACCCCAGGGGCTTAATTTAAACAAACTTGGTAGAGGTCCGCACGACATTGCTACATACCAAATCTTAAGGCCTGGGGCCTTGTGGTTTCAGACAAGAAGATTTTTAAAGTTTCACTATGTTAAATCAGTTGACCCCCGGGGCGGGGCCATTTTTGACCGGAGGGGCATAATTTGAACAAACTTAAAGAGGTTCACTAGACAATGTCCCATACGAAATATTAAGGCTCAGGGCCTTGTGGTTTCAGACAAGAAGATTTTTAAAGTTTCACTTTATAAGCCTATGTAAAATCAATTGAGCCCGGGTTGGAGCCAAATTTGACCCCAGGGGCATAATTTGAACAAACTTGATAGAGGTCCACTAGACAATGCTTCATACCAAATCTTAAGGCTCAGGGCCTTGTGGTTTCAGACAAGAAGATTTTCAAAGATTTTCATTTAAGTTGCCATAGCAACCAGAGTTCTCAATGAAATTGAATTCTTTGGACAACTTTGGTAGAGCTTCATGCAAGGATCATCCCTGGCAAGTTTCATCAAGTTTGGCCCAGAGGTTTCAGAGGAGATATCGTTTGAATGAAATTGTTGACGGACAACGGACAAAGTCCGGTCACAATAGCTCACCATGAGCTCACGACGCCAAGTTAGTGAACGGACAGGACAGAATATATCCAAACGACAACGCATTTCTGGTTTCACAATATTAGAGAGGACGCGAATTTATGTTTCCGCAAAATAATAATTTTGGCTTTTTACGAAAAATTCGCGAAATAAAGTGCTCGCTAAAAATAAGTGTTTTACAGTATTATAAAGGGAGATAATTCAAAAACTAAGTAAATTTGAGTTATAGTCCCGGTCAAGCATAATTTACTTAAGGGAGATAATTAATAAAATTATGCAAGGTAGAATTATGTTTTTTGGACACTGCACTTCTTGTCACTAGTCTCTATCAATGTGTTAAGTTTCAATCAAATTCCTTCAATACTTAGTTATAGTTATTCTTCAGACGAGTGTGACGGACGGACGGAGAAGGAGGCGACTATATGCTTTCCCTTTGGGTAGCATAAAAATACCCTCTATATATTCTATACCTCTTCTTAAAATTTTGAAATTAATTTTGATCCATGGAAAGGCATGGCCGCCAAGAAGCAGGGCTGATTTTACCTTATATCTCTATATTTCTTCATCATAGAATCTTCAGATCCAATTTGCAAATAATTTTGAACAAATAATCGTTTGGTGATCATTTATATAAATTGTGAAATTTATTGTGATCTATGAAAAAACATGGCCACCAGGGGCAAGGCTTATTAACCTTTTATGTCTATATACAGTAAAAATTCATGATGCGACCAACTCAATATACAGACCAACTCAATATTACGAACATTTTCTTCTGGTCCCGATTTTTTTACTATATATTCTATTGTTAGTTAAACTCAGTAATAAGACCAACTCAATATTGCGTATTGTGACCGCAATTTCTGGTCCCAAATGAAAATACAAACCTTTTTTGAACTCAAAATTACGACCGCGACCAGAAAGGAACAAAACGGGCAGCCGTTGACTTTAGCTATTCATCAAAGGTCGAGGTCGGCAAACTTGTTTACACAAACATGTACATAATGGGCTTCTCGTGTTAATCGGTGTTAATTGATAATTTGACAGGTCAAAAGGATCCAGGTGTGGATAATTTACTTTAAGGTTGGTAGTTATCGGTTTAATTGTTTATGACACCCTTATTAGAGTAGACTGCGGCTTACTGCATGATAAATTTTCTATTGTTATAGTCACTAATTGATGTGCAAACGAATTAATGCAACACTAAAATCCAAAATTTTGTGAGATTTACGTATCACTTTACATTTTCATTTTGATTGATACACATTGTACAAGTTGATTACACAAAATATTCCTCCTGAAATTTGACTGAAATGAGCAAAAAGCGGACAGAGCTTTCTCTTAAAGAGAAAATAAATTTGATAAATGAAAGCAATGGTCAGAGTCAGAGAAAGTTAGCTGAAAAGTATGGCACTGGGAAAACTCAGGTGATTAAATTTGTATTAGTTTCTGGGCTTATTAAAATATGATAAATAATTTTGTACTTAGCTGAACTAACTGCTGCATAATTTGTATGTTGCATTAAATTTTAATGATAGCCGAGCAAAAGTTGCTTAACAGACTGAAAGAAAAGTATACGCAAACAATATTTTTTGCAATTTATATAGATTTAACCATATATTGACCATTATTCTGATCAAATCATTAGTTATAAAAGTAAGGACAAATAAAACAAATAAGTTATGCTCAGTGACACTACAACTGACGCAAAACACACACTGGGTCGATAAATCTACCATATACCTTCATGTCATCATCTGAACTCAATTTTAGGACCAACTCAATATTAAGACCACCTATTGCTGGTCCCAGAGGTGGTCTCATTATTGAGGTTTTACTGTAGGATACTTCAAACATCTTCTTCTAAATGCCAGGCTTATTTACACCTTTTTGATTTTATGGGTCAACGTCTAATCTGAAAGGGGCGGGGCTTATGAACATCATTTTGACTCTCCCCTACCCCTTTTAGTGAGCGACCCAGAACCATTTGGTCCTCCAGTTTTTGCTTCTGATGTTTTCTCAACAGCAGACCCTTAGCCAAAGTGAACCATCATAGCCCTCTTGTTTTGGGTCTATCTATGAAATAATTATAAGTCTTATGTACAGTTTTGCAGAAATAAGATTTGAACTGTTTTTAAAATTTTGCTTGTATTTTCAATTGTTTACTTGGCAAACAAAAAACTTGTCCTGCTGATCATCTTTAACCTCAAAGGTCATGCGACACAAATTTTTGACCTCAAAATTTTCATATGAGCGAAAAACATATATCTAACTGTGACAGTTTCACAAAATTGCGCAGGCAATTTTCATCTTAAAGATGTTTTTTATAGCAAATTAAAATCCATATTCTACGCACTTGGTTGCACGCACCTGTCCCGCGCGAAACCGGAAGTGACGCACATTTATCCCTTGCCACTTGACACAGCTGCCTAGACTGTTAACAAAAACTTAAAAATTATGATGGAAAGTTAAAAATTTTAATGTAGACTGAAAATAGTCAAAAAACAAAATTGAACAAGTTAAGCTCACATCATGAATATACATTGAAGATTGTTTGAATAAATTATTTGAAATTTTGATGGAATTACAAAGCAAATGAGAAAAATTTATATAGAGGCTAGTTCAATTAGGGTTATAGAATTAAAAGATACATCAGTGAAAATATCAAGAGATATTTTCCAAGTAACTGATCCAAAATTATTTTGAACATGCTCATTTTTATCCAATGCAGTTTTTTGGAAGACTTGATTAGCTAACTCTAATCGAGAGATTTTCCCCCATAAAAACATCCTCTTTACAGTGATATGTTGCTTATTTGTCTGTGATATATTTCACCTGAGGAACGTGTAAGAAATCTTTGACTAGATCTATGATTTTTTCATTATAAATGGTTATCTTTTTTTTTTCTATTTCATTCTATATTTTATTTTTGAAAACAAAACAATAATGATCAAAGAACAAATAATATGGTAAGAAGAAGCCCTAAAACTAGTCAAATGATCTTTATTTTCAGCATAAATAGATCTATTACATTTAATTATCTAACTGGGAGCTACTTAAGTAAAAATCATTGAGGTATGCTAATTGGAAGCAACTATTACATGTTTTCACAAGTGTGACTGATCAAAAGTAATTCAGTCAATTTGTAAGATCACTTGCCATTAAATTTTGCTAATACTCTCTACTTTAACATTGAATGGGCCATAAACAAGTTAATTGCTTTGTTTTGACAGCTATACAGAATATACAAGAGTCCCATTTGGGTAGGTTATTTTTGCATAAATCCCACAGTATAAGGCGTGATTTATGGATCTTTGACATTTCATTGGATATTATTTTATTAGCAGACACAAATTCCTGCTTGATGGACATGCCATATCATTATTTTTCAATAATATCACAACGTTATAATACACTGTAGTGTGAATTTCCATTCCAGTGAAACAAATTTTAACACATTAGGTCACCTAAATTCACTTCAATTTTACTACACATAAATAACAAAGAATTTGTTTATGACGTAAACATCAAGTGAGGAAGTGTTACACAACATGTTAAAAAGTGGAGGATATAGTTTTATTTTTAAACCACAACTTGGAAGAAATTTGAATATTATTTAATCACATTCTCTGCTAAGATGAAATTACAACCCGTTCTCCCGACACAAAGTTTGAATTTTACTTATAAAAATCGAGAAGTAATCACATTTTTTTTTTTTAATTTCCAATTTATAGCATGTTATTTTTATAAGTGTGCTTTTAATGTAGTTCTTGCATTTGTGGTTAAGTGTAATTTCTGCATTTAAATACGGATGCGTTATGTGCAGTGTAATTCTGCACTGCCTCGTACAGTAGGGATAAATCTATGTCAAAGCCAAAAATTGCGGCGTAAACTTCCGTTGTCGAAAAGGAAACATCCGATCATCAAAAACACGTTTTTTTCTTATCAAAAACAATATTTTCAAAATTTTGTAATTAAACCATTTTAATCAGTACATTAGGATTATTTTGAATAGACAAAGTTGCTATAGTCGTGTCACGTGACCTTTAATGAGTGACAAAGGGCCATTATGGCCCTCTTGTACATACATTCTTATTAGACAACATCTTACTATTACAAACATATTAAGATAGTAAAGAAACAGTGACCATATATAAACAAGAGCCACTGCAAGCGAGGGCCACGCTCGACTTTTTTCCTATTTCCAAAGGCAGACATATCAGAGGAAGCACATTGTGGTGAATGGATTTCAAATGAGACACCATCTGGAAATATAATTATCAAATTCATCCATACATAACAAAGTTATGGCCAATTTTAGTAACATTCAAAAATTTGACCTTAGTTTAAGGTTAAGGTCAAGTTCAGTTTAACCTTTGGAGGTGTTGTCTAAACGGTAGTTATGTCCAAGCATGAAGACACTACATCCATTAATAACAAAGATATAGTGAAGTTAAGCAATGTCAAGGTCATACTTTAATTGTTCAACATCTTTGTGTGTTTCAGTGTTGTTTTGTCCAAGTATAGATCAAATCCGTTCATAAATAAAAAAAAAATGGCTATTTTAGCAAAATTAAATATTTGACCTTGACAGTCAATGTCATTTTAAGTTCAAGGTCATACCTGAAAAATTTTACATGTAGGTTTTGTCATTAGTGTTGTTTTGTCTAAATATGAATCAAATAAAAAAAAAAATGTTTCATTCAACCTGTCAGTTTTGTCATAAGTGTTGTTTTATCCAAGTATGATTCAAATTTATAAATTTATAAAGTTATTACAATATAAGCAAAATTCAATAATTTGAGGTTTTAAGGTTAATGATACACTTGAATAATCTAACACATAGGTTTTGTCATGAAAAGAAGTAAAAATGACGTAATGGCCAATTTTAGCAAATTTCAATAATCTGACCTTGACGGTCATTGTCAATAAAGGTCAAGGTCATACTTCAATGAATCAACGTGTCAGTTTTGTCATAAGTGTTGTTTTCTCCCAGTATGAATCAAATCAAACTATAAATAACCAAGTTATGGCAAATTTAAGCAAAATTAAATAACTTGACCTTGAATGTCAAGGTCATCTAAAGGTCAAGGTTATACGTTAATAAATCAAAATGTCGGTTTTGTTGTTTTATCAAAGTATGAATCAAATCCGTAGATAAACAACAGTTATGACAATTTGAGCAAAATTCAATTATTTAATTTAACCTTGACTGTCAAGGTGTTTTTTGGGGTCAAGGTCGTATCTGAATTATTCAACACGTCAGTTTTGTCACAAGTGTTGTTTTTTCCAAGTATGAATCAAATCAAACCATAAATAGCAAAGTTATGACCAATTTTTCAACAAAAATTCAGTAACTTGACCTTGCCTGTCAATATTATTTTTTTAAGGTCAAGGACAAAATTGAAATAATAATAACGTCAGATTTGTCATACGTATTGTTTTGTCTAAGTATGTATCAAATCCATAAATAAATGAGAAAGTTATGACAATCAAAGCAAAATTCAATCATCTGACCTTGACGGTCAAGGTCATTTTTAGGTCATGGTCATATCTGAGTTACTCAACATGTTGGTTTTGTCAAAGCTGTTGTCTTGTCCAAGTATAAATCAAATCCAACCATAAACAACAAAGTTATGGCCAATTTTAGCAAAATTCAAAAATTTGACCTTGACTGTGAAGGTCATTTCAAGGTAAAGGTCATACCTGAAAGAATTATAATACCGGTTTGTTATAAGTGTTGTTTTGTCCAAGTATGAATCAAATCCAACAATAAAAAACAAAGTTATGGCCTCTTTTAGCGAAATTAAATAATTTGACCTTGAAGGTAAAGGTTATTTATGAGTTAAGGTCAAGTTCAGTCTAGTCTGCTTGAAGGTCTTGTCCAAAGGGTTGTTGTGTCCATGCATGAATACCATCCACCTATTAATGATAAAGTTATGGCCAATTTTAGCAAAATTCAATATTTTGACCTTGAAGGTGAAGGTCATTTATGAGTCAAGATTAAGTTTAGTCTGGTCTACCTGAAGGTCTTGTCCAAAGGGTTGTTGTGTCCAAGTATGAAGACAATCTATAAAGGAATAAAACAATTATGATCAATGTTAAAGTTTTCGGACGGCAACGGCAACGGCAACAAAACCATGACTGTAGCAATAACTCAATTTTTTCTTATGAAAAAGTCGAGCTAAATATTACAACAAAACGAGAGTAATGATTTACATAGTAAATTATACCATATGCCATGTTTTGCAAATACTTCATGAGCAATCCTTGACTGGTTCACAACACCCTCTACAAACTCTAGTTGTTGTTGTGATGACCAATTATGGCTGGTTATGCTGTCTTCAATTGGCAGTCTGCTCATTTTTATACTATTAAACTCCAGGACCTCAGAAAATGCTTCACAAATACCTAAAATGTAATGATTTTGTCATTCCTAATAGTACTTACTGACAGTTTAAGCAGTGCTATTTAAATGAAACTAGAGAATATATTTTTGAGAAAAACATATGTCATCCCTATTTCGTCATTTACCATGAAGAATACTAAGTAGAACAAAGGGACGGAATCCAGGAACAAGCGACATAACTGTGAAATTAACAATAGCAAGTAAGCCCCGATGGCTTGGTATTGCTCATATCCAACTAGTGGTTATGAGGATAAGCCCAAATGTATTCAAATCTAGACAAAGCAAGGGCTATAACTTCACTGAAAATCACTGTGCTTGAATGTGCTGATGAAATGCTAAACTAGGCTCAAAACCAACCAGCAGTAATAGAGAACAAACCCAGACAGACAGACAAAGAAGTAAGATACAACAAGAGGGTCATGATGCCCCTTTTATCGCTCACTTGAGAACAACTGTAACTACTTTCATTTAAACACCAAATGTCAAAACTCAAGGCTTTGTGATTTCTGACAAGAAGTTTATTAAAGTTGTTACCTAAGTCAGTTCAAATAAAACCAAGTGACCCCTGGGGTTTAGCCAATTTGATATTTTAACCTTAGTGACATTGACACCAGTCACCTAAAATCCAACCAAACGGCAGCCATCCATAATACATACATACCCAATATTTAAGGTATCGGTCAAAAAATGAAGACCAAGGCAAGTGGTTTGTAAGATTATCAAAGCAGTGAAATCAAGCAGACATGGCAAAAAATAGCCATTTCTGGCCCAGGAGCCCATGATGTAATCGCAGGTTCAGAAAAAGGAAGAGGATCTATTGCTAATGAATGTTTTGTGAAAGTGTGGTTGAAACTGAATCAATTTACCACAGTAACCTCAAACCCCAACCAGTTGTTAGAGAAACTAGAAAATAGTAAACGGTTACCTGAAGTTCTGAAAAATGTAAGTATTGGGTCAGAAATTACAGGAGAACAACAAGAAAGGCTCACTGAGTTGTTGACATAGCACATCGATATCTTTTCAACAGGAAATTCTGACATTGGCTCTTGCAATGTAGATAAACGAAGAATAGACCTTACAGATGAAGTTCCCTTCAAAAGGAAGTACAGACCTAAACCACCGAGCATAACTGATGAGGTACATAAAAATTTAGAGGACATAGTTAATGCTGGCATTATTAGAAAATCACATTCTCCATCGGAATCAACAGTTGTCCTTTGCAGAAAGATTAAGAATACCCATGGGCAGCATGTCAAGCCCGCCAATGGAAAGCCGGCTATGGGGATGGGACAGTGAAATGGAAACTGTGGGAAGATGATGATGGAAGGACAAGGCAGGCCTATATGATGTTTCTTTCAGGTAGTATAACAAAATGTATCACGGTATTTTCAAATTATACCATGATTGGAGAGGTAATGGCCCAATCAAGGTCTATCATCAACATTTTGGACCTTTGAGCTGTCACTGTGACCTTGACCTCTGAGCTAGGACTCACGAGACACACCCTCTCATCAAGGTGAACAAATGTGCCAAGGTATTTCACAATCATTTCATGCACAGAGAAGTTATGGCCCGGACAAGGCAATCATTACCTTTTAAAGTTATGGAGTTCTTTCCTACACTAAACAGAATGACAGAATGACATAATGATGGAAGGACAAAGCAGGCCTATATGATTCTCTTTCAGGGAGCAAAACAAATGTATCATGGTATTTTAAAATTCTTCCTTGCATGGAGAAGTAACGGCCCAGACAAGGTCTATCATTAACATTTTGGACCTTTGATCTGGCACGGTGACCTTGACCTTTGAGCTGGAAACCTGGGTCTTGCACGCTACACATCGTCTCATCAAGGTGAACAAATGTGCCAAGGTATTTCAAAATCCTTTCATGCACAGAGACGTTATGGCCCGGACAAGGCAATCATTACCTTTTTTAGTTATGGAGTTCTTTCACACACAAGACAGAATGACATAATGATGTAAGGACAAGGTAGGCCTGTATGATGTCTCTTTCAGGGAGAATAGCAAATGTATCATGGTATTTTCAAATTCTTCCATGCATGGAGAAGTTTTAGCCCAGACAAGGTCTATCATCAAAATTTTGGACCTCTGAGATGTCACTTTGACCTTGCCCTCTAAGCTAGGAATCTGGGTCTTGCACGCGACACACCATCTCATCAATGTGAACAAATGTGTCTAGGTATTTTTAAATCCTTCCATTTAGGGAGAAGTTATGGCCAGGACAAGGTCTATCATCAAAATTTTGGACATTTGACCTGGCACTGTGACCTTGACCTTTGAGCTTGGAACTTTTAGGAGATTACAATATGAAGATCTGTATAATTTACCTGGATGACCTTTTAATCTTTAGTTCTTCATTTCAGAAACACATGGTTTGATCTTGTTTTTACACGGTTGAGGGAAGCAGGAATAGAATTGTCACCTGAGAAGTGTACCTTTTTGGCAACAAGAACCAAGTTCCTAGGTCATGTTGTCAGACCAGATGGTGTACAACCAGATCTAGAGAAATCTAGAACGATCTAATTTTTTTTCTGCTCCAAATAATCCTGATAAGCTTAGGTCATTCCTTGCCCTGGCAGGATATTATCACAAGTTTATTAAAGATTTAAGCAAAATTGTAAAACCTCTCAGTGATTTACTTCCACCTACAAACAGAAAAAATATAAGACTAGAAATGTGTCCATAGGACAAAAATGCCTCCGCTACATGACACTGGACAAAAACTTGGTAAATCAACACACTATGGGCAAACATCTAAACATGGCATAAAATATGACAAAGCAAAGATATCAGGTATTTATTTGTCTAACTATTGTTCCATACCAGCCCTTCTAGAAGACAGCATAAGCAAGGCTTTAAAGTTAAAATTCTATGGCAATGATATCTGCTTTAACTAGCTACTCCACTGTATCTAGCTACATAACTTGCATGTATCTAAAAGAAAGCCAAGCTAAATGTATTGTAGACAGAAATAAAAAGTATCTCTTTAACAAACTCAATAGCATGCTTAAAATGAAAAAAAATACTTTTTTCCAAATGAACAGGTAAGTGGTGCATTTTCAAAGACAAGTTCAGCAGTCTCTTACAAGTATAAAATCTTCAGTCTCTCTAATATCCTTTAAGAGATTGCATCAAGGCATCAAAATGGTAAGGGATAAAACCTACGTAGCAATCTTCTGTTATTTCTGTTGTGCCCATATAATAATTATATCAAAGAACACATACATGCATTCCACTACAAATGTCTATTACATTCATGTATGTTTTTTGTTGCTCACCTGCCTTGTGTGACAATTCCATATTCAACATCTGCTATCTTACTAAAATGACATGATGAACATGTTGAAAGTGTTGAAATTATGGGCAAGAAACAAGAAATTTTCATGGCGGGAATGTGACGTCATCATATGATAATAAACACACCATGCACAAGGAAATTATGAGCTGGACACGAACAACTTTTTCAATTAATCCGTATCAGGCATAAGCCAAAACTTCAAGTGTCCACTGTGACCTTGACCTTTGAGCGAGCAAAATGTTTCTTGACGTGACATATTGACTTCATATGATGATCACTTATGCCAAATTATTTCGAAATCCAACCATGCACAACAAAGTTATGAGCTGGAAACACGAACAACTTTTTCACTCTATCCATATAAGGAAAAAAACAAAGCTTCAAGTGCCCTTTGTGACCTTGACCTTTTGGCGAGCGAAATGTTTTTTGCACGTGACACATTGACTGCATATGATGATCAGTTATGCCACAGTGTTTCGAAATCCAACCATGCACAACAAACTTATGAGCCAGACACGAACATCTATTGTATCCCCCCCCCCCCCCCCCACCCCCCACACATGGACAGGGCAAACACTATATGCCCGCTCGCCATTATCATGGCGGGGACATAAAAATTACAAAGGGCAATACCTAGAAAAAAAGAGTTATGGATCTTGGGCACTACACCTCTCGACAGTGAGATCTATTAACCTATGAAGTATCAAGTTAATATCTTCAATACATTTCAAGTTACGCCCCCTACAAGAATTACGTATGAAAAATTACAAAGAGCAATAACTTAAATATTGTAAGAAATATAGTTAAGATTCTTGGGCACTGCATCTCTCCACAATGAGATCTATTCACCTATGAAGCTTCAAGCATATATCTTCAATACCTTTCTGGTTATGCCCCGGACAAAAACTAAGACTGAAAAATTACAAAGACCAATAACTCAAAAATTATGTGAAAAAAGTTATGTTTTTTCGGCAGTGCACCTCCCCACAATGCGATCTTTACACCTATGAAGCTTCAAGCATATATCCTATATGCAAATAATAAATATCTATGACTCCCGGGCAGGCCCAATTTTTACTGCGGATATAATTTGTACAAACTTGGAAAAGGTTCACTAGACAATATTTCATGCCAAATAATTGAGCTTAAGGCTTTGTCATTTCAGAGGAGAAGATTTTTTAAATTTTTACTTTATACATATATATGGAAAACCTATGACCCCCTAGGACGGGGCCAATTTTGGCACTAGCGGCATAATTTGAACAACTTTCGTAGAGGACCTATAGATGATGTCATATACCAAATATCAAAGCTCTAGCCTTTGTCATTTCAGGAAGAAGATTTTTTAAGTTTTTACTATATACATTTATGGAAAACCTATGACCCCCTGGGGCGGGGCCAATTTTGGCACTAGGGGCATAATTTGAACAACTTTGGTAGAGGACCTATAGATGATATCATATACCAAATATTAAATCTTTAGCCATTGTCATTTCAGAGGAGAAGTTTTTTAAAGTTTTTACTATATACATATAAGAAAAACCTGACGCCCTGGGGCGGCGCCAATTTTGGCACTAGGAGCATAATTTGAACAACTTCCATAGAGGACATATAGATGATGTCATATACCAAATATCAAAGCTCTAGCCTTTGTCATTTCAGAGAAGAAGATTTTTTTAGTTTTTACTATATACATATAAGGAAAACCTATGACCCCCTGGTGCAGGACCAATTTTGGCACTAGGGGCATAATTTGAACAACTTTGGTAGAGGACCTATAGATGATGTCATACACCAAATATCAAAGCTCTTGGCCTTGTACTTTCTGACAAGAAGATGTTTTTAATTTGCATTTTTGAAACTTCTTTTTTGGCCCTGTGACCTACTTATGCAACAGACCAGAACCATTTGAACAACTTTGAAAGGGGACCACCCAAGGATCATTCCCGTGTAGTTTGGTAATGCGCAGTCATTGGTTTCAGAGGAGATGTTGTTTTTATGAAATTGTTGACCACGCACGACGACGGATACAGGGGGATCACAAAAGCTCACCATGAGCATGTTGTGCTCATGTGAGCTAATACATAAAAATTGTGACAAATAGAGCTATGGTTCTTCGGCACTCAACCTTCCCAAAATGAGATCTATTCAACTATGAAGTTTCAAGTTAATACTTTCAAGACCTTTCGAGTTATGCCTCGGACAAGAATTAAGTATGAAAAAATACAAAGGGCAATAACTCCAAAAATATGCAAAAGAGAGTTATGGTTTTTGGTCGTCACTGCACCTCTCCACAGTGAGATCTATTCACCGATGAAGTTTCAAGTTAATATCTTTAATGCCTTTCGAGTTATGCCCCGGACAAGGTGCCCACACACACACATACAAACACACGCACACACACACGGACAGGGTAAACACTATATGCCCGCTCGCCATTATCATGGCGGGGGCATAAAAAGACTGGAATTGGGAAAACTTACATCAGACTACATCAAACAAGAAACATGGCAATGCCACGAAACCAGGTTTTCAAAAATGTTGTTCTGATTCTATACTATAGTATGAATTTTGGAATGAAGATTGCTATGAATATTCAAAAGATTATAACATGACATGAAGGAAAAGATAATATTCATGAGAATACATGATAATGAGTAGGATGTAAATTTCGGCTAACAATACTGTCTGCAAGGAGTATACTTAATAATGAGACAACAATTTCTGCACGTCATCTTGATGTGGTAAACATTTGTCTGAAGTTTCATCAAAATTCTTCAAAGGGTTGAAGAGTTACAGAGCGGACAGGATTTTCAATGTTAATGTCACTGTGACCTTGACCTTGGAGCCATCAAAATTCTTCAAAGGGTTGAAGAGTTACAGAGCGGACAGGATTTTCAATGTTAATGTCACTGTGACCTTGACCTTGGAGCCAGCCATGCGGAACATGCGTTCTGCACGTCATCTTGATGTGGTAAACATTTGTGTATTACTATCTTCTCCGCTGGTACTGGGTAACCCAATTTTTTGTTGACCATTTATTCTTCTTACAGATGTAAGTTCTAGCGGTGGACTGGGAACAGTACTGTATCAAGAACAGGAAGGTAAGAAAAAGGTTATTGCTTTTGCTAGCAAAAGCCTTATAAAATCAGAGCAGAACTATTAAACTTTTAAATAAGAGTTCTTGGCAATATAATTGGCAATCATAGAAAAGTTTAGGCATTATCTTCTTACTACATGTAGTACATTTAAAGTATATACTGACAATAACCCTCCTACGTACATCCTTTCATCAGCAAAATTAGAAGCTACTGGCCAAAGGTGGGTATGTCAGCTTAGTGACTTCAACTTTTCCATAATTTACAGACCAGGATCGAAAAACATTGATGCAGACATCATGTCACATTACCCACATAAACAGATAGACGAAGATAGCTAAGTATAGACAGTGAAACTATCAACTCTGTTTGTCACAGTTCTTTATGTACAGTACTAGTTGTTGAAACCCTTCCAGCCAGTTCATTGGATATTATAGATTGTATACATCCAGGACAGGTTATCGCACAGATTGGACTTAGACAGCTGAGAAAAAGCCAGCGAGATGATCCAGTCATAGGTGTTTCATTGAGAGCTACTACAGACAAGTGATCCAGTCATAGGTGTTTCATTGAGAGCTACTTGTTTCATTGAGAGCTACTACAGACAAGTGATCCAGTCATAGGTGTTTCATTGAGAGCTACTACAGACAAGTGATCCAGTCATAGGTGTTTCATTGAGAGCTACTACAGACAAGTGTTTTCCAAGTAAAAAGTTAATACCAGGTAACAATGATCAATTGACAGTGTCTAGACATTTAAATAAATTTGCTGTTAAACGTGCTCTATTATAAAGAGAATTCTTGACAAGACAAAAAGTTTTGCAGCTAGTGATGCCATTTTCTTACAGATTCTTGAGAGCTTACACAACCAGACAGGACAACCAGGTAGCGAAGAGAGATTAGTTTGTTCAAGGACAGAATTTATTGGCCGTCCTATACAATGTACTTCAGAATTAAGTCCTTGGATAGAAAAATATTGTGGCTGTAAAGGTAGGAGAGGTCCTAATGATGTATATGCACCGCTTGTGAATATAAAAAGTACTCAACCTTTGGAACTTGTAAGCACTGACTTTCTTACAGTTGATTTTTGCCCAGGTGGAACCAGAAACAACTTGGTCATAATCGACCATTTTACTGAATTTGCAGTGGCTGTGGCAACAAAAAATCAGATTGCAAAAACATGTGTTGCCTGTAGCTGAGAACAAACCAGACTCAAAAACTGAGGAACAGAAACCAAAGCTTTCAGCTGAGAATAAACTTGACCATGACTCTAGCACTAAGAAACATGCAGAAAAACCTGTTCCTAGAGGTATGGAGGTGTCCAGGGCCCCTGACACATCAGTTAAACATTCAAATGTTACTGAATCCAGCAATTCAGATAATGAGGTAGAGATTCGAACCAAAATTAAGAGTTACAGACCGGCCGGTCATACTGTTAAACTCAGAGTAGGGTATAGAGATGGCACCTCACTAAGAGGTTTTCAGTGATCATCGTGAAGATGATAGTTACGACAACATAAGTGATGATGTTGTTGAAGATGTAGAAAATAAAAGCAGAGATAGTACAACAGGTGATGGTGTAGCAGAGGTTATTAGCACCGTACCACTTCCAGTGGCAGCTAGAAGGTCCACACCAGAAAAGAAAAAAAAAACAGTCTGGTATGATAGTTATATTGTTGGGTAACAAAAAGTGAATAAGTTCGTTGAACTGAATCTACAAAATAGTAAATTGATGACAGATATGTTCAAGTCTCTTGAAAATTAGTAGAATATAGACATAACTTTTAATGTTTTTGTGCCCCCACCAAATAGAGTGGAGGTATATAGATTTGCACACGTACGTCCCATACATCCGCACGTACGTCCCGTTTCTTGTGTTCGCAACTCCTCCTACACTCATGGATGGATTGATATGAAACTCATACACATGATAGATCATGATGGGCTGGTGTGCAAGAAATAAAGATTATTTTCTCTAAGATCAGTTTTCACAGGATTATTGCTCTTTGTTGGTTTTTCATACATGCCATTTATAGTAAATCCTGTGTGTGAAACTGCTCGAACACCCATGGATTAACTGAAACCAAACACGCACACATAATATAGACCACGATTCGTAGTTGTGCAAAAGTAAAGAAGTTTTTTTTCTGATCAGTTTTCACTGAATTATTGCCGTTTGTTAGTTTTTCATACATGCCATATATAGTAATCTTGTGTGCGCAATTCCTCCTTTACCCATGCATAAATGTTTGCATACTTACAGTACGTGCCAGGAGGAACTCTCGTTTTCCTCGAGGTCGTCGCGGACTACCCATTCTTTAAAACGCGACCAAATCCGCCGCATTTCGAGAACGACCACCGCGGACATGGTCACCAAATATCGCGGCGGACGTCCGCTAAATGGTTCCGCGAACTTTTTCACAGGTAACAATTGACGTATCGAGGCTCACAAAGTTCCTGATTACACGCATTTCGGCAAATTTTACGCTTTAAAATATCATTTAAATGTATAAAACTCTCATTCTGATGCATTTGTTTATGAATGCTCGTATTTGTTAACGGAAGGAATGACAATTCAAAACCGAAAGTAATTGCTTCTCGGAACAGCTGACCCTATTTTCTATTTTCAGAAAATAAATTGACTGGTTTTCGATTTACACATGTTAAAACTGCTTTCCTATATTTAAAGAAAACATACAACATGTAAACCCTTCTGCAACATCTGTATCGTCTATGCGCTTGACAAAATTATTGATCGATTTTGCTATACAATAACAAGCGTTTTCAACGACGGAAGTACACATAAACCTACAAATGTATGAGAAATTTTGGTTTTAATTTTACCAAATGTCACATAATTGGCAGACGTAAAATGCACAGTTTCATAACAGTCATTCTATTAAATATTCAGCTTATCCAGGTGAGTTATGACTCTAATTATTTTCATGCTGGTCATCAAATATTGCCGAGATATTTTGCGATGTCGAGACATCGAGGAAATCCGTTTTTTTCCTCGATGTCGCGGCGGATATCTTTTTTTCCGCGTCCGCGAAATAAAGCGGAAAATGTGAGTTCCTCCTGGCGTGTACTGTATTAGCTCCACTTTTCGAATACTTATTAGCTCAACCATTTCTCAAGGGCAGATAACCCTCATATTTATTTTTGCAAAGTTAGGCCCCTTTTCGATTTTAAAATTTCTTTGTAAACTTTTTGTTAATGTCCATTTCTCAAAAAGAGTCAAAGGTAAATTCCAAACTTGGAATACTTGATCACCAGCAAGACCCCTAACAAGACGGCCATGATGGCCCTGGAGCGCTCACCTGAGTACTTTGGCTGTAGGTTTGCTGTTAAGCAGTATTTCATTTTTCAATTGAAAATATATAAGTGCCTACAAACCAAATATGTAAAATATCGGTCAATAAATAAAGGCTCTATGACAGAAAGTAGAAATATCTATTATAAGCTTTGGTGACCTTGACCTTGACCCAGTCACCTCAAACCCTACCCATGGGTAGAGGTCCATGCAAGGAACCTATATACTGAATATCAAAGATATTGGTCTATAAATGAAGGCTTTATGAGGTACAGTAGATTAATCTATTTTTAGCCTCCGTGACCTTTTACCTAATCTAATAATCTAAACAACCAAACAACCTTTCTGACAAACTGCCAGGATATTTGGACTGAAACAGTAGCCTCTAGAGTCTTAACAATATATTTCTTTTTTTGCACTCTGTGACCTAGTTTTTGACCCCAGATGACCCATATTCGAACTTGACCTAGAAACCATCGAAATAACCTTTCTGACATATTTCCAGAATATTTGGGCTGAAAATATTACCTGTAGAGTGTAAACAAGGTTTTTCCAAATTTAAGTTCTGTGACCTAGTTTTTGACCCCAGATGACCTATATTCGAACATGGGCTAGAAATCATCGATACAACCTTGCTGTTATATTTCCAGGATATTTGGGCTGAAAATGTTACCTCTAGTGTTAACAAGGTTTTTTCAATATTCAGGCTGTTTGACCTAGTTTTTGTAACCCAGATGACCCATATTCGAACGTGACCTAGAAATCCTTGAAACAACCTATCTGACAAATACCAGGATATTTGGGCTGAAAATGTTACCTCTAGAGTGTTAACAAGGTTTTTCCATATACAGGCTGTGTGACCTAGTTTTTGACCCCACATGACCCATATTCCAACTTGAGCTAGAAATCATCTTAACAAGCTTTCTGAAAGTTTTTCAGGAAATTTGGGCTAAAAATGTTACCTCTAGAGTGTTAACAAGGTTTTACCATATTTGGGCAGTGTGACCTAGTTTTTGACCCCACATGACCCATATTCAAACTTGAACTATAAATCATCGAAACAACCTTTCTGACATATTTCCAGGATATTTGGGCTGAACATTTTACCTCTAGATTGATAAAAAGGTTTTTTCATATTTGGTCTCAGTGAACTTGTTTTTGACCTCAGATGACCCATATTCGAACCTGAGCTAGAAATCATCCAAATAACCTTTCTGATACATTATAAGGATATTTGGGCTGAAAATGTTACCTCTAAAGTGTAAACAAGGTTTTTCCATATTTGGGCTCTGTGACCTCGTTTTTGATCCCAGATGACCCATATTCGAACTTGGGCTTGAAATCATCCAAATAACCTTTCTGACATATTTCCAGGATATTTGTGCTGAAAATGTGACCTCTAAAGTGTTAACAAGGTTTTTCCATATTTGGGCTCTGTGACCTAGTTTTTGACCCCAGATGACCCATATTCGAATCTGGGCTTGAAATCATCCAAATAACCTTTCTGGCCCAAGAAGATTTCCAAATATTAGAATCTTCAATCAGAAAATGTTATACTGCTTCTGACATTTGCTTAACAGCAAACCCACAACCTAAGATGAGCGATCAAGGGCCATGATGGCCCTCTTGTTTTTCACAAACTATTAGATTTTGTCTGAATTCACCTTACTTGATAAATTAGTATCATGTGTCCTGCTTCAGTGATTTGATCCTGAGTTCTGATTATTTGGTGTTTATTTTTCACATTAAGGCCATTCAAAATTACTTTTTGCTATGTCTCAGGAAATATTTGTGGGATTTCAATTAAACTTTGCACCATTAATAACTATTATAAACATTTGATGTTGGTGTTTTTTGGGATCATTGATTGTCCAGCGTGCGTTGTGCATCATGAACAATTTAAATAAAACAACTTTTCCTCCTTTACCACTAAGCCAACTGTGATGACACTTGTCTGGAATATTCCCTGCATAAAGCTCTACAAAAATTGTACCTTGTACTTTGGACCTATTTTTTGTCAATGAAATTTGGACAATATGTACAACTTGATTTTTTCATCGGCCTTTCTGTTTCTACTTGTTCTCAATAGTACTCATGTGAGTGATAAATAGTCATTTTGGCCCTCTTGTTTTTATTTTAAGCTGCTCTTATGTGCTATAAAGTAGAAAAGTTCACACAATTTTAGGAAAGGAACATTCTGTCAAGTTTGAAGGAACATGGTTTAGTGGTTTGTGAGGAGGTATCATTTAAAGCCAAATATTGATGAAAATCTATTTTTAGATCTGTCAGCCATTATGTGCAAAGAAGCTGAACCATTTGAGCAATTTTAATAGAGTACTTTATAGGAATCATTTCAGTGAAATTTGGTGGAAATGACCTTGCAGCTCAGGAAAAGATGTTGTTTGAATTTTTTTGCATTTTCACCTTTTGCAGCCCTTAAGTGCAATGGACAGGAAAGGGTTTGATTTTAGAAAAAGGGCAACATTTGAAATATTTCTCTTAAGCCTGGTTGAAAATGGCCTTATAGTTTGTGAGCAGATGTCAATTGGAGCCAAATAATGATAAAAATCTATTTATAGCTCTGGCAGCCATTTTGTGCAATTGAGCAGCCATCTGAGCAATTTTCGTATGGGGCAATCTTTGTAACATGTCTGTGAAATTTGATGGACAATGACCTTGCTGTTTAGGAGGAGAGTTTATTTGAAGTTCTTTCATTTTTTTAGCTTTTGCAGCCTTTATGTGCAATGGAGCCAAATGGTTTGAGCAATTTTAAGAAAAGGCAATGTAGGGACATTTCTGTCAAGTTTGCTTATAAATGGCTATGTGGTTTTGGAAAACATGACATTTGAAGCCAAATATTGACAAAAATCTATTTTTAGCGCTGGTGGCCATTTTCTGGAATGAAGCAATTTTGACAGAGGCCCAAGTAAGGAACATATTTGTGAAACATGATTCTGAATGACCCCGCTGTTTAGGGGGGCATGCTGTTTGAATTCTTTTCTTTTTTAGCTTTTGCAGCCCTTATCTGCAATGGAGCGAAATGGTTTAAGCAATTTTAGAAAAGGGCAATCTAAGGAATATTTCTGTCCAGTTTGGTTAAAAATTGCTTTATTGTTTTGAAGTCAGTTGAAGCAAAATGTTGAAAATACACGCGGGACGGGTGATCACAACAGCTCACCCTGAGCTATAAATCATGGTAGAGATCCACTAGACAATGCTTCATTCTAAATCTTAAGGCTCAGGGCGTAGTACATTTTGACAAAAAGGTTTTTAAAGTTTTTCCTTTCTGTTGTTACAGCAACCAGAGTTCTGCTTGGAATTAAAGTCTTTGAACAATTTTTGTAGAGCTTTATGCAGGGAATATTCCAGACAAGTGTCATCACAGTTGGCTTAGTGGTAAAGGAGGAAAAGTTGTTTTATACAAATTGTTCATGATGCACAACACACGCTGGACAATCAATGATCCCAAAAAACACCAACATCAAATGTTTATAATAGTTATTAATGGTGCAAAGTTTAATTGAAATCCCACAAATATTTCCTGAGACATAGCAAAAAGTAATTTTGAATGGCCTTAATGTGAAAAATAAACCAAAGAGTCAGAACTCAGGATCAAATCACTGAAGCAGGACACATGATACTAATTTATCAAGTAAGGTGAATTCAGACAAAATCTAATAGTTTGTGAAAAACAAGAGGGCCATCATGGCCCTTGATCGCTCATCTTAGGTTGTGGGTTTGCTGTTAAGCAAATGTCAGAAGCAGTATAACATTTTCTAATTGAAGATTTGTAGGTGCCTACAAACCAAATGTGTAAAATATCAGTCAATAAAATGGGCTCTATGACAGGAAGTAGAAATTTCTATTACTAACTATGGTGACCTTGATCTTGACTCAGTGATTTCAAACCCCCACCTAAGGATAGAGGTCCATGCAAAGAACCTACATACCAAACATCAAAGATATTGGTGTAGAAATGAAGACTGTATGTGGTAAAGTAGATAAATCTATTTTTAGCTTTGGTGACCTTTACCCCTATCTTATTGAAGAAGCTCATGCAAGGTATTTAAAGTATCCTAAATGCCTTCTGAGCATAAGCTCTAAGGATTCAGACAAGAAGATTTCCAAATAATAAAAATACTTTACACAAATAGGATACCTGGGGTTGGACCAATTTTGACCCCAGGGATATTTTAATTTGAGCAAACATGGAAGAGGTCTTCTAGACACTGCAACATACATAATATTTCAGCTCTAAGGCATATGGTTTCAGACAAAAAGATTTTGTTAAAAATTTTACCTTTAGAGTGTTAACAAGGTTTTTCCATATTTGGGCTCTGTGACCTAGTTTTTGGGCCCATATTCGAACTTGGACTAGAAATCATTGACATACAACCTTTCTGACACATTTCCAAGATATCTGGACTGAAAAAGTAGGCTCTGAAGTGTTAACAAGGTTTTTCTATTTTTGGGCTCTAGACTAGTTTTTGAAAACTAGTTTTTGACCAAGATGACCTATATTCGAATTTGAGCTAGAAATCATTGAAGCAACATTTCTGACAAATTTCCAGGATATTTGGACTGAAAAAGTAGTCCCTAAGGTGTAAACAAGGTTTTTCTATTTTTTGGGCTCTGTGACCTAGTTTTTGACCCCAGATGACCCTTATTCCAATATGAGCTAGAAATGTTGGAAGCAACCTTTCTGACAAATTTCCAGGTTATTTAGACTGAAAATGTAACCTCTGAAGGGTTAACAAGGTTTTCCAATATTTGGGCTCTGTGACCTAGTTTTTGACCCCAGATGACCCATATTCCAACTTGAGCTAGAAATCATCGAATCAACCTTTCTGACAAATTTCCAGGAATTTGGACTGAAAAAGTAGTCTCTAGAATGTTAACAAGGTTTTTCTATTTTTCTGCCATGTGACCAAGTTTTTCATCCCAGATAACCCATGTTCGAACTCATCCGAGTAATCACTGGGGCAGACATCCTGACTATGTTACATGACAACTGAGGGGAAAATGTGTCCACTAGAGTGTTTACAAACTAAGTGTTGACGTCCGACGGACAACAGACAATGGACATTGATCGATCCTAATAGCTCACCATGAGTCAAAATCATGTGACCCCGGGGCAGGGCCATTAATGACACTGGGACATAATTTAAACAATCTTGGTAGAGAAATCTTATATGATGCTGCATGATGAAACACCATGCAAAATATCTGGATCTATAGCAATCTCGGTACAGAATGCTCAATGCAGAACATTTAAGCCCACGGCCTTGAAGTTTCAGACAAGAAGATTTTTTAAAGACTTCCTGATATAAGCCTTTATGAAATCAATTGGCAAGGCTATTAATGACTCAAGGGGCATCATCTGAACAACTATGGTCCTATAGCTGATGCTCCGTGCAAAAATTCTAAGCTTTAGGCCATGGGGTTTCAGAAAAGAAGATTTTTAAAGTTTTCCTTATATAACACTGCCCCTTTGGGCAGGGCCATTTATTACCCAAGGGGCATAATTTGAATAATCTTGGTAGAAGACTATGTCTGAAGCTGCTAAAAATATCTATAGAAGCTCCAGGCCTTGTCATTTCAGCAAGATTTTCAAAGTTTTCCTTTCTATAGCAACCAGTTATTAATGGAATTCAATTCTTTCAACAACTTTCGAAGACCTTTATGAAAGGAACATCCCAGCAAAGTATAATTAACTTTCACTTGACGGATAAGGAGGAGATGCTGCTTAAAGAAACACGAAGTACACATGGTCATCAGAAAAGCTCACCATGAGCACATTGTGCACAGGTGAACTAAATACAATAGGGTTCATCTACTCATTATGCCCAACCATCCTGTAAAGTATGAGGTCCTGGGAGCAGCTGATATTGAAATATTGACTAGAAACTGTTTTTAAAGTGCAGGCCACTACATGGTTCATTTTAATATCCAATTGTACTTCTTCAGCCAACTTTGTTGAAACGAGCATTTCTTACCCGTTTTACCCATTTTAAAGCATTATATTCACAAATAATATTGATTTCTATTTGGGCGCAGCCATTGTTGATGACGTCACTAAAAGTCTAATAGCTGGATACCGGTGTCCGGTCAATAAATTTATCTCGGGGTGTGGAGGCCTGCCGGAAATCGCGATTGTACAAAAAAAAGTAAAATACTGTCAATAACATTTTCAAACAAGAGGGCCATGATGGCCCTGGATCGCTCACCTGAGTACTTTGGCTGTAGGTTTGCTGCTAAGCAGTATTTTATTTTTTAATTGAAAATATGTAAGTGCCTACAAACCAAATATGTAAAATATCAGTCAATAAATAAAGGCTCTATGACAGAAAGTAGAAATATCTATTATAAGCTATGGTGACCTTGACCTTGACCCAGTGACCTCAAACCCTACCCATGGGTAGAGGTCCATGCAAGGAACCTCTATACTGAATATTAAAGATATTGGTCTATAAATGAAGGCTCTATGAGGTACAGTAGATAAATCTACTTTTAGCCACCGTGACCTTTAACCTAATCCAATAATTTGAAAAAGCTTGATAAAGCTTGCTTCATGCCAAATTTTAAATTCTAGGTCTTGTGGTTTCAGACAAGAAGATTTTTACAGATTTTCTTCTATATTGTTATTTAAAACTTGTGACCCCTCGGGCGGGGCCAGTAGTGACCCCAGGGACATTTTTCTAACAAACTTGGTAGAGGTCCACTAGACAATGCTACACACCAAATAAATAAGCTCTATAACTTACGGTTTCTGACAAGAAGATTTTTTAAAATTTTCCTATGTAACTCTATGTAAAACTAGTGGCCCCTGGGGCGGGGCCATTTTTGACCCAGAGGACAGGATTTGAACAAACTTGGTAGAGGTCCACTAGACAATACTACACACCAAATATCTAAGCTCTATAACTTATGGTTTCTGACAAGAAGATTTTTTAAGATTTTCCTATATAACTCTATGTAAAACTAGTGGCCCCTGGGGCGGGGCCATTTTTGACCCAGAGGCCAGGATTTGAACAAACTTGGTAGAGGTCCACTAGACAATGCTACACACCAAATATCTAAGCTCTATAACTTACTGTTTCTGATAAGAAGATTTTTTTAAGATTTTCCTATATAACTCTATGTAAAACAAGTGGCCCCCGGGGCGGGGCCATTTTTGACCCAGAGGCCAGGATTTGAACAAACTTGGTAGAGGTCCACTAGACAATGCTACATACCAAATATCTGAACTGTAGGCCTTCTTGTTTCTGACAAGAAGATTTTTTAGTTTTTCCTATATAACTCTATGTAAAACAAGTGACCCCTGGGGCGGAGCCATTTTTGACCCAGAGGACAGGATTTGAACAAACTTGGTAGAGGTCCACTAGACAATGCTACACACCAAATATCTAAGCTCTATAACTTACGGTTTCTGACAAGAAGATTTTTTAAGATTTTCCTATATAACTCTATGTAAAACTAGTGGCCCCTGGGGCAGGGCCATTTTTGACCCAAAGGACAGGATTTGAACAAACTTGGTAGAGGTCCACTAGACAATGCTACACACCAAATATCTAAGCTCTATAACTTACGGTTTCTGACAAGAAGATTTTTTAAGATTTTCCTATATAACTCTATGTAAAACTAGTGGCCCCTCGGGCGGGGTCATTTTTGACCCAGAGGCCAGGATTTGAACAAACTTGGTAGAGGTCCACTAGACAATGCTACACACCAAATATCTAAGCTCTATAACTTACGGTTTCTGACAAGAAGATTTTTTAAGATTTTCCTATATAACTCTATGTAAAACTAGTGGCCCCTCGGGCGGGGTCATTTTTGTCCCAGAGGCCAGGATTTGAACAAACTTGGTAGAGGTCCACTAGACAACGCTACACACCAAATATCTAAGCTCTATAACTTACGGTTTCTGACAAGAAGATTCTTTAAGATTTTCCTATATAACTCTATGTAAAACTAGTGGCCCCTGGGGCGGGGCCATTTTTGACCCAAAGGACAGGATTTGAACAAACTTGGTAGAGGTCCACTAGACAATGCTACACACCAAATATCTAAGTTCTATAACTTACGGTTTCTGACAAGAAGATTTTTTAAAGATTTTCCTATATAACTCTATGTAAAACAAGTGACCCCCGGGGCGGGGCCATTTTTGACCCAGAGGCCATGATATGAACAAACTTGGTAGAGGTCCACTAGACAATGCTACATACCAAATATCTTAACTCTAGGCCTTGTGGTTTCTAACAAGAAGATTTTCAAGTTTTCCCTATATAACTCTATGTAAAATCAACTAACCCCTGGGGTGGGGTCAGTTTTGTCCCCAGGGACATAATTTGAACAAACTTGGTAGAGGTCCACTAGATGATGCTTCATACCAAATATCAAAGCTCCAGGCCTTGTGGTTTCAGAGAAGAAGATTTTTAAAGATCCAACTTACAAAATCTATTTTTAACTCCAGTGAACCAGAAATGCAATGGACCAGATCCATTTGAACAATCTTGGTAGAGCTTCATGCAAGGAACATCTCAGGCAAGTTTCATTAAATTTGCCCCATTGGTTTCAGAGGAGATGTCGTTTTAATGAAAAGTTGACGACGGACGGACGGACGACGGACAAAGACCAATCAGAAAAGCTCACCCTGAGCACTTTGTGCTCAGGTGAGCTAAAAATGTATTATTTATATATTTTTGAATGTTTGTGTATTTTCAAGGATAGATTTGCAGAATTCCAGGACAAAACGCTAAATTCAAGTACCTTTTGGGGTGTTTTTCAAGGAAACATTGAATTCAAGTACTTTTCAAGGAAGGAATCAAATTCAAGGACTTTTCAAGTCCTGTGCGAACCCTGCACTATGAGTTTACCCTTTACCCTATGGGACCAAAAGTAATAGGATTTATCTACTTATAGTAGATAGGATTAATAGTAGATAGGAGTAATAGAATTTATCTACATGCCCAACTGATCAGAGGAACTGGTTTCTGAAGTTACTGATAAGAAATTGTTTTCAAGTTGCAGGTCCCTTTGAGCTTGACATTTGACATTCTTAGCCCCAAAACAAGATGTTTCATGTACTCATCATGCCCTACCTTCATGTAAAAGTTGATGGTCCTTGAAGCAGTTGTTCTTGAGTTATTGACTGGAAACTGTTTAAAAGTGCAGGCCACTGTGAGTTTAGCTCTTAACCCTTGCAAATAGGATTCATCTACTCAACATGCCCAACCATCCTGTAAGGACTGATAGGAGGTTTCTGGAGTAACTGATATATAATTGTATACCGAAAAGTTGCCTCCCTTCTTTTTTATACAAACAAACATGTCATGAAAGAATTTGATTAAAACCACAAAGGAAATGTTTGTTTAAAAGTATTCTGAAATTGTGCCAGGAGTTTCTAAGAAGATTTTTTAAATTTTCCCTCTAGTCATATAGTGAAAACAGGTCCTGCTCTCTGCAGGCCAGGCTAGAAGGAATTTGATAATGGGCCACCAAAGGAACAGATGAACATTTTTTTTTAAATTATTTTGAAAAGGTGGTTTCTGAGGAGAAGATTTTCAAAGTTTTCCTTAAAAAGAGGCCCTGCCCTCTGTAGGCAATGTTTTTTAAGGGACCCAATTGGCTTGTAGCGATTTGATAACGGGCTACCTAACACACCTTTCCATGAAATCATTTTGAAATCAGACTGGTGGTTTCTGAGGAAAATGAAAATAGGCTACGCCCTCTGTCGGCCATGTTTTAATGGGACCCAAATGGCTTGAAGGAATATGATAAACTGCCACCTAAAAAACATATTTTGTAAAATTATTTTGAAATACAACAACGGAAGGCAGACAGTCACTTTTCCTAACAAATAAATTGTGTGTGTTATAACTGTGCGAAGTCAAGAAACATTGAACTTTTCCATTTTCAATACAAGAGAGCCATGATGGTCCTTAATCACTTAATCGCTCACCTGCGTCACATTGCTAAGGGGCCATAACTCTAGAGGTTGGTTCATGCAACGACATGACCCATATTCAAACTCAACCTAGTGAACATCAAGACAAATATTCTGACAAGTTTTCATGCCACTTGGACAAGAATATTGACTTCTAGAGTGTAAAAAAGGTTAATTTGTGTCCTGACCCTCTGATTAAGTTTTTTGTTTCCCAGATGACCAATATTCAAAATCAACCTAGATATCATCAAAACGAACATTCTGACAAATTTTCATAACATTTGGAAAAAGTTTAGTCTCGAAAGTGTTAACAAGGTTTATCTATGTTTTTTTACCCTGTATCCTCGTTTTTGATCTAAGATGACCCATATTCAAACTCAACCTAGATATCATCGAGGCAAACAAATTGATAAGTTTTCATGCCATTTGGACCAAAAAATGGCCTATAGATTGTTAACAAGACAAATCTTTATTTTGACACAATGACCTAGTTTTTGACCCTAAATAACCCATATTAAAAACTGATTTACAATTATTAAGGCAATCATTCTGACAGATTTTCATGACATTTTGAAAGAAAATGTCGCATTAAAGTGTTAACAAGGTTTTTCTATTTTTTAAACCCCGTGACCCGTTTTTGACTCGAGATCACCAATATGCAAACATGATCTAGATATCAACAATGAAAACACTTTGAAAAGTTTTCATGTCACTTGAACAAAGAATATGGTCTATAAGTGTCAAGGTTTTCCTTTGATTTGACCTTGTGACCTAGTTTTCAGTCCGACATGACCCATATTCGAATTTGTCCAAGATCTTATTGACACGATCATTCTGATAAAGTTTAACGATAATAAGGTAAAAAATGTAACCTATATAGTGTTAACGAACCAAACTGGGATGACAGAAATTCAATGCTCCTAAAAGATCACCCTGAACTCAGTTTTAAAGTTCTATACAGTATATCAAAATCCTAAGAACAACAGCAGAGTTACAGATCAGACAGATGGACAATATGATTACTATATGCCCTCTTTTCCAGGCATAAAAATATTTCAATATAAATTTTTAATTTATTATTACACTATTCTGTCCTAACCTGGGATAATATGTACATGCTGATGTCCATCAACCTTCACAGGGGGTTCTCCAGTAAGCTTGTGGTATTTATCTATCTGCACCTGGATTTCTTCCTTCACCTGCAAGTACAGTAAAGTTGCAACTAACTAAATGATGTATAATATTGATTTTAATACTTTTTCATTTACCATAACAAATGTATGGCCTTCAACAAGGTTAGTGCATCTTTATATTAGTAATATCCCTAAGTTTAAAGTATACATACGGCACTTGAAAAAACAAAAATGTCTCTGTAAGATGACAATACCCCCGAAAGTGGTGCTTTGACTTTAGAGCTGAAAACTAGTCATTCCGGGGTCAAAGTCAAATAAATATAGGTTAGTGGGGAGGTCTTGTTCAAGTGTGAAGTAATTCCACTTACTAATAAGGAAGTTATGGGCAATGTTAAAGTTTTTGAACAATTGGATCTTCAAGGTGAAGGTCATTCCGGGGTCAAAGTCAAATAAATATAGGTCAGTCAGAAAGCCTTGTCCAAAGGGGTGTTGTGTCCAAGTATGAAGTAATTCCACTTACAAATAAGGAAGTTATAAGCAATGTTAAAGTTTTTGAACAATTGGATCTTCAAGGTGAAGGTCATTCCGGGGTCAAAGTCAAATAAATATAGGTCAGTCAGAAAGCCTTGTCCAAAGGGGTGTTGTGTCCAAGTATGAAGTAATTCCACTTACAAATAAGAAAGTTATGGGCAATGTTAAAGTTTTTGGACAACTGTATCTTTAAGGTGAAGGTCATTCAGGGGTCAAGGTCAAAAATATATAGGTCAGTGGGAAAGTCTTGTCCAAAGGGGTGTTGTGTCCAAGTATTAAGTAAATCCATTTAATAATAAGGGAGTTATGGGCAATGTTAACCTTTTTGACAATTGGATCTTCAAGGTAAAGGTCAAATAATTAAAGGTCAGTGGGAAGGTATTGTCCAAAGGGGTGTTGTGTCCAAGTATTAAGTAAATCCAATTAATAATAAGGGAGTTATGGGCAATGTTAACCTTTTTGACAATTGGATCTTCAAGGTAAAGGTCGTTCAGGGGTCAAGGTAAGATAAATATAATGTCAGTGGAAAGATCTTGTCCAAAGAGGTGTTGTGTCCAAGTATGAAGTAAATCCACTTACTAATAACAAAGGATTTGGAACCATGACTTTTAACTTTAGGGAGACTATAACCACCCTTTGTACCCAGTCTGGTACTATATGTACAGAGTCCTGAGAAACAAAATATGTAAACATGACACAACATGATTTGCTCAACTCTCTTATGCACTGGTAACCAGTTAAGGGACTTAAAGTGATTTGGACCAATATGGGCTCTGGAGTCAAGGTTAAGTACTTATTATTTTATTTTGACAAGTTTGTAATTTATGTTTTAAAACCTGGGTTAAACCACTATACCACACAGAACATGCATAGTCATAGTGACACTGAATCAATGACATAACCAGGGGTTTCTTGGTATGCTGAGTAAGAAACTCTTCTTACGGTAGAGAAATTTTAACTGTGAATTGGCCTTTTTAAGAACAGACTCAGCCATGGAACAAAAGGACAGATTTTGATCAATAGTAACCCCAAGATACTTGATAGATGTAGCGGATTCAATGGCCGTACCATTGCAAGTTATTTGCAGGTTAGAAAGTGACCTCAATCTTGGCTGTTTGTCTGCTGTTGACCAAACATCAAAAGCAAAATAACTGTTTTTCAATGGAATTCAGTTCTTTGATCAACTTTGGTAAAAAATTATGCAAGAGACATCCCTGCCAAGTGTTATCAACTTTAAGCTTGTGTCGTTTAAAGATGACACAAGGGCCATGATGACCTGTCATTCACCTAAGTACTTCGGCTGTGGGTCTACTGTTAAGCAAACAGCAGAACCAAAATAAAAGATTTATAATTTTTAAAGATCTTATACTATCTACATTCAGAGCCCTGGGATGGGTCTTATTTTGACCCAAGGGACACAATTTAAACAAGCTTGGTATGTATCCACTACACAATGCTTCATAAAAAATATCCAACCTCTGGCATACAGTTTCAGAAACAAGAGGGCCATGATGGCCCTATATCGCTCACCTGAATATGACTGCTTTTAACAAAGTTGCTATGGACCTGGTTAATTGACCCCAGATGACCTATATTCGAACTTGACCTAGAAATTATTGAAACAATCTTTCTGACAAATTTCAAGGTTATTTGGACTGAAAGTGTAGCCTCTAGACTGTTAACAAGGTTTTTCTATATTTGGGCTCTGTGACCTAGTTTTTTAATCCAGATGACCCATATTCAAAGTTGAGCTGGAAATCATAGAAGTAACCTTTCTGACATATTTTCAGGTTATTTGGAATTAAAATCTTAACTCTAGAGTGTTAACAAGGTTTTTCCATATTTGGGTTCTGTGACCTAGTTTTTGACCAAAGATGACCCATATTAGTACTTGAGCTAGAAATGATCAAAACAACCTGTCTGACAAATTTCCAGGATATTTGGACTGAAAATGTAACCTCTGGAGTGTTAAAATGGTTTTAACATTCTAGGGCTCTGTGACCTAGTTTTTGATCCCAAATGACCCATATCCTAATCTGGGCTAGAAATCACTGAAACAACCTTTCTGACAAATTTCAAGGACATTTGGACTGAAAAGTAACCTCTAGAGCATTCACGAGGATTTTATACTTTTTGGCCCTGTGTCCTAGTTTTTGACCCCAGATAACCCATATTCAAAACTGAGCTAGATTCATTAAAACAAGCTTTCTGACAAATTTCAAGGTTTTTTGAACTGAAAATGTTCAGGTTATTTGGAATTAAAATCTTAACTCTAGAGTGTTAACAAGGTTTTTCCATATTTGGGCTCTGTGACCTAGTTTTTGACCCCAGATGACCCAATTCTGAACTTGAGCTGAAAATCATCAAAACAATTTTTCTGACAAATTTCTGGGATGTTTTGACTGAAAATGTAACCTCTAGAGTGTTAACAAGGTTTTTCTATTTTTGGGCTCTGTGACCTAGTTTTTGAACCCAGATGACCCATATTCGAACTTGAGCTAGAAATCATAGAAACAATATGTCTGACAAATTTCCAGATTATTTGGACTGAAAATGTTACTTCTTCTTCTACAAGAAGAGTTTCAAAGTTTTACTATATAAGCCTATGTAAAACCAATGACCCCGGGTTAGAGCCATATTTGACCCCAGGGGTATAATTTGAACAAACTTGGTAGAGGTCCACTAGACAATGCTACATACCAAATCTTAAGGCTCAGGGCCTTGTGTTTCAGACAAGAAGATTTTGAAGTTTCTTCCTATATAAGCCTATGTAAACCAATGACCCCGGTGGGCAATTTACCAGAGATATTTGAAAACTTTGTAAGGGACAATGCTACATATTAATATCTAGCTCTATCCTACGGTTTCTGACATAAGATTTTTTAAGTTTTCCTTTAAAAAACTTTGTAGAGGTCCACTAGACAATGACTACATTTAATATCTTAAGCTCTATCCCTTACGGTTTCTGACAAGAAAGGATTTTTTTAAGTTTTTCCTATATAACTCTATGTAAAACACGTTTCCCCTTGGGCGTGGGCCAATTTTTGAACCCAGAGGCCATGATTTGACAAACTTGGTAGAGGTCCCACTAGACAATTGCTGCCACACCAATATCTTAGCCTCTATGGCCTTACGGTTTCTGACAAGAAGATTTTTAAAATTTTTCCTATATAACTCTATGTAAAACAAGTTACCCCTAGGGCGGGGCCATTTTTGACCCCAGGATCATAATTTGAACAAACTTGGTAGAGGTCCACTAGTTGATGCTTTATACCAAATATCAAAGCTCCAGGCCTTGTGGTTTCTGACAAGAAGATTTTTAAAGATCCAACTTTTAAAATCTGTTTTTAGCTCCTGTGACCCAGAAATGCAATGAACCGGAACTATTTGAACAAACTTGGTAGAGCTTCATGCAAGGAACATTCTAGGCAAGTTTTATTAAATTTTGCCCAGTGGTTTCAGAGGAGATGTCGTTTGAATGAATTGTGGACGACGGACGGACGGACGGACGGACGCCGGACAATCAAGGATCCTAAAAGCTCACATGAGCATGCTCAGGTGAGCTAAAAATACTCTTAAAGTTTTTTCTATATACACCTAAAACCAGGTGACTTCCGGCCAAGGTTAATAATGACCCCAGGAGCATAATTTGACTAATCTATGGGAATTTAGATGATGCTCCATGTACAATAGCTAAGGTCTAGAACTTACTTTTTCTCAAAAGAATATTTTACAGAAACAGGATCCCCATGACAGGGTCAATTTTGAACCTAGGGACATAATTTGGACATCCTAAGTAGATGTCCACTTGACAATGCAATACACAAAATAGCTTACCTCTTGCACATACAGGGACAAAATCTGAACAAGCTTGGTATGCATCCACTATATATATATATATATATATATATATATATATATATATATATATATATATATATATATATATCTTATAAAATATCTTTAGAACCTCTCTGGCATATAGTTTCAGACAAAAATATACCTAATGTTTTTCCTATAGATGCCTAAAACCATGTGACCTCGGGGGCATTATTTGAACAATCTTAATAGAGAAACTGTAGATGATGCTCCATGAAAAATATCTTAGGTCTAAAACTTACGGTTTCTAACAAGAATAATTAGAAAGACCTTATATTTTACACAAGAAAGGACCCACATAGGGGGCCAATTTTGACCCTAGGAACATAATTAATAGGTGTCCACTCGACAATGTGATATATAAAATATCTTTGCTCTTGGGCATACTGTTTCAGACAAGATAATGTTTTAAGTTTTCTCTACATAAGACTATGTAAAACCAAAAGACCCTTGGGCAGGGCTTTTTATGACTCCAGGGTTATAATTTAAACAATTTTGGTAAAGGACCTCTAGATGATCCACTAAGCAAAATATCTAAGGTCTTAAGCTTATGTTTTCTCACAAGAATATTTTGCAAGACCTTATATTTTACACAAAAATAGACCCCGGGGCGGGGGCAATTTTAGCCCCTAGGGCATACAGTGAAAGACAAGAATGTTTTTAAAGTTTTTTTTAGCATGACTCAATGTAAAACAAGTTACCACTAAGCAAGAGGGTCATGATGGCCCTTTCATTGCACACCTAAGTACAATTGCTACTTTCATTCACATATGTAAACCTCACTCCTTGGTTTCTGACAAGAAGAGTTTTTTATAGTTTTTACCTTTGTTAGTGTAAATAAAATCCAAGTGATCCCCTCGGGATTGGCCAATTTAGATTTTAAGCCTTAGTGACCTTAACCCCAGTGACCTAAAATTCAACTCAAGGGCAAATGTCCATGGTACATACATACCAAATCTCTAAGATATCGGTCAATAAATTATGACTCTGCCAGTGATTTGTAAAATTGTCAAAGTTGTAAAACTACTGTTATGCAGACATTGCAAAATATGCCTCTTTAAACTCGAATACCTCTGAAACCCACAATGAGTTCAGGCTGGTTCAGAAAAGAAAAGATATATTGCTTATAAATGTTTTGTGCAAGTTTTGTTCAAATTAAATCTAATGGAAGTATAACATGATGATGTAAGGTAAAACAAATCTATTTTTTAACTTCTTGACCTTGACTCCAAAGACCTCAAACCCCACGCAAGGTACCTACATACCACATATCTAAGATACTGGTCAATAATTGAAGGCTCCATAATGAAAAGTACAACAAGAGGGCCATGTTGGCCCTGGATTGCTCACCTGAATACTATGGCTTTATGTCTGCTGTTGAGCAAACATCAGAATCAAAATTACAGTTTCTGAATTGAACATTTTCAAAGACCTTATACTTCATACAAATAGGATTCCAGGGCAGGGCCAATTTGACCCAAGGGACATTTTTTGAACTACATAAAAATATATATCTAAGCTCTTTGGCACATAGTTTCATACAAGCAGATTTTCAGAGTTTTTCCTACACAAACTCAATGTAAACCTGGGCAATATAAATTTTCACCTTAGTGAAATAATTACAACAATCTTTGTAGAGGTTAACTATAAAATGCGACTTACCAAATATCTAAGGTCTAAAGCTAACAGTTTCTCACAAGATTTTCAAACATTCAATATTTTACCCAAATAGAATCCCCATGGCAGGGCTAATTTTGACCAAAGTCAGAAAATTTTAAAATTTGGATAGAGGTCCACAAGACAATGCAACATTAAATATATCTAAGCTCTAAGGCATACAGTTTCAGAGAAGTAGATTTTTAAATCTTTCCTATATAAGTCTTTGCAAAATGAAGTGACTCCTAATGGCAAGGCCATTAATGAACCAAAGGGCATAATTTGAACAATATTGGAGGAGGATATCTAGATGATGCTTCATGCAGAACATCTAGACTACCTCAGCAGCTATGTGAATACACTACCTGTTACTTCACACTGCTGCTTTAATATGAGTAGATTTATGATACTGACTTTTACAATGAACTTTTAAACAACCAATGAAAGTGCACCAATATCCCCGCGACTGATAAATCTTGAAACCATTTTTCATTGGTTGAAACGATGATGTGATTGCAAAAATTATAAATAGACAGGTGTTTTCTGACAATTTTGTAAACACATTTCCCACTACGCATTTAGGTTTACATCTTAATACATCAATTAAACGTCTTAAAACAACCATAAGATCGTGATTTTAACCTTTTTGATATTTTTACTGGTTTATTTCCGTATACATATTAAAACACTTTGAAAAGTGAAATACAAAAGTAAAATGCAAACATGCATTGTTTCTTTACATTTTGGGTTGTCAAATGTATGTATTGACGTTTCGTTGTAGGCTAGTCACTGATTAGCTGAAAAGTAACTGTGAATTTCCCTGTCCAAAAATCAAAATATCGTTCCGAAAACTGAATTTTAGCAGAGGAAAGAAAGTGAAACATTCGACCGTTGCGCAGGAGAGTAACAGAACATCTTGCCTGTTAAGCTTACAGTATCTCACACAAAGATTTTCAAAGATTAAATATTTCACACAAATAGGACCCCCAGGGCCAGGCAAATTTTGAGTCCAGGGAAATAATTTGAACAAACTTGGTAGAGGACCTCTAGCTGATGCTCAATTTAAAATATCTAAGCTCTAGGCCTCGAAGAATTTTTAAGGCTTCACTATATAAGCCCGTGTCAAGTCAATTGACCCCAGGGCAGGGAAAATTTTGACCTCTTGGACATAATTTAAAGAAATTGGTAGAGGACCTAATGCTAATGCTCCAAGCAAAACATCTAAATTCTAGGCCTTGTAGTGTCAGACTATTTTTTAAAAAAAAGATTTTTGAAAGTGTTCCCTATATAAGCCTAAGTAAAATCAATTGACCCCTTAGGCAGAGCTATTGATGACACAAGGGGCATTATCTGAACAATCCTAGTAGATGACCTCCAGATGATGCTCCATGCAAAAAATCTAAGCTCTAGGCCTTGTGGTTTCAGATAAGAAGATTTCTAAGTCTTCCCTAGGCCTATGTAAAATCAACTGACACCGGGGCATGGCCATTTATGATCCCTGGGGCATAACTTGAACAATCTTGGTAGATGCTGATGCTCAATGCAAATAATCTTAGCCCTTGGCTCTGTGGTTTCAGACAAGATTTTTTTATGGTTTTCCCTATATGTCTGTGTAAAATCAAGTTAACCCCAAGAGAGGGCCAGATCTGACCCCAGGGGCATAATTAGAACAAACTTGGTAGTAGGAAGTTGCTTAAGTCGAATTGTTGACGACGCACAATGCCTGACACACGCACACGCACAACAGAAAAACAAGGATCCCAAAAGCTCACATTTTCAGAGCATTGTGCTCAAATGAGCTAAAAATCTAGTTTTTACCACAGGGACTTTGACATTGACCCATGTAATCACAAAACCAACTCAAAGGTAGAGGTCCTTGCAAATTACCTACATATAAAATATAATAAGTTATTGGTCAATAAATGAAGACTCTATGGTGATCTTAACCTTGACCCCAATGAATGGAAGAGATTCATGCAAAGTGGCTATATACTTAATTTACAATGTCATGATGGCCCTGGATCACTCACGTGAGTACTTTGACTGTGGGTCTGCTGTTAAGCAAACATCAGATGCAATATTACATTTTCTTATTGAAGATTTTCAAAGATCTCATATTTGTATAAACAAATAAAACCCATAGGGCAGAGGTAATTTTGAGCTAGAAGCTTCTGAGGAGATGCCAAATATTAACGAAAATCTATTTTTAGCTATGGTAGCCATTTTGTGCAATGGAGCAGAATGATCTGAGAAATTTTAATAGAAGAAACATTTCTGTAAAATTGTGCTGAAAATCACATTGCCATTTAGATAGAGATGTTGTTCGAATTTTATTTTTCACTTTTTAGATTTTGCAGCCCTTTGTTGCAATGGAGCAGAACGGTTTGAGCAATTTTAGAAAAGGGCAATATCAGGAAAATTGCTGTCAAATTTGAAGGAAAATGACTAAGCGGTTTGAGAGGAGATGTCATTTGAAGCTAAATATTGAAAAAAAATCTGTTTTCTTAGCTCCAGTGGCCATTTTGTTCAATGAAGCAGAACCTTTTAATATATTTTAATAGAGGGCTCTGTAAGCAAAATTTCCGTCAAATTTGGTGGGAAATCACCAAGCTTTTTAAGGAGAGATATTGTTTGAACTTTTTTCTATTTCTAGCTTTTGCAGCCCTTATGTGCAATGGAGTGGAAAGGTTTGAGCAGTTTAAGAAAAGGACAATACATGTATAAGGAACATTTCTGTCAAGCTTGATTTAAAAATTGCCCAGTGGTTTTGGAGGTGATGTCATTTAAAGCCAAATATTGATGAAACTCTTATTTTAGCTCTGGCAGCCATTTTATTTAATAGAGCAGAAAAATCTGAGCACTAAGCAAGAGATATTTCCATGAAATTTGGTGGAAAATTACCTTGCAGTTAAGAAGGAGACTGCTGTTTCGTTGTTTTTCTATTTTTAGCTTTTGCAGCCCTTTGTGCAATGAAGCAGAACGGTTTGAGCAATTTAAGAAAAGAGCAAAATAAGGAACACTTCTGTCAAATTTGGTTTAAAATGGCCAGTTACAGAGAGGAAGATCTTTAAAAAAATTTTTTCCTGTATAATTGAAATATTAAACGAGTTTTACCGCCGTAGAAGTGAAGTTGAAGTTTGATCTGAACTTTATTCCGCATCAATTCCTGAAGGGTTAACAAAGAGCATTTATGCAGCATCAGACTTCAGAGTCCAGTCAAACTTGTTCAACAGCCAAGTTTGACTCCAAACACACTGTAGGAGCAAAACCAAATAGTGTAATGGGTGGGAGGGTTTGTGAACTCTCCAGGAATTGGATTTCAACTTCAACTTCCCTTCAACGATACTAAGTCTAATTTAATCCTTCAATTTTTTTCTCCACCTAATTCCTAGAGGGTCCAATGATAAAATAAACAGTAAAACCTACTAGTTTTATAATTCTGGTTATGCATGTATCTTCTTTCAGAGTCAAAGAAGGACTTGTCCGAAAAATTTCAACTCAACAGAAATTGAGTCAGATGACAATGTCAAAACTGGAATTAAAGACACTGGTAAGCTTTTTCGTATTATAAAATTCCTTTTATTGGTTATGTACTATTTCAATGTTTTAGCTATTAAGGTAATAATTGTATTGCCAAGTAAGAATACAACAAGAGAAGCAGTGTTGTGATGCTTCACACATTGTTATTCTTTTGGTCATGATTGTGGGTCACTGAACAAGCTTAGACCCATAAATTTTATCACTGACTATTACTTAACAATTTCCCTTTCTGAACTTAGAAAAAAATTGCTATTTCAAGATGCTTGTTTTATTATCCTGCAATGAGACATTTAAGCTCTCTCAACTTTAATTTTAAACTATCTTGCTACTTTAATAATTTTAGCAAAATTCAATAATTTGACCTTGAAGGTGAAGGTCATTTATGAGTCAAGGTCAAGTTTAGTCTGGTCTACTTGAAGATCTTGTCCAAAGGGTTGTGGTGCCCAAGCATGAAGGGAATCCACCAATTTATAATAAAGTTATGGCAAATTTTAGCAAAATTCAATATTTTGACCTTAAAGGTGAAGGTCATTTATGAGTCCAGGTCAAATCTAGTCTGGTCATTTTGAAGGTCTTGTCTAAAGCGTTGTTGTGTCCAAGTATGAAGATAATCCATCAAGGAATAAAAAAATTATGATCAATTTTAAAATTTTCAGACGGGAACAGCAACAGCAACGGCAACGACACCATGACTATAGCAATAACTCGATTTTTTTTTTTTCAAAAAAGTCGAGCTAAAAATGATAATAATGTTCTTATTACATCTTCATTGACAAAAAAATTTGTCTCATATCTTAATATAACTACTTATTTCTCTGAAGTTGCATATAATTAGTTTTCATAGCTGCAAACAAATAACAAATTAACATACAAAACACTGTGCCTTAACCCAATTTAAGTAAGATTGTCATTCTTTTGTTTCATGTGTATCAGTCAATGCTGAGAAAAACAAATAATAAAAATAAGCAACTTGCAAGATGAATCTTTAATGCTCGAAATATATGAAAATGACAGCTTAAATACATTAAATTCGATTCTAAGTATTTTTTGTTTACATTTCCTTTCTGTCGGCTCATATATTTTAATTCAGGCATTAAAGATAATGGAAATTTTTAATTATTCTTTATTACTATTATTTTGATTACCATAAAAGAAGCATTTTTTTTCCTGCATAGGATAAGTTATTGCTTTTTTAAATTGAAATCATCTTTGAAATTATCAAATGTTTTCTGTTTTTTGTATAATTATGTTGATCAATTTTTATCTCAAAATTTGTGACATTGAGAAATGGGGCAAAATGTCTTTTTGTTTTCTTTGCAAGAATGGGTCAAAGAAATTCAGGAACTAAACAGCAAAATGATTTGACAAGGTTGACTTTTTTAAGATAAAGCGCTGTAAACACTTGTGATGGTATGTGAGATGGTTGGTTGTCACCATATCACCAGTTTCATTCCACTTTTACCATGTATTATTTGGCTTTTTTTGTTAACCCTTATTATGGTAACAGTAAGTATGTGCTTACTGTGCAGCTGAAACAACCTGATATTCCTAACCTTTGAACCCCAAAGATTACTAAAGAACAAACTGACTCTGAAATTATAGAATATTACTATTATTTATCATTTTTACTCTTGTTCCAGATGAACATCATTCTAAAGATAGTAAACAAAGGAAGTGGACCATATGGGATGCCAGTACAAGTTACGGCACTTGCACAAGCCACTCACTACAAGGGCCCTAATGGAAGTGATAGACTGCACGGTCATGTGATGGAGCCGTATGCAGTAAAGTGACTTGTTAAAGAATCATGGTGTGACAGGTAAACCACCAGCCAAAAGGAGGAAACTGTTGTTTTGGGGGAGGTAATTTTGAAGAGGGATGACTAACCAGCCTACCTTGTTGCAACACAAGCAACGAAAGTGTTTATCACAAGTAATATGATAATGACAGAGGAGCACAGAGTTAACTTTGATAACGTCTCTATGGGAGTACCCCTCCCTTGCTCCTACTCTGCACAATGGACTTCACTGACCTGTGGTTAAACAAAGGGTCTGTGTGTAGGGTATGATTATAGAGGTGAGTTGTCACACAGTCGTGTAAGATAAAACAAAACAAATTTATAAGATTTCTCATGTTTAATATTTCTTTATTCTAATTTCACAGTTATCATACATCCTTATATTGATAGATATCATAATAAAAAAAAAACATTCTTTAAAAAATGCTAGAGATGTTTTATTGTAATATTTTTTATCTTTTGCATTAAACGTTTGTCTTGGTTTTTCTTTTTAAAACTGATCTGTCTTCAGGTCAGTTGGTTAGAGTCACTGACTTGCAATAACTAAACCCTTTTACCAAAAACAAGGGAAGTTGGTTTGAGCCCTGCTATATGTAACAAGAGGGCCATGATGGCCCTAGATCGCTCACCTGAGTATGACTCCTTTTAACAAAATTGTTATGGACCTGATTAATTGACCCTAGATGACCCATATTCGAACTTGACCTAGAAATTACCGAAACAAATTTTCTGACAAATTTCCAGGATATTTGGACTGAAAACAATACCTCTAGAGTTTTAACAATGTTTTCCCATATTTGGGTTCTGTGGCCTAGTTCTTGAACCCAGATGATCCATATTCAAATTTTAGCTAGAAATCATTGAAACAATCTTTCTGACAAATTTTCAGGATATTTGGACTGAAAATGTAACCTCTGGTGTGTTAACAAAGTTTTTCCATATTTGGGCTCTGTGACCTAGTTTTTGACCCAGATGACCCATATTCAAACTCGTGCTATATGTCAAGGAAACAACCTTTCTGACAAGAATCTTTAACAAGGTTTTTCTATTTTTGGGCTTTGTAACATAGTTTTTCAACCAAGATGACCCATATTCGAACTTGAGCTAGAAATCATTGAAACAATATTTCTGACAAATTTCCAGGATATTTGAACTGAAAAAGTAGTTTCTAGAGTGTTAACAAGGTTTTTCTATTTTAGGGCTCTGTGACCTATTTTTGATTCAAGATGACCCACATTCGAACTTGAGCTAGAAATCATCAATACAACCTTTCTGACAAATTTCCAGGATATTTGAAATGAAAAAGTAGCCTCTAGAGTGTTAACAAGATTTTTCCACATTTGGGCTCTTTGACCTAGTTATTGACCCAAAATGACCCATATTTGAACTTGAGCTAGAAAATATTGAAACAACATTTCTGACAAATTTCCAGGTTATTTGGACTGAAAATGTAGCCTCTAGATTGTTAACAAGGTTTTTCTATTTTTGGGCTTTGTGACCTAGTTTTTCATCCCAGATAACCCATGTTTGAACTCGTGCGAGTAATCACTGGGACAAACATCCTGACTAATTTTCATGACAATTGAGGCAAAAATGTGACCACTAGAGTGTTAACAAACTAAGTGTGGACGACGGACGACAGACAACGGACATTGATCGATCCTAATAGCTCACCATGAGCCAGCTCAGGTGAGCTAATAAAGGATGAAATGATCATTGTCTGACAGATAAACCACCTGCCTGTGCTAGATGAGGCTGAAAATTTGTTTTAAAATGTACATAAAACTCAAAATCAACTAGAACTGCCACTGTCATGGCGTGAATACCCCCCATCGCACTTTGTCAGAATCAACAGGGGTCATTTAGAGGTCATGGACAACCTCCCTGCCAAATCTGAGGGTAGTAAGCCAGTACATTGCTTAGTGGCAAAGATCAAAGTAACCATTACCTTTGACCTACTACCTCAAAACTGAAACTGCCATTGCATGAATTGAACAGCCCTGTGGGCCGGAGGATTGTTAAGTTATTGGGCGGACAAGGAAAATCTGACAGACGGATGGACAGAAGGATGGACGGACAAGTTGATTCCAGGGGTCATGTACTTGTCATGACCAACCTCCATACCAAATATGAAGACTGAGGGACAAAGGATTCTTCAATTATTGGGCAGAAGTTATTGGGCGGACAAGGCAAATCTGACAGACGGACAGACAGATGGACGGACAGACAAGTTGATTCCAGTATACCGTCCCTTACAACTTCGTTGTGTGGGGGTATAACAAATTTTCTGTTTATTACATGGTTATTAAGTCATTTTTACTCATTTATGCCGCGTAACTGGGAGGTCAAGCTTTTGAGTGAAAGCCAATGTAACCATGACCTTTGACCCAGTGTCCTCAAAATCAGTAGGGGACATGTAGTAGTCATGACCAACCTCCATACCGAATATGAAGACTGTGGGTCAAAGGATTCGTAAGTTATTGGGCGGACAACCTTTTGTAGTCATCACCCTTTTGACCTTGACCTTTGACCCAGTGACCTCAAAATCTGTAGGGGTCATGACCAACCTCCAGACCAAATATGAAGACTAAGGGTCAAAGGATTCTTCAATTATTGGGCAGACAAGCTTTTTTTTGTCAAAGCTCCTGTGACCATGACCTTTGACCCAGTTATCTCAAAATAAACAGGGGTCATCTTCTGGTCATGACCAACCTCCATCCCAAATATGAAGACTGTGGGTCAAAGGAATCTTAAGTTATTGGGCTGACAAGCTTTTTTTAGTCAAAGCTCCTGTGACCTTGACCTTTGACCCAGTGACCTCAAAATAAATAGGGGTCATCTACTGGTCATGACCAACCTCCAGACCAAATATGAAGACTAGTGGGTCAAAGGATTCGTAAGTTATTGGGCGGACAACCTTTTGTAGTCATCACCCTTTTGACCTTGACCTTTGACCCAGTGACCTCAAAATCTGTAGGGGTCATGTTCTAGTCATGACCAACCTCCAGACCAAATATGAAGACTAAGGGTCAAAGGATTCTTAAATCATTGGGCGGACAAGCTTTTTTTAGTCAAGGCTCCTGTGACATGACCTTTGACCAAGTGACCTCAAAATAAATAGGGGTCATATTCTGGTCATGACCAACCTCCACACTATATATGAAGACCAGGGCTCCTAAAATTTTGAAATCTCAATCGGTCCGAGACCGAGACCCCCCCCCCCCCACCCTCCCCCGAGACCAAGAACCAACAAAAAAAAATGAAACGATTTAAGGGCAAAGAACAATTTGAGTTATGATAGTGTTGACGTCGCGAAAATATGTGTTTTTCAAAGCAAAAGTAGAATTAGAGCTAATTTTACAACGTCAAACTAGTCACTGATATTTTAAAGTGTGCTTTGTGCTGCAGCTAGCCACTACAATTACTATTAAGCCCTTAATGAAATTAAGCAGACGACAGTTATCGCCTATTTCGATGCACACTCCTCGCACCGGTTACGTCACGCTTTTCTGTACTGATCAGGGGAAGTAACCGCTGCGGGGAGTATGATTTCGATGAAGTTATGTTTCACAGTTTGAGCCGGTCAACTTTAATCGATTGGCCGACTGTAAATCAAGCACACTTTTACTTGTTACAAGTTAATTGGCGATAATTGCCGCGGGCAACAGTGACAGTTTTATGGTTTTATGATAGGTGTGAAGTACCGGATTAGCGATCAATTGAGGTTTTGGTGTGAGATTTTGACTGTTTTTTGAAAAGTTAGACAGATTTTTTTTGGGGGGGAAATTATCTGGACCGATTTTTTAAGGACTTTTGGACATCGAAATCGGTCCATAGAGATAAAATTCGGTCAAAACCGGCAAATTTTCGGTTTTCGGGAGCCCTGATGAAGACTGTGGGACAAAGGATTCTTAAGTTATTGGGCAGACAATTTTTTTGAAGTCAAGGCCCCTGTGACCTTGATCTCTGACCCATTGACCTAAGACTGAGGGTCAAAGGATTCTTAAGTTACTGGGCGGACAAGCTTTTTTTAGTCAAAGCCCCTGTGACCTTGACCTTTGACCCAGTGACCTCAAAATCAATAGGGGTCATCTACTGGCCATGATCAATCTTCAGACCAAATATGAAGATTGTGGGTCAAAGGATTCTTAAGTTATTGGGTGGACAAGGAAAAATCGACGGACGGCTGGATGGATGGACAGACGGACGGACAAGCTGATTCCAGTATACCCCCCACAACTTTGTTGTGCGGGGGTATAAAAATGGGAAAGCGTTTGACAAGATGTCATTTGAAGCCAAATATTCATTAAAATCTTTTTTTAGCTGTGATGGCCAGTTTGTGCAAGGGAGTGGTATTATTTGAGCAATTTTGATAGATGGCTTTATTGGGAACATTTCTGTGAATTTTTATGGAAAATGACCTTGCTGTTCAGGAAGAGAAGTTGTTAGATTTTTTTTTGATTTTTAGTTTTTGCAACCCTTATGTCAAGGTTGGCAATGTGTTGCTGGTGGGAAAACCCGGTTTTCCCGGGCTGGGCAATACTCCCTTAGGTGGGCAATACTGAGTAGTATGATTTTTTTAGAGTTTATCAAGGAATGATCTACAATATTACATTTATTTACAGCATTAAATAAACAAATGGCTAAAATTCACCAAAAATCCTGAACAGTAAATAATGAAATCATTATCTTATGGAACACCACAAGTAAATTATTAATAAAGGAACAGTGATTTTGTGAGGAACACCTCTTACTTTTCAAATCTAAATTCTAACTTATTTGTGACACATATATAAAATATGCTGAGAATAACATAGATTTTTGATTTGATATTAAGTTGAGTAATTTATCTATAATTTGCTAAGGAAATGGCATATTTATACTCAAAGACTAGATTGGAGACCCGCGCAAGCGCAGGCTTTGAGAATCTACCTTTTTGCATTAGAAAGGCATGCCTGTAGCGAGAACTACCTTTTATAATGTTTTCCATACCGGAATGTTCAAAAAGGCCTGTAAATTAGAATAGTGAACCGCCGCAACATGTTCAAATAATTTTACACCGAAAAGTTTCCTAAAAATCCAGTTGTATTATACTTTAACAACAGGCTTGACCATGTTTATGAATGTAGTAAAGTACCACAGACGTATAAAACATGTAGATAATGTATTTAATTTTTGTGATTCACAGACTAATCACTGTGCCACCTTTGTACCTTTCCAAAATTTTTGTGCAACCCTCTTAAAAGACATATTTCACAAGGCAGTAGACAGCAATATGCCTTAGCATAAGCAAATGTTGAAAAGGTTATTGATGGTGAAAAGAAAATGTGAAATGAAAAATTTAATTATGTATGTATGAACAAAAGGGCCATGATGGCCCTAGATCGCTAACCTGAATACTTTGCCTTTGGGTCTGCTATTGAGCTAACATCAAAAGCTTTTTTAAGAATCTCCCTATATAAATCTATATGCAAACAAGTGACCCCATGGGCAGGGCCAAATTTCACTCAAAGGGACATAATTTGAACAAACTTGGTAGATGACCTCTAGCTGATGCTCCATTAACAATATCTAAGTTCTAAGCTCTGTGGTTTCAGACAAGAGGTTTTTCTTAAAAGCCTAGGTTACCGTATATACTCGCTTATAAGATGCCCTCACTTATAAGACGCACCCCTAACTTTGAGTTGAAAATCTGTACTTTTTGCATTGACCCTTTTATAAGACACGGTCAGATTATCATCTGAAGTCACAGGGTTCATGAAATTTTTAACTTTCATTTGGAAACCCAACTGCTGTATTTGTTTTTGGTATTTTAAAGATATTTAAACAAATATTAATTTTAACATGTTTTATTTAATTTTTGATGAGGCCTGAATTAATTTCATTTCTTAACCCCTAGAAAAACTTCCTACAAATACAGTGACATCCATTAATTAACAGCAACTGTATACATACCGTATGCTTATTATTTTTTAATACTTAATTTCCTACAGGTATGATCATACAAGCCGTAGCACTAACAATTCATCACATTGCCATAATTACCAATTATAACAATGACAATTAATTGATTTCAGTACACCACAGTTAAAATGTGGCAAGCTGCAATCGTATTGTTGCACATGTAATGATCAGTCAACTACTTCTTCTCATATCATTTACCACGTCTTTCACTTTAACTTCAACCGCTTCATTTTTTTACCGATGGTGCTATCACATTCATCAATTAACTTTCTTTGGATTGCCAGTCACGAACCATTTTCTCAGTAATGCCAACGGCAATATCAGCAATAAAACATGCCCATATCGATATATTATCCAATCAGTATCAGTTTATTTCAGCGTAAAACATAATACAATGTTTATAGCTGTTTATTGTATTCTAGCTATAAACATTGTATTATGTTTTACGCTGAAATAAACTGATACAGATATATTATCCAATCATGTTGTGCTTTGAGTAGGTAGTCATGCATACTGAACGTCAATCAGCAAATTCAAACCAATTAATATAAGACACAATTAGGCAATCATAAGCTGGTTGTGTTTATACAACAATCACGTTCTTCGATAAGAAACTGCTGAAAATTGGCATCTAATAAGCGTATAAGTAATAAACAAGAGGGCCATGATGGCCCTAAATCCCTCACCTGAGTCTCATTGCTCATGTTACAAAATTAATATCGTTATTGGTATTTACAGGTGCAAGTTTGAAAAGCTTTGCAATAAGTTGAAGACTCTGGGTGTACTGGTACTCAATTTTTTTAGCAGAAATAGTTTTACACTACAGGTCCCAGTGACTTTGGCCTTTGACCTACAGACCCCCAAATACAATAGGGTTCTTCTAATATAATTACCCTATAAAGTTTGAAGGTTCTGGGTGTAATGATACTCCAGTTACTGAGAAGAAATAGTTTCCACACTACAGGTACCTGTGACCTTGACTTTTGACCTACTGACCCCAAAAATGATTGAGTTCTTTTACTGAGTAAAGACAATCATCCTATGAAGTTTGAAGGCTCTTGGTAAAATGGTACTCCAGTTACTGAGCAGAGACAGTTTTCACTCTACAGGTCCCTGTGAACTTAACCTTTGACCTATGGACCCTAAAACAATAGGGTTCTTCAAATACAATTATCCTACAAAGTTTGAAGCCTCTGGGTGTAATGGTACTACAGTTACTCTGTAGAAATAGTTTTCACTCTACAGGTCCCTGAAACCTTGACCTTTGACATACTAGCCCCAAAAATAACATTCTATTTAGTAAAAGCAATCATCCTATGAAGTTTGGAGGCTCTGGGCAAAATGGTAATCCTGTTATTAAGTGGAAATAATTTTCACTCCTGAGGTCCCTCTGACCTTGACCTTTGACCTACTGACCCAAAACACTAAAGGATTTTTTGTACTCAATAAGGGCAATAACCCTGTGAAGTTTGAAGGCTCTGGGTCAACTGGTACTCAAGTTATTGAAGGAAACGAAGTGTGAAAGACAGACAGACAAACAGACACCCATGGACAAGGCAAAAACAATATGTCTCCATCAGAAGGGCAAGGTTGGGGGGAGACATAACAACGAACAATTGAAGGTATAGCCCCTGGTGTTTCAGAAAAGAAAATTTTTTAAGTTTTCCCTATATAAATCCTTGTGTAAAATCAAATTATCTCCGCGTGAGGCCAGTTTTGACCCCAGGGTCATGATTTGAATAAACTTGGTAGAGGTGCACTAGACAATGCTGCACACCAAATATCTAAACTCTAGGCAATGTGGTTTCTGACAATAAGATTTTTAAAACTTTTCCTATATAACTCTATGTAAAACATGTGACCCCCGGGGCAGGGCCTTTTTGACCCAGGGGATATGATTTGAACAAACTTGGTAGAGGTCCATTAACAATGCTGTACACCAAATATCTTAACTCTAGGCTTTGTGGTATCTGAAAAGAAGATTTTTAAAGTTTTTCCTATATAACTCTATGTAAAACATGCGACCCCTGGGATGGGGCCATTTTGACCCAGGGGCCATGATTTGAACAAACTTGGTAGAGGTCCTCTTGACAATGTTGCACACCAAATTTCTAAACTCTAGGCCTTGCAGTTTCTGACAAGAAGATTTTTTAAATGTTTTCCTATATAAATCTATGTAAAATCAACTGACCCCTGGGGTGGGGGTAGTTTTGACCCTAGGGTTATAATTTGAACAAACTTGGTAGAGGTCCACTAAATGATGCTTCATACCAAATATCTAAACTCCAGGCCTTAAGGTTTCAGAGAAAAAATTTTTAAAAGATCCAACTTTTAAAATCTAATTTTAGCTCCAGTGAACCAGAAATGCAATGGTTCAGACTATTTGAACAATCCTGGTAGAGCTTCATGCAAGGAACATCATAGGCAAGTTTCATTTAATTTGGCCCACTGGTTTCAGAGGAGATGTCATTTGAATGAAAATTTGATGACGGACGGACGGATGACAGAAAAGCTCACCCTAAAGTGCTCAGGTGAGTTAACAACGCCAGACAATTAACAGTAAAAGGGTCTCCGCTATCAACTCCAGCAAATCATTGATATAACAGTCTGTTAATTAGTGAGACCCCTTTACTAAATTTCACAGTATTTTAAATGAGAGAATTTAACAATACTGTTAGCGTGACTTGAAGCAATAATTGCAATTCACAGTTTTTAAAGTGATCTTTTAACTGAAAAAAGAACAGAATATTATGTTATTGCCAAACATTCTTTTATTCAAAAACATGAAATAATGTTAAAAAAGAACAAGTAAAAAAGCCTTTTTTAGTCCAAAACAAGAACATCTAGCAATACTTTTTATACTAATTAAAAGTCTTTGATCAATTTCTACAGGAATTGTAATTTCTTTGCCTTGTTATTTTATTGTTTAGCCCAGGTAAGTTACAGTTTGCAGCAAATTATGGATACAAAAATCTTGATTGTAGAAGCCAGATTCTTGTGGGGATTTTGTTTTCTCTGGAAGGACGTGCTTGTAAGACGCCCCGCCCACCCTCAAAATATGATTCCTAAAAATGTGTCATATAAGCGAGTATATACGGTACATCAACTGACCCCCGGGGCAAGGCCAAATTTGACCCTAGGGGCATAATTTGAACAAACTTGGTAGACGTCCACTAGACAATGCTACATACCAAATCTTACAGCTCAGGGCCTTGACATTTCAGAGAAGAAAGTTTTCAAAGTTTTCCCTATATCAGCTTAATGTAAAATCAATTGACCCCCGGGTTGGGAACAAATTTGATCCAAGGGGTATAATTTGAACAAACTTAATAAAGGTCCACTAGACAATGCTACACACCAAATCTTAAGGCTCAGGGCATTGTTGTTTCAGACAAGAAGATTTTTTAAAGTTTCACTATATACATATATATATGTATTTTATATCTAATAATATTGTATATAGAGAAAACAATTACTGGTAGAACATTGAACTGTATATTTTCTAGTACAACTAGCTTAAGTTCAAGCGAATCTTCAGACAAGAAGATTTTCAAAGATTCCCTATGTAAAATAAGTTGACCCCCAGGGCGGGGCCAAATCTGACACTAGGGGCAAAATTTGAACAAACTTGGTAGAGGTCCACAAGACAATGCTACATACCAAATCTTACATCTCGGGGCCTTGTGGTTTTAGACAAGAAGATTTTTAAAGTTTTACTATATAAAATTATGAACAAGAGGGCCATGATGGCCCTGGATCGCTCACCTGAGTACTTTGGCTGTAGGTTTGCTGTTAAGCAGTATTTAATTTTTTAATTGAAAATATATAAGTGCCTACAAACCAAATATGTAAAATTTCAGTCAATAAATAAAGGCTCTATGACAGAAAGTAGAAATATCTATTATAAGCTATGGTGACCTTGACCTTGACCCAGTGACCTCAAACCCTACCCATGGGTAGAGGTCCATGCAAGGAACCTATATACTGAATATCAAAGATATTGGTCTATAACCAAAGGCTTTATGAGGTACAGTAGATAAATCTATTTTTAGCCTCCGTGACCTTTAACCTAATCCAATCATTTGAAAAAGCTTGATAAAGCTTGCTTCATGCCAAATTTTAAAATTCAAGGCCTTGTGGTTTCAGACAAGAAGATTTTTAAAGATTTCCTTTTTAACATATTAAGGGCCCCCGGGGCGGGGCAAATTTTGACCCAAAGGCCAACATTTAAACAATATTGGTAAAGGTTCTTTACACAATACTCAACACCAAATATCTAAGGTCTACACCTATTTGTTTTTGAGAAAAATTATTTTTCATGTTTTTCCTATATAACTATATGTAAAACAAGAGAACCCTGGGGTGTCGCCAATTTTGACCCAGGGGACATAATTTGAACAAACATGGTAAACATCCACTAGACAATGCTACATACCAAATATCTAAGCTGTAGGCATTGAGATTTAAAGTAAGAAGATTTTTAAAGATTGCCTTTTTTACATATTAAGGGCCCGCGGGGCGGGGCAAATTTTGACCCCAGGGCCAACATTTAAACAATACTGGTAAAGGTTATCTACACAATACTACACACAAAATATCTAAGGTCTAGTCCTATTTGTTTCGGAGAAAAATGACTTTTAATGTTTTTCCTATATAACTATATGTAAACCATGAGAACCCTGGGACGTGGCCAATTTTGACCCAGGGGACATAATTTGAACAAACTTGGTTGACAATCACTAGACATTGCTACATACCAAATATCAAAGCTGTAGGCATTGAGGTTTCTGAGAAGAAGATTTTTAAAGATTGCCTTTTTTACATATTAAGGGCCCCCGGGGTGGGGCCAATTTTTACCCCAGGGCCAACATATAAATAATACTGGTAAAGGTTCTTTACACAATACTCAACACCAAATATCTAAGGTCTACACCTATTAGTTTTTGAGAAAAATTATTTTTCATGTTTTTCCTATATAACTATATGTAAACCAAGAGAACCCTGGGGCATGACCAATTTTGACCCAGGGGACATAATTTGAACAAACTTGGTAGACATCCACTAGAAAATGCTACATACCAAATATCTAATCTGTAGGCATTGAGGTTTCCAGTAAGAAGATTTTTAAAGATTGCCATTTTTACATATTAAGGGCCCCTGGGGCAGGGCCAATTTTGACCCCAGGGCCAACATATAAACAATACTGGTAAAGGTTCTTTACACAATACTCCCCACCAAATATCTAAGGTCTAGTCCTATTAGTTTTGGAGAAAAATGATTTTTCATGTTTTTCCTATATAACTATATGTAAACCAAGAGAACCCTGGGACGTGGCCAATTTTGACCCAAGGGAAATAATTTGAACAAACTTGGTAGACATCCACTAGACAATGCTACATACCAAATATCAAAGCTGTAGGCATTGTGGTTTCTGAGAAGAAGATTTTTCAAGATTTCCTTTTTTACATATTAAGGGTCCCTGGGGCAGGGCCAATTTTGACCCCAGGGCCAACATATAAACAATACTGGTAAAGGTTATCTACACAATACTCCACACCAAATATTTAAGGTCTAGTCCTATTAGTTTTGGAGAAAAATGATTTTTCATGTTTTTCCTATATAACTATATGTAAACCAAGAGAACCCTGGGGCGTGGCCAATTTTGAGGCAGAGGACATAATTTGAACAAACTTGGTAGACATCCACTAGACAATGCTACATACCAAATATCAATGCTGTAGGCACTGTGGTTTCTGAGAAGAAGATTTTTAAAGATTTCCTATATAAGTCTATGTAAAAGGAAGTGACCCCTGGGACGGGGCCAATTTTGACCCCAGGGAAATAATTTGAATAATTTTTGTAGAGTTCTATTAGAGGGTGCTAAATGCCAATTATCTAAGCTCTAGGCCTTGTGGTTTCAGACAAGAAGATTTTCAAAGTTTTCCCTATATAAGCCCATGTAAAATCAATAGTGACCCCCGGGGTGGGGCCAAATTTGACCCCAGGGGCATAATTTGAACAAACTTGGTAGATGTCCACTAACACAATGCTACATACCAAATCTTAAGGCTCAGGGCCTTGTGGTTTCAGACAAAAAGTTTTTCCTATATAAGCCTATGTAAAACCAATGACCCCTGGGTGGGCCAAATTTGACCCCTGAGGTATAATTTGAACAAACTTGGTTGAAGTCCACTAGACAATGCTAAATACTAAATCTTAGGGCTCAGGGCTTGTGGTTTCAGACAAGAAGATTTTCAAAGTTTTCCATAATTATATAAGCCTATGTAAAATCAACTGACCCCCGGTGCAGGGCAAAATTTGACCCCAGGGGTATAATTTGAAAAAGACAATGCTACACACCAAATCTTAAGGCTCAGGGCCTTGTGATTTCAGACAAGAAGATTTTTTAAAGTTTCACTATATAAGACTATGAAAAACCAATCACCACCGAGCGGGGCCAAATTTGACCCCAAGTGCATAATTTGAACAAATTTCGTAGAGGTTCACCAGACATTGCTACATACCAAATCTTAAGGCTCAGGCCCTTGTGGTTTCAGACAAGAATATTTTTTAAAGTTTCACTCTATAAGCCTATGTAACAAAAGGGCCATGATGGCCCTGGATCGCTCACCTGAGTACTTTGGCTGTAGGTTTGCTGTTAAGCAGTATTTCATTTTTTAATTGAAAATATGTAAGTGCCTACAAACCAAATATGTTAAATTTCAGTCAATAAATAAAGGCTCTATGACAGAAAGTAGAAATATCTATTATAAGCTATGGTGACCTTGACCTTGACCCAGTGACCTCAAACCCTACCCATGGGTAGAGGTCCATGCAAGGAACCTCTATACTGAATATCAAAGATATTGGTCTATAAATGAAGGCTCTATGAGGTGCAGTAGATAAATCTACTTTTAGCCTCTGTGACCTTTAACCTAATCCAATAATTTGAAAAAGCTTGATAAAGCTTGCTTCATGCCAAATTTTAAAATTCTAGGTCTTGTGGTTTCAGACAAGAAGATTTTTAAAGATTTTCTTCTATATTGTTATTTAAAACTTGTGACCCCTCGGGCAGGGCAAATAGTGACCCCAGGGATATTTTTCTAATAAACTTGGTAGAGGTCCACTAGACAATGCTACACACCAAATATCTAAGCTCTATAACTTACGGTTTCTGACAAGAAGATTTTTTTTAGATTTTCTTATATAAATCTATGTAAAACTAGTGGACCCTGGGGTGGGGCCATTTTTGACTCAGAGGCCAGGATTTGAACAAACTTGGTAGAGGTCCACTAGACAATGCTACACACTAAATATCTAAGCTCTATAACTTACAGTTTCTGATAAGAAGATTTTTTTTAAGATTTTCCTATATAACTCTATGTAAAACAAGTGACCCCCGGGGCGGGGCCATTTTTGACCCAGAGGCCAGGATTTGAACAAACTTGGTAGAGGTCCACTAGACAATGCTACATACCAAATATCTTAACTCTAGGCCTTGTGGTTTCTGACAAGAAGATTTTTCAGTTTTTCCTATATAACTCTATGTAAAACAAGTGACCCACGGGGCGGGGCCATTTTCGACCCAGAGGCCAGGATTTGAACAAACTTGGTAGAGGTCCAATAGACAATGCTACACACCAAATATCTAAGCTCTATAACTTACGGTTTCTGACAAGAAGATTTTTTAAGATTTTCCTATATAACTCTATGTAAAACTAGTGGCCCCTGGGGCGGGGTCATTTCTGACCCAGAGGCCAGGATTTGAACAAACTTGGTAGAGGTCCACTAGACAATGCTACACACCAAATATCTAAGCTCTATAACTTACATGTACGGTTTCTGACAAGAAAATTTTTTAAGATTTTCCTATACAACTCTATGTAAAACTAGTGGCCCCTGGGGCGGGGCCATTTTTGACCCAGAGGACAGGATTTGAACAAACTTGGTAGAGGTCCACTAGACAATGCTACACACCAAATATCTAAGCTCTATAACTTACGGTTTCTGACAAGAAGATTTTTTAAGATTTTCTTATATAACTCTATGTAAAACTAGTGGCCCCTGGGGCGGGGCCATTTTGACCCAGAGGACAGGATTTGAACAAACTTGGTAGAGGTCCACTTGACAATGCTACACACCAAATATCTAAGCTCTATAACTTACGGTTTCTGACAAGAAGATTTTTTTAAGATTTTCCTATATAACTCTATGTAAAACAAGTGACCCCCGGGGCGGGGCCATTTTTGACCCAGAGGCCATGATTTGAACAAACTTAATAGAGGTCCACTAGACAATGCTACATACCAAATATCTTAACTCTAGGCCTTGTGGTTTCTGACAAGAAGATTTTCAAGTTTTCCCTATATAACTCTATGTAAAATCAACTGACCCCTGGGGCGGGGTCAGTTTTGTCCCCAGGGACATAATTTGAACAAACTTGGTAGAGGTCCACTAGATGATGCTTCATACCAAATATCAAAGCTCCAGGCCTTGTGGTTACGGAGAAGAAGATTTTTAAAGATCCAACTTATAAAATCTATTTTTAGCTCCAGTGAACCAGAAATGCAATGGACCAGAACCATTTGAACAATCTTGGTAGAGCTTCATGCAAGGAACGTCCCAGGCAAGTTTCATTAAATTTGCCCCATTGGTTTCAGAGGAGATGTCGTTTGAATGAAAAGTTGACGAGGGACGGACGGACGGACGACGGACAAAGACTGATCAGAAAAGCTCACCCTGAGCGCTTTGTGCTCAGGTGAGCTAAAAACAATTGAGCCCCTGGGCGGGGTCAAATTTGACTCCATGGGTATAATTTTAACAAACTTGGTAGAGGTCCACTAGACAATGCTACATACCTAATCTTAAGGCCTTGTGGTTTCAGACATGAAGATTTTCAAAGTTTTTCCTTTCAGTTGCCATTGCAACCAGAGTTCTTGATGGAATTAAATTCTTCAAACAAGCAAGGAATATCCCTGGCATCTTTCGAAAATCTTGGCTAAGTGGTTTAGGAGGAGATGTCGTTCAAGTCAAATTGTTGACGACACACACCGACGCATGCCAGACAATCAACAATCCCAAAAGCTCACCCTGAAAAGTGCTCAGGTGAGCTAAAAATGATTTATACTGGGCTCACCATTAACTAGAACTATCACTAAAGGTGATTAATACCCCCACATGGGTGCTTGATACTGAAACTGGAAAGCCTTCAATCAATGGCATAATCTGACATAAGAAACATGGAAATATGTATGTATTTAATACTTAATAATACTGTATATAGAGAAAACAATTACTGGTAGAACATTGAACTGTATATTTTCTAGTACAACTAGCTTAAGTTCAAGCGAACAGTGACCTTGACCCAACTGGCAAAATTTTCAATCCCAAGCGTCGTCTTCATAGACGCTACCTTTACAGCAAATTTCATCAAAATATCTCATTCCTAACTCAAGTTATTGAGCAGAAACCATTCGTTTTTTATTTTTAGTAACAGTGACCTTGACCTTGGCCCCACCAGCCCCAATATCAAACTTGATCTGTATCCTGTGATGTTACACCTGTGTACCGAAAATTGTTTAAATCTGTCAAGATTTCATGAGTTATCATCCGGAAACCATTTTTCAACCATTTAATTATTTTAAGTAACAGTGACCTTGACCTTGGCCCCACCAGTCCCAATATCGTAGTTGACCTGTATGTAATGATGTTACACCAGTGTACCAAAATGTTTTATATCTGTGAAGCCATTCGTGAGTTATTGTCCGGACACCGTTTTTCTATTTTAAGTAACAGTGACCATGACAATATCGATGTTACACCTGTGTACCAAAAATTGTTTAAATCTGTCAAGCCATTTATGAGTTTTTGTCCGGAAACTGTTTTTCTATTTTTAGTAACAGTGACATTGACCTTGGCCCCACCAGCCCCAATATTGAACATGACCTGTATTTTATGATGTTACACCTGTGTACCAAAAATTTTTTAAATCTGTCTAGCCTTTCAAGCGTAATCATCCAAAAACCGTTTTTCTATATTATGTAACAGTGACCTTGACCTTGGCCCACAAGCCCCAATATTGAACTTGACCTGTTTCTTGTGATGTTACAACTGTGTACCAAAATTTTTTTTAAATCTGTCAAGCCTTTCATGAGTTATCGTCCGGAAACCATTTTTCTATTTTCAGTAACAGTGACTTTGACCTTGGCCCTGCCAGCCCCAATATCGAACTTGACCTGTATCTTATGATGTTACAGCTGTGTACCAAAAATTGTTTAAATCTGTCAAGCCTTTCATGAGTTATCTTCTGGAAACTGTTTTTCTATTTCTAGTAACAGTGACTTTGACCTTTGCCTCGCCAGCCCCAATATCGAACTTGACCTGTATCTTACAGGGGGGAGGGGGGGGGGGGGGTCTACTGAATCGTCCATCCATCAAATGATTTTGGATGGAGCCATCATCAAAGATCCGTTCCCTTTGTTCTCCCACTGAATCCACTGATTATAATGGTTTTCATACATGACGGGCGGGTAGTGTCGCAGGGGCTGATCTGAATTCATGAAAAAAACTTAACAAGAGCCACCACAAGCGGGGGCATGCTCGACTTTTTTCCCTATTTCCGAAGGCAAACACATCAGAGGAAGCACATTGTGGTGAAGGGATTTCAAATGAAACATCATTTGGAAATATAATTATACATAACAAAGTTATGGCCAATTTTAACCAACATTCAGAAATTTGATCTTAAAGGTCAAGGTCAATTTCAGTTTAACCTTCTTTGGAGGTATTGTCTAAAAGGTAGTTACGTCTAAGCATGAAGACACTACATCCATTAACAACAAAGATATAGCCAAGTTAAGTAATGTCAAGGTCATTTAAAGGTCAAGGTAATACTTAAATTGTTCAACACATTTGTTTTAATCTCAGTGTTGTTTTGTCCCTGTATAGATCAAATCCATCCATAAATAACAAAAGTTTGGCTATTTTAGCAAAATGTAATAATTCGAACTTGACTGTAAAGGTCATTTAAAGGTTAAGGTCATACTTGAATAATTTAACATGTAGGTTTTGTCATGAGCATTGTTTTGACCTAGTATTAATAAAAAAGAACTATAAAATGATGTTATGGCCAATATTAGCAAAATTCATTAATTTGACCTTGATGGTCAGAGTCATTTGAAGGTCAAGGTCACAGTTGAATGATTCAATGTGTCAGTTTTTTCATAAGTGTGGTTTTGTCCCAGTATAAATCAAATGAAACCATAAATAACAAAAATTTGTCAATTTTAAGCAAAATTCAATTACTTGACCTTAAATGTCAAGGTCATCTAAAGGTCAAGGTCATACTTATAATAAATTAAAATGTCTGTTTTGTTGTTTTATCAAAGTATAAATCAAATCCATAAATAAACAACAGTTAAGACAATTTAAGCAAAATACAATAATGGGACCTTGACTGTCAAGGTCATTTTAGGGTAAAGGTCATACCTAAATTATTCAACATGTAAGTTTTGTCAAAAGTGTTGTTTTGTCCAAGTATGAATCAAGTCTTACCATAAATTACACAGTTATGACCAATCTTAGCAAAATTCAATAATTTGATCTTGCTAGTCAAGGTCATTTTTTAGGTCAAGGTCAAACTTCAATCAAAATGTCGGATTTGTAGAAAGCATTGTTTTGTCCAAGTATAAATCAAATTCATCAATAAATGACAAAGTTATGACAATTTAAGCAAAATTCAAACATCTGACCTTGTCGGTCAAGGTCATTTTTAGGTCATGGTCACACTTGAGTTATTCAACATGTCGGTTTTGTCACAAGTGTTGTTTTGTCAAAATCTGAATCAATTCCAACAATAAATGACAAAGTTATAGCAAATTGTAGCAAAATTCAATAATTTGACCTTGAAGGTCAAGGTCATTTTAACATAAAGTTGATACAGGAAAGAATCATAATGTCGGATTTGTCATAAGTGTTGTTTCGTCCAAGTATGTGCAAATCCTTAAATAAATACAAAGTTATGACAACTTGAGCAAAATTCAATAATTTGACCTTGACGGTCATGGTCATTTTCAGGTAAAGGTCACACTTGAATAATTTATCATGTCGGTTTTGTCATAAGTGTTGTTTTGTCTAAGTATAAATCAAATCCAACCATAAAAAAATAAAGTTATGATAATTTAAGAAAATTTAATTATTTGACCTTGACGGTCATGGTAATTTTAAGGTTAAGGTCAAACTTGAATAATTTATCTTGTTGGTTTTTTCATAAGTGTTGTTTTGTCAAAGTCTGATTCAAATCCAACCATAAATAACAAAATTATGGCCAGTTTTAACAAAATTCAATGATTTGACCTTGACTGTCAAGGTCATTTAAGGTCAAGGTCAAACTTGAAATAATCATAATGTCAGATTTGTCACAAGTGTTGTCAAGTCCAAATATGAATCAAATCTATAAATAAATGAGAAAGTTATGACAATTTTAGCAAAACTCAATCAGCTGACCTTGATGTCAAGGTCATTTTAAGATCATGGTCATATCTGAATTATTCAACATGTCGGTTTTGTCATAAATGTTGTTTTGTCCAAGTATAAATCATATCCAACTAAAAATACTAAAGTTATGGACAATTTTAGCAAGATTTAATAATTTGACCTTGAAGGTGAAAGTCATTTATGAGTCAAGGTCAAGTTGAGTCTGGTTCACTTGAAGGTCTTGTCCAAAGGGTTGTTGTGTTCAAGTATGAAGACAATCCACCTATTAATAACAAGAGGGCCCTAGATCGCTCACCTGAGTATTTTGGCTGTAGGTTTGCTGTTAAGCAGTTTTTCATGTTTTAATTGAAAATATATAAGTAATGTAAATATAAACAAGAGCCATATTACACATGGTTAATCCCCCCGCCGGGAAGAAGCTACCTGAAGGTTGTACTTTCAAACACTCAATGTAATAATGTTTGAAGAAAATCCCACAAAAAATAGACAAGGTAGAGTTATTGTTCTTGCAATCTGCACTTCCTACCAATGTGCTATGTCAGTGTATTAAGTTTGAAGAAAATCACTAAAGTACTTTTGGAGTTATGCTCCGGACAAAACTGGAACGGGTGCACGCACAGACATTTATCAAGTAATTCTGATAAAGGGGAATAACTCTAAATATAGGCAAGGTAGAGTTATTGTTCTTGCACATTGCACCACCTACCAATGTGCTCTGTCAGTGTATGAAGTTTAAATAAAATACCTCAAGTAATTTTGGAGTTATGCTCTGTACAAAAATTTACCAAGTAATTCTGATAAAGGGGAATAACTCTAAAAATAGGCAAGGTAGAGTTATTGGACTTGCACACTACACTACCTACCAATGTGCTCTGTCAGTGTATGAAGTTTGAATAAAATCCCTCAAGTAGTTTTGGAGTTATGCTGCGGACAAAATGTATCAAGTAATTCTGATAAAGGGGAATAACTCTAAAAATAGGCAAGGTAGAGTTATTGGACTTGCACACTGCACTACTAACCAATGCGCTCTGTCAGTGTATGAAGTTTGAATAAAATCCCTCTAGCAGTTTTGGAGTTATGCTCTGGACAAAATTTATCAAGTAAATCTGATAAAGCTGAATAACTCTAAAAAAAGGCAAGGTAGAGTTATTGCACATGCACACTGCATTACCTACCAATGTGCTCTGTCAGTGTATGAAGTTTAAATAAAATCCCTCAAGTAGTTTTGGAGTTATGCTGCGGACAAAATGTATCAAGTAATTCTGATAAAGGGGAATAACTCTAAAAATAGGCAAGGTAGAGTTATTGGACTTGCACACTGCACTACTAACCAATGCGCTCTGTCAGTGTATGAAGTTTGAATAAAATCCCTCTAGCAGTTTTGGAGTTATGCTCTGGACAAAATTTATCAAGTAAATCTGATAAAGCTGAATAACTCTAAAAAAAGGCAAGGTAGAGTTATTGCACATGCACACTGCATTACCTACCAATGTGCTCTGTCAGTGTATGAAGTTTAAATAAAATCCTCAAGTAGTTTTGGATTTATGCTCCGGACAAAATTGTTTCGGACGGACGGACGCACGGATGCACGGACGGACGAAGGGCATTTCTAATATCCCCTTCACCTTTGGCGGGGGGATAAATATGTAAATATGTAAAATATCAGTCAATAAATACAGGCTCTATGACAAAAAGTAGAAATATTTATCATAAGCTATGGTGACCTTGACCTTAACCCAGTGACCTCAAACCCTAGCCACGGATTTTGGATCCATGCAGGGAAAAATTTGCTGTATCTTTAAAACAAAAAGTAGGTCAAAAACATAAGTCGTGCTATGACATTATTTTGACTATATGTGTGTATAACATCTATCAATAACCATCTACAGTCACATTGTCACCCAAAGCAACACTTTGTGATTGTTAAAAATGAGTAGTTTCTCCATCATAGGCTATAGCATTAAAAACAGTATAAAACCTGTATTTAGAATTTCTATTTTCATGTGCCTTCATATGACTGATCACAATCACTCTTCCTGCATGCACTGTATATCCATTTTTGAATATATTGGACCAAAAACCACAGGGCTGGCATTCGTTTCATGGATTAATGCTAGGAACCACTATATAATCAAAACAAGATATGAAAGTTTACAAGAATGAATCCTTTACTTCAAACATGATTTTAATTGTCCTTCCAAACATTGCTATCAAATGGAAGTATATCAGCTGATTTGAGCTTATCTACAGGATCTGTTACACAAATATATATTAAATAGTCAAAAGAGTCCCTTCAGGTGGGAGCATGACTACCTGAGTATTTCTGTGAGTAATAAGTAGGATAATAAGTGAGGATGTGTGTTAAGGTTTATTTACAAAAAACATTTTGTGTTTTAGTAAAAAAGTCATCAGCTAGATGGACAGCTTCCTTCTTTTTCATGTAGGATTAAAACTGACTTAACATCAGAATGAATGCAACTTTTAAACTCTTCAACATACATAAGCTGGCATAGTTTGTCAAGATTTTTCTCAATCTTTTTAGAAACAAACCAGCCATCAAACAACTGTTCCTTTGTTCTAGAAAATTCAACTTGAGTCTGTATTTTATCATGCCATTACTATGACAACTGCCTGATAAAGCCTGTCTGAGAACAGCAACCTTTCTCAGTCAGTGACTTGAGAACACTTTTCCATGCTTAAACCTATGGAAAAGTCAGAGTACATCAGATTTTTCAAGCACCTCCCACTTTTTGCCGGACTACTTTCACAATGTAAACAGCTTAAAACATAGCAAAAAATAACAGATAAAACAGCCTAAATAAAACATATTTATTTTATGCCAACCAATGAAATACCAAGTTCTATCAGTGAAATATATTCCATATCAGTCACAATTTGAAATTTTACAAGTAATATAAAAGATGTAAAAATAAATTCTAACATAAAATCCAGAGTCCGACTTTTAAGAAGTCATTCTATGTATACAACAGGCCAATCCATTTCGAGAATCCTATGCCATTTCGTTAATCATACGTCATATACTTAAGAATACTGACATAGGCGAACAATTTATTTCCCAAGACATAATCACAGGATGGCACTTTACGTGAAAACTTAAATTGAATACACTGGATTTATGCTATTTGAAAATGTGATGACGTGTATTGCTTCTTGATCAACCTATGGAAGAATTAAGATCTTGTAAGGGCATTTATTTAGGATGAACCTCTGCATTGGCGCTGAATTTTGATTCGTCATTGCACAGGCCATATTTTATATGAATGCCCTGTAAGCAGCAAATGTTGATAGTAAAAGAAGGAAAATGAAGAAGAATATGCAGGTAGATCTTTGTTTATTTCTATGATTTGTTTGGTGATTAGGTGTAGACTAAATAAATCGTTAGAATGCAACATGTTTCTATGTGTCATGTATAATTCAAGATGGCGGACTGTGTATTGAATTTGAGTTTTACGATCATGTATTCATACGCGTGTAAGCAAAGAAACAGTTCTAAAAGTTTATTGGTATTAGCATAAAATAAATAGAAAATTTGTTTGTTTTTCGTAGATATGGAATATATCTCATCGTGAAGTGATACAATTAAATATTTTCACGAGCGCGTAGCGTTACCGTACTTTCAGAAATCAGCGCCCCGAATTAAAATAATGAGATGCAATATTATAATAGTGGCATGATAAAAAGAATAACAGGTTACTGTCTTTTGTGAAAGGGATTTCTCAGACTCGGCTAGATATGGTCCGGAAGGGGCTCGGCAAGCCTCACCCCTTCCAGGACCATATCTAACCTCGTCTGAGAAACCCTTTCTCAAAAGACAGTAACCTGTTATTCTCTATCTCTTCTACATTTTTGTCTGAAAGCCTCAGGGACCAACTCATAACCCTTGAGAATAAGATCTTTGACCGTATCATAATTAGAGCACTGTTCAATACTTAATTGTGTATAGAGTTAATAGGCCCTGACTATTTAAACATTTTGCAAGAGTAACTTTCCAGTGCTCTTTTGGCCACTGCAAATTGTCAGCAACTTTCTCAAAATGTGAGAAATATTTTTCAACATCTTTTTCCTGGAAGGGAGGAACTAGCCTAATATTGTTTGAAACATCAAAATTTTATCAGTTATTTGTCTGATTTACATGTACCTTTTCTTGCACTTATACTTCCTAAACTCATACTTTAAATCGCCTTTCTTTCTCTTTTTATTCCACCTGAAATTACCTTTCTCTCTCTTTCTTCCATCATGTTTTTTTCTCTAATTGCAATATTAATTCCAATTCAGATTTGTCTACTGTAACCAAAGACAAAATTTCTAGTTTAATCATGCATAAACTTTATCTTTGAAATACCATAATGGGAAGCAAGTAAAGGCAAATCATTCTTTTTGACCAAAAACAAAACCTCCTGGGTAGTCAGGCTGCTTTATGAAATTTTCTAAATTGAATGACATGGTAGCTTGCTGCTGGTTTGACCAAGTCAAAATTTTATCTACAGTACTGAAAACCTTAATAAAATAAGTGTTAAAATTGTGTATAATGAAAGAAGTTTTAATCCCGGACAATATTGCTAAAAGATTTTGCCATGAATAAAGTAATAGTCATAATATGGTAATGATCAAAACTCTCTAGAAATCTTGAATGTAAACCAAGCTACTTACTTAAATCTGAAATCATAGTAAAAGCTATATGAGCAAATTATGAAGACTTCTAAAATGCAACTACCTATTCAATATACTCAAATACCTCTTTAAAATCAATATATTTATTTTCCACAGCTGCCCTCAACCCCATTTTCCCTAACATAAAGCCATCCTCATCTGTGAGACTACTGCATGCCTTGCCAACTGGTCGGCCCTCAGTCAAGTTCAAATGTAAATCTACAAAAGAATATGTTTATGACAGAATACTAAAAATAAGATTGATCTATTAGTTCAACAGCTCCAATCAGGGTTAGCAAGACCATTGCAAGACTGATAGAAATCAAACTAAAAATGTGTCTAGGGGACATATGTGCCCACAAGGGTGTCAGTTACCAAGGAAAGGTGTGGGGCACATTGGGCTGTAAAAGAATCTGTAAATTAACTGAAAAACCCCAGGTGCGCAACCTTACTTGCTGTTATATATTCTTGTAAAGTTTTATGACCCTGGGTGCAATAGTGTTGAAGGTAGAGCTTCATGCAAGTAATATCCAACGCATGTTTCGTCAATGTTTGCTTTGCAGTTTAGGAGGAGTTGTCGATCAAGTCAAATTGTTGACGATGCACGACACACGCCGCACAATCAACGATCCCAAATGCTCGCCCTGAGCAGTGCTCAGGTAAGCTAAAAATGTGTATTGCATGCAAAAGGGACAGACTAGCAGACTGTGTCTTTCCATCCATTTTAAGTTTTGTGACAATAAAAGAACCTTTAAAGTTTGAATAATTGCTGTTTGGTGAATGAGTTAATAAACTAGAACTGTGTCCATAGGACACGGATGCCCCCACTATGCATAAGTGCTCATAAACAAGAGCATGTATATCCTGTATGTAAGATTTTTTCTGTACATATACCTAAAATGATCTATAGGTAACCTTATGTACATGTTAAATTAAATTACAAATGTAAAATTCATATGTTCAATTATTTATATGGTATATAGTGAAAAAATCAACAAAGGGCCATAATTCTGTTAAATATGGTCACAGCAAAAATTCCTTCCTTTACTACCATCTACACATTAAAGCTGTTCATCCCTGGAAGTTTAAGCAAAATCTGCCATCCGGTTTAAGAGGAGTTGCGTTCACAAAATTTCTATATGGTATATAGTGAAAAAATCAACAAATGGCCATAATTCTGTTTAATTTGGTCACAGCAAAAATTCCTTCCTTAACTTCCATCTACATATTAAGGTTGTTCATCCCTGGAAGTTTAAGCAAAATCTGCCATCCGGTTTAAGAGGAGTTGCGTTCACAAAATTTCTATATGGTATAGAGTGAAAAAATCAACAAAGGGCCATAATTTTGTTAAATTTGGTCGCAGCAAAAATTCCTTCCTTTACTATCATCTACACATTAAGGTTGTTCATCCCTGGAAGTTTAAGCAAAATCTACCATCCGGTTTAAGAGGAGTTGCGTTCACAAAATTTCTATATGGTATATAGTAAAAAAATCAACAAAGGGCCATAATTCTGTTAAATTTGGTCGCAGCAAAAATTCCTTCCTTTACTTCCATCTACACATTAAGGTTGTTCATCCCTGGAAGTTTAAGCAAAATCTGCCATCCGGTTTAAGAGGAGTTGCGTTCACAAGATTTCGGGACGTACAGACAGACGTACGGACGGACGGATGACGGACGACGGACAAAAGGTGACCAGAAAAGCTCACTCTGTCACTACGTGACAGGTGAGCTAAAAAAGTGGCAAATAAAATTGTACAACGGACTAAAGACCATGTTAAAAACTGACTATCATAGGTCACATCTTAAGATCCATTTCCATCAGCACCGAAAAATTGTTACGGGTTAACCAAGTATTCGATAGGTTAAACGGTTAACCAGTAAACCTTTTGCATCCTTAATATATAGTCAAAATTAATGGAAGTAGGAACTAGAAAAAGCTGCATGCTAAATATCGAGATATTCCTATAAATCGTTTTGTAAAACGTGTGACCACTAAGGTGGAGCCAAAGATAACCCCAGGGCCTTCATAATTGTAGAAGTCCACTGGACAATGCCATAGCTCAAGGCCTTATTAAGTCAGACAAAACTTTTTTCAATTTTTTCCTTTCTTGTTGCCATAGCAAAAGGCATTCCGCACTGACCAGAATTCTTGGAGGCAATTGATGTACATCTTCATGCAATGAATATCTCTGCCAAGTTTCATTAACTTCTGGCCAATGATACAGAGAAATGGCATTTAAAGCAAATTGTTAACCATGATGTACGACAACAAACTCTGATCACAAAAGCTCATCATGGGTGAGGTCAGTTAAAAATAACAGAAGTAAAAGATAAAATAAGTAAATTTTTTGTATGTGTCTGTCAGTATTTACCTATTGGCATTCCAAGTTTTGCAGCCTGTTCTACAGCACTGATTACATTATAGCCATTCATCATAACTGAAGCACAGGTTACAGCTCCATGCTTATAACACTGCACAATGCCAGCATCCCTTTCTGCACTGTAGCCAAAGTCATCAGATGTTATTATGACATATTTTGGTAATGTTCTTGACATAGTTCTTCCATAAATACAACAGCTGGTTTAGATCTCAAGTGTGGCCCTGAAAGTAAAAGATAACAAGAGGGTCCATGGGACCCTGGGTCGCTCACCTGCCAACAACTGCTCAATGGTTGCAAGAGTCTGTGGATGCAAATACAATTGCCAACTGACTAAAAGGGTGCAGGTAATTATGACCATGGGGTCATCTTTGGTAGAGTTTCACTAGATGTCGTGCGTCATCAGGATTGCTAAAGCACAACATGGACTATAATGGACTGAGCCTCATAGAAAATATATCAGGCACATATACACATGATACCTAACATGTTTAAAGTTTCAAAGCAGTATCTTGAAAAATGTAGAAGTTTGTGCCGCAATATTTTTTAAAAAATCCTGCCGTTATACAAAAAACTAGGTTGCTGTGAACTGAATGTTGGAACACCGTTCCAAACAGGGATTATGTACATGACGCATGTTCACTCTATTGCCAATTCTACTAATTATTTTAAAATCCAACCATAGATGCAAAAAATATATGGGGAAGACACAAACTATCAGCAGTAAGGCCTATATTGCAGAACTTACTAAGTTCAGAGGGTTGCTGTGACATGGATCTTGGAGGGAGGAACATGGGTTTTGAGTGTAACACATACTTATTTTAATTTTTGGTTGTAAAGGTTGCAGAGACTTACGGTCTTTAAGTAATGTTATTTATAATACTAGAACTTTTATTAAAATACAATGTACACAATTATAAAGAAAAAGATTCATAACAGAAAAAAATGTGTAAATGCAATCTTTAATATAATAGAACAATATTAGCCCTTCAAAATTATTTTTCCCTGACTTTTCACTAACTTTTCTGTATTTTTATTTTCCACTGACCAATTTTCAAAATTACCTGACAATTCTCTGACCTTGAAAAAAAATCAAATTTCCCTGACTTTTCAAGTCCCCTGGCAACCCTGCAAGATCTTATATTAACTCAAGTATTGTACAAGTCTGATTAAATTCAAATCAAAAATGAAGCTGCTATTGTGCAGACAAGGTCTAAATAGTTAATTTTGGCACTTTCAAGGGCCATAACCCTGGAACCAATAATGCAATAAGGGAATTTGAAGAAAGGAACCAAGATCTTATGTGAAGATCAGACCAAAATTAAGACCACTAGAGTGCAGAAAAGCTTTTATCATAACTTGACCTAGTGGCCTAAATTTCTAAGTCACATGACCCAGTTTCAAACTTGACCTAGATATCATCGAGATAAACATTCTGACAAAGCTTGAAGAAGATCGGAGCAAAATTAAGAACACTACAGTGTGGACAAGCTTTTTCTATAATTTGACATAGTGACCCAGTTTTCAAGGTCACATAACCCAGTTTCGAACCTGATCTAAATATCATTGAGATACACATTCTGACCAAGTTTGAAGAAGATAGGACCAAAATTAAGACCCCTAGAGTGCGGACAAGTTTTTCTAAAATTCGAACTAGTTACCTTGTTTTCAAGGTCACATGACCCAGTTACGAATCTGACCTAGATATCATTGAGATAAACAATCTGACCAAGTTTGAAGAAGCTCAGACCAAAACTAAGTCTACTAGAGTGCGGACAAGCTTTTTCTATTATTTGACCTTGTGACCTAGTTTTGAAGGTCACACGACCCAGTTTCGAACTTAATCTAGATATCATTGGGATTAACATTTTTACCTAGTTTGAAGAAGATCGGACCAAAATTAAGACCACTAGAGTGCAGAGAAGCTTTTTCTTTAATTTGGCCTAGTGACCTAGTTTAAAGGGTGAGATGACCCAGTTATAAACTTGACCTAGATATCATTGAGATAAACATTCTGACCAAGTTTGAAGAAGCTCGGACCAAAATTAAGACTGCTAGATTGCGGACAAGCTTTTCCTATAATATGACTTTGTGACCTAGTTTTGAAGGTCACATGACCCAGTTTCGAACTTAATCTAGATATCATTGTGATTAACATTTTTACCAAGTTTGAAGAAGATCAGAGCAAAATTAAGACCTCTAGAGTGCGGACAAGCTTTTTCTATAATTTGACCAAGTGACCTAGTTTTAAATGTGAGATGACCCAGTTATGAAATTGACCTAGATATCATTGAGATAAACATTCTGACCAAGTTTAAAGATGCTCTGACCAAAATTAAGACTGCTAGAGTGCTGACAAGCTTTTTCTATAATTTGACCTTGTGACCTAGTTTTGAAGGTCACATGACCCAGTTTCGAACTTGATCTAGATATCATTGAGATTAACATTTTTACCTAGTTTGAAGAAGATCGGACCAAAATTAAGACCACTAGAGTGCAGAGAAGCTTTTTCTTTAATTTGGCCTAGTGACCTAGTTTTAAGGGTGAGATGACCCAGTTATAAACTTGACCTAGATATCATTGAGATAAACATTTTGACCAAGTTTGAAGAAGCTCGGACCTAAATTAAGACTGCTAGAGTGCGGACAAGCTTTTCCTATAATATGACTTTGTGACCTAGCTTTGAAGGTCACATGACCCAGTTTCGAACTTGATCTAGATATCATTGACATTAACATTTTTACCAAGTTTGAAGAAGATCAGACCAAAATTAAGACCGCTAGAGTGCGGACAAGGATTTTCTATAATTTGACCAAGTGACCTAGTTTTAAGGGTGAGATGACCCAGTTATGAACTTGACCTAGATATCACTGAGATAAATATTCTGACCAAGTTTGAAGAAGATCGCACCAAAATTAACACTGTAAGAGCGCGGACAAGCTTTTTTTATAATTTGACCTTGTGACCTAGTTTTAAGGGTGAGATGACCTATTTATGATCTTGACCTAGATATCATTGAGATAAACATTCTGACCAAGTTTGAAGAATATCGGACCAAAATTAAGACCGTTAGAGTGCGGACAAGCTTTTTCTATAATTTGACCAAGTGACCTAGTTTTAAGGGTGAGATGACCCAGTTATGAACTTGACCTAGATATCATTGAGATAAACATTCTGACCATGTTTAAAGAAGATCGCACCAAAATTAAGACTGCTAGAGTGCGGACAACAATTGTGAACGGACGACGGACAACGGACAAAAGGCGATCACAAAAGCTCACCCTGTCACTATGTGACAGGTGAGCTAAAAATGTTAAAATGTCTTAATAAATGAGCAAGTAATAAAAGAATCAAGGTATTATTGCGCGGCCCATCAGTGCCGTGCATACTGTTATGGGTTTAGAAATGTGCTATGTGGGTATATGACATGATTTTGTTCCTTTCAATCAACTATTATTTGATGATTCTGAGCCATTGCTTATAGGCTTCGCACAAAATGTATAAGCAGAAGTTGTGCTGTGAAAAAACGAATGATAACAGGCAAAGTAGCAAAGCAATTGCTTTTTTAAGAGCTAAAGTATTATATTTTTCTCAACACTTCGAATCCGAAATGTCCTTCATTATTTGTCCTTGATGAGCAAAACACTGGCCCATAATGATTTTGATAAGATACATGTAACCTAGTTTTCAAAGTTCAACCAGTTGGCTGTGATGGACCAAAAGCACTCATATACTGGTGTATATAAAGTAAAGAATCAAAGAAGACAGTTTTTGATTAAGCTGGCCCTAATGCTTTCACCTGAGTATAACTGCTAACAACAAACAAGAGGGTGATGATGGCCCACTCACCTTAGAACTACTGTAGACATTTTTTCCATTTTTCCTTCCTTCCAAAAATAGAACATAGATCAGAATCTCAATGTTAAAATATTTTTTCAAAATTGTTCATGTGTTTAAAATTTCTTTTAAGTAACCTATAATATGAACCTAAAATATGAACTAGATGGGTGTTCGGTGGAACACTTGTGTCGCCCTTAGGTACTCTGTTAGAATAACTAAAAAGGTAAACAAAAGGCTGCTGGAAAAGACAGCATGCTAGTCAGAGTGCAACAATACCTGTCCACAGACAGCATGCTCCACTTTTCTCAGTGCTGGATAATTAACTATAAGCCAAGTTAAACAAGAGGCCCAAGTGAAAAAAATTTGACTGGGGCAGGGCAAGTACCTAGTCATACAAGATGAAAAAAAAAATTTGGGTCAAGTAGTTATGTATTAAAAAAAAAAAAAAATTTGGGGGCCCTGATAGTGGTGTGTGTGTGTGTGCGTGAGTGTGTGTGTGTGCGTGTGTGTGTGTGTGTGGGGGGGGTGATGGGAAGAAAAGTATCTATGTATTAAAAAAAAAAAAAAAAAAAAAATTGGGCCCGGGGGGAGGAGGCGGGGGGTTACTGGTTGAGGTAGGATGGGGAGTAAAGTACCTATGTTTTAAAATTTAAAAAAAACTAGATGGGTGTTCAGTGGAACACTTGTGTCGCCCTTGGGTACTCTGTTAGAATAACTAAAAAGGTAAACAAGAGCCTGCTGGGGTTGAGGGTGGATGGGGAGTCAAGTACCTATGTATTAAAATTTAAAAAAAAAATTGGGGGGGGGGGGGGGGGGGGGGGAGTAAAGTACCTATGTTTAAAAAAAACAAAAAAAAAGGCGCGGGGCTGGGGAGTAAAACAAAATGGGGGGGTGGGGTGGCTGGTTGTGGGGGGGGGGGGGGGGGGGTTTGAGGGTGAATGGGGAGTCAAGTACCTATGTATTAAAATTAAAAAAAAAAAAAAAAAAAAGGAAGGGGGGGGGGGGGGTAAAAAAAAATGGGGGAGGGGGGGGGGGGGGGTTTGAGGGTGGATGGGATGTCACGTACCTATGTATAAAAAAAAAATATTGGGCCCGGGTGGGGGGGGATGACTGGTTGGGAAGGGGTTGGGGGGGGGGGGGGGAATAAAGTGCATATGTTTTAAAATTAAAAAAAAAAAAAAAAAAAAAAAAAAAATTGGGCCGGGGGGGGGGGGGGGGGGGGGGGGGGTGGGAGTACTTACCCATCTCATGTCAGTTAATATTTTATTTCTAGGCTTAAGAAGTTTTTTTTCCTATATATAAGTTTAAGCAAAATCATGTGACCCCGGGGGTAGGGCTAACTGTGACCCCAGGGACATGGGTACCAACAATCTTTGCAGGGGTCTTGCTGGTGATCAAGTATTCCAAGTTTGAATGGAATATCCTTGACACTTTTTGAGACATGGACATAAAGATAAAGGTTACAAAGAAATTTTAACTTGAAAAAGGGGCATAACATTGCAAAAATAAATTTGAGGGTTATCTGCCCTTGAGAAATGGTGTTGTCTTAACTGATACAATTGTAAGCATTACAACTGGAAAGTTTGATAAAGAAACATTAAGAAATGGCATAGTTATAGCCAATGTTAAGTTTTCATGACAAAATCCAAGTACAAAAAGGGGCATAACTCTGTAAATTTTGACCTTGACCTAAACATTTTGGCATCATCATGACCCTGTTGTCGTAAGCAATATAATTTGAAAGTTTGATGTTGAAATGTTAAGAAATGGCAAAGTTATTCCTAACGTTAAGTTTTCATGACAAATCCATGTATAAAAAGGGGCATAACTCTGTCAAATGTGACCTTGACCTAGAAATTTTGGCATCAACCCGACCCTGTTGTCATAAGCAATACAATTTGAAAGTTTGATAAGATAATGTTTAGAAATGGCAAAGTTATAGCCAACGTTAAGTTTTCGTGACGGACCGACGGACAAAGCGATCCCTATGTATCGCCTTTTCTTCGAAAGGGCGACACAAAAAACAAATTGGGCCCGGGGTGGGGGGTGACTGGTTGGGGGGGGCAGGTCCCCATGCTGAGGGGACAGTGGGAGGGGGCGCGGGAGTACTTACCCATCTCATGTCAGTTAATATTTTATTTCTAGGCTTAAGAAGTTTTTTTCCTATATAGAAGTATAAGCACAATCAAGTGACTCCTGGGGGTGGGGCTAACTGTGACCCCAGGGACATGGGTACCAACAATCTTTGCAGGGGTCTTGCTGGTGATCAAGTATTCCAAGTTTGAATGGAATATCCTTGACACTTTTTGAGACATGGACATAAAGAAAAATGTTAACAAAGAAATTTTAACTTGAAAAAGGGGCATAACATTGCAAAAATAAATTTGAGGGTTATCTGCCCTTGAGAAATGGTGTTGTCATAAGTGATACAATTGTAAGCATTACAACTGGAAAGTTTGATAAAGAAACATTAAGAAATGGCATAGTTATAGCCAATGTTAAGTTTTCATGACAAAATCCAAGTACAAAAAGGGGCATAACTCTGTAAATTTTGACCTTGACCTAAACATTTTGGCATCATCATGACCCTGTTGTCGTAAGCAATATAATTTGAAAGTTTGATGTTGAAATGTTAAGAAATGGCAAAGTTATTCCCAACGTTAAGTTTTCATGACAAATCCATGTATAAAAAGGGGCATAACTCTGTCAAATGTGACCTTGACCTAGAAATTTTGGCATCAACCCGACCCTGTTGTCATAAGCAATACAATTTAAAAGTTTGATAAGATAATGTTTAGAAATGGCAAAGTTATAGCCAACGTTAAGTTTTCGTGACGGACCGATGGACCGCCGGACAAAGCGATCCCTATGTATCGCCTTTTCTTCGAAAGGGCGACACAAAAAGGTCCACCAAAGGAATATTTCTGTGAAATAACATTGAAACTTGGTCTGAGGAGAATATTTTCGAAGTTCCCACATAGTCATATAGCGAAATCTTGCCCAACTAATGTCAAGTTTTTTTAATGAGCCAACATGGCTTCAAGGAATTTTACAAAATGCCACCACAGGAACATTTCTGTGGACTTATTTTGAAATAGGGCCAAGGGTTTCTGAGGAGAGAAACTCTCTCTCTCTCTCTCCTCTCTCTCTCTCTCTCTCTCTATTGACAAGTTGCTCTGCATGATGACATTTGGCCAGTAAGGGATGTCTGTGTCAGTGATCCATTGTCCAGTCATGAACATACGCACCTGTATCCATTTTCATACAAAGTAGCTTAAAGAAATGCAACATTTTCCTACAAATGAAAACCAGCTGACCTTGTCACAGCAGCAAGATAACCACACCTCCTTAAATCAGAGAGAAGTCACCTTTGTTAACTCCGACATTTGTTATAAAATGCAGAGTTGCGCTAATGCCAAAAGAGGTTGATATTCCTGACAATTTAAATTTTGATATCAAGAAAATAAGAATTTAACAATAAAAAAGCAAGGTATATTTGTTTAGACTATTTATCTGAATATGGATATATGAAGTTCAAAACTCACATCGTGAAATGAATACTGTGATTAATTGCATACTGCTGCTTAATGCCAATTTTATGAAGTTTTCACTACTTTCACATTTGATTTCAACAACAGCAAGAACTGTCACTGTAAGCTGACAATGCCCCCAAAGTGGTGCTTTGACTTTGGGCTGAGGACCAGTCATTAAAGGGTCAAGGTCAAATAAATAAAGGGCAGTGGGAAGGTCTTGTCCACAGGGGTGTTGTGTCCAAGTATGAAGTTATTCCACTTTCTAATAAGGACGTTATGGCTAATGTTAAAGTTTTTGGACAATTGGATCTTCAAGGTAAAGTTCATTCAGGGGTCAAGGTCAAAGAAATACAGGTCAGTGGGAAAGTCTTGTCCAAAAGGGTGTTGTGTCCAAGTACGAAGTAAATCCACTTACTAACAAGAAGGCCAATGGCCCTAAAGCGCTCACCTGGGTTCAAAGATGAAAGAAATTTCTATGAATGTAATGATGCATATCACTGAAATGGACCAATGCAATTTCATTGCCATAGCTCCAAAAACAAAAAGTAGGTACTCAGTAGGTCAAAATACAGGTCATGAGACAACATTTTTGAAATCGGAAAGAAAAGCTGTACACACAGTCCTAATTTTTATTTCCGTAGCTTTAAAACAAAAAAGTAGGTCAGTAGGTCAAAAATATAGGTCATGCTATGACCGTTTTGAAATCGGAACAAAAAAACTGTACACATGGTCCAAACTTCATTGCCATCGCTCCAAATACAAAAAGTAGGTCAGTAGGTCAAAAATATAGGTATGCAATAACATTTTTGATATCGAAACGAAAAACTGTGCACATGGTCCAAATTTCATTGCTGTAGCTAAAAAAAAAAGTAGGTTAGTAGGTCAAAAATATAGGTCAAGCAATGACATTTTTGAAATGGAAACACAAAAGCTGTGCACAGGGTCCAAATTTCATTACTGTAGCTAAAAAACAAAAAAGTAGGTCAGTAGGTCAAAAATATGGGTCAAGGAATAATGTTTTTGAATATCATCTTGAAAAACTGTACAAATGGTCCAAATTCTATTGACATAGCGAAAAACTTAAAAAATGAGAATAAAAAAATTTGGAATGGGTGGGGGGGGGGGGGTGTAGTGACCCCCAGGGTAGGGGGGATGACCCCACTGTGGTCACAGTGCATACTACCAAATATCTAAGCTCCAGGCCTTGCAGTTTGTGACAAGAAGATTTTTTAAGTTTTTTGCTATATAACTCTATGTAAAACATGTGACCCCTTGGGCAGGGCCAGTTTTGACCCAGGGGCCATGATTTGAACAATCTTGGTACAGGTCTACTAGACAATGCTTAACACCAAATATCTAAGCTCCATGCCTTGTAGTTTCTTACAAGAAGATTTTTAAAGTTTTCCCTATATAACTCTATGCAAAATCAAGTAAGCCCTGGGCAGGGTCAGTTCTGACCCCAGGGTCATAATTTGAACAATCTTTGTAGAGGTCCACTAGATGATGCCTCATACCAAATATCTAACCTCCAGGCCTTGCAGTTTCTGACAAGAAGATTTTTAAAGTTTTTTGCTCTAAAACTCTATGTAAAACATGTGACCCCTTGGGCGGGGCCAATTTTGACCCAGGGTCCATGATTTGAACAACCTTGGTAGAGGTCTACTAGACAATGCTTAACACCAAATATCTAAGCTCCATGCCTTGCGGTTTCTGACAAGAAGATTTTTAAAGTTTTCCCTATATAACTCTATGTAAATCAAGTGACCCCCAGGGCAGGGCCAGTTCTGACCCCAGGGTCATAATTTGAACAATCTTGGTAGAGGTCCACTAGATGATGCCTCATACCAAATTTCTAAGCTCCAGGCCTTGTGGTTTCAGACAAGAAGATTTTCAAAGTTTTTCCTTTAAGTTGCCATAGCAACCAGAGTTCTGCATGGAATTGAACAAATTTGGAAGAGCTTCTCTTTCTTTGAACAACTTTGGAAGAGCTTCATGCAAGGAACATCCCATGCAAGTTTCATTGAATTTGGCCCAGCGGTTTCAGAGGAGATGTCGTTTGAATGAAATTGTTGACGCCTCACGACGCACGACACACACTGCACGAAGCACACTGGACATTGGGGTATGACAAAAGCTTACTCTGGAACTTTGTGCCAGGTGAGCTAATAAAAAAGTTATGGTCAATGTTAAAGTTTTTGGACAATTGAACCTTCAAGGTGAAGGTCATTCAGGGTTCAAGGTTAAATAAATATAAGTCAGTGGGAAGGTCTTGTCCAAAGGGATGTTGTGTCCAAGTATGAAGTTAATCCACTAACTAATAAGGAAGTTATGGTCAATGTTAAAGTTTTTGGATGGACTGACGGACGGACTGATGGAATGACTATATGCCTCCCTTTGGAGGCATAAAAAGTTATGGCAAATGTTCAAATTTTTGGAAAATTAAACCTTCAAAGTGAAGGTTATTCAGGGGTCAAGGTCAAATAAATATAAGTCATTGGGAAGGTCTTGTCCAAAGGGATGTTGTGTCCAAGTATGAAGTAAATTCACTTACTAATAAGGAAGTTATGGTCAATGTTAAAGTTTTTGGACAATTGGATCTTCAAGGTGAAGGTCATTCAGAGGTCAAGGTCAAATACGTATAGGTCAGTGGGAAGGTCTTGTCCAAAGGGGTGTTGTGTCCAAGTATAAGTAAATCCACTTTCTAATAAGGAAGTTATGGCCAATGTTAAAATTTTCAGACGGACTGACAGAAACTAAAAAAAAAAAAAAACTATATGCCCCCGAATCTATGTAATTTTTTCCTACTTAAATGATAGTAATGATTCAGGAATCTATACTATTAAGAGAATATGTTCGCCTTTTTTTTCGGAGAAACAGTGCGATCTCAAGCTATTCTGTTCTATGTCGCCGCTCCTTAACTTCTAAACCCCTAGAAGGAATTTCATGAAACTTTGATGAAATGTTCATCCCATCAAGATGATGAGCAAAACCTATGTTCCAACCTGGCTGGCTTAAGGTCAAGGACACAAGTGGAGGTCCAAGATTTGAGCGACATTGAGCAGCAAGCCAAACAAGTGATGGTATTAATCTCAAATCACTGTAAAATTAATATAGGTGTTATTTCCCCTGATTTTTTGAAAATGAACCTAATCATGACTTGGGACATATACAATCTTAAGTGGGAGGGAGAGGGGTGGGAAGAACCTTTGTTTCAACCGTGCCAGCTCAAGGTCACAGTCACCAGTGGTGTTCAAAGGTTAAGGCTATACATTTCATGTTTGCTCCATAACTTTTAAACACATGGAAGCAATTTCATGAAACTTTGGTCATGCCAATCTGGTGAATTCACCCTCCCATACACAGACCTTTTCCTGTCATGGATTGTACTATCACTTTCATTAATGGTGAGCCCAGTGTGGAACATTTTTCATACATACATAAACAAATTTTTCACTTCACATTTCCTTTTCACCATCAATAACCTTTTCAACATTTGCTAGTGCACTGAGGCATACTGCTGTCCTTCAGACTGCCTTGTGAATTAAAAAGGGTGGCACAAACTTTTTGATGGGTCACCAAGGTGGCACAATGATTAGTCTGTGAAGCACGAAATCTTAAATACATTATCTACATGCTTTATACGCCTGTCATACTTTACTACAGTTATAAACATGGTCAAGCCAGTTGTTGAAGTATAATACAACTGGATTTTTAGGAAACTTTTCCGTGTAAAAACATTTGAACATCTACATGTTTTATATGTCTATGGTACTTTACTACAGTTACAAACATGGTCAAGCTGTTGTTGAAGTATTACAATGTATACAACTGGGAAACTTTTCCGTGTAAAAGCATTTGAACATGTTGCCGCTGTTCACTATTGTAATTTACACCCCTTTTTGAACATTTCGGTATCGAAAAAATTATAAAAGGTAGTAGTTTAGTCAGTGTTCAGATAAATAAGATCATGTCCTTTTCTTGCTACAGGCAAGTCTTTCTAATGCAAATAGGTAGATTCTCTAAGCCGGCGCTTGCGCGGGTCCCCATCTAGTAGAAAAATAAAGAAAACACAATACGTTCTGAAGTGCCGAGATTTACTTCATTCTTGAAATGCATTCTTCATATTTTCTTTAAAAAAAAACAACAACAATAAATAGATAAATGACTGATAAATCATTGGTTTTGTTTCTGAATCAAAGGACTTAAAAATAAAATATGTAAACATTATAAGAGAATACACTACAATTTTCCTAGTGCCTCTTACAAGAAATGAAGAAAAAAGAGAGAGAAAAAAATGCGTCTGAAACAGACATGGGGGCTGATTACATTGGACTGTAATTGATTGAATTACAATTACTCAAAAAAATCTTGATTACAATTACAATTAATTACTCTGATTTTATCTCAGTAATTGATTAATTATAATTACTTTGACAAAGTAATCATGATTACTTTTGATTACTTTTAGCAAAATAACAAAGAGTGTTACTTTTTATTCAACTTTCTGTTAAATGAGTGTACATTACAACTTATTCTAAGTAAACATTACTTCAAATGTTGTTTAATCAATCATATCTATCTAAACAAAGTCTGTTTCTAGTAAATTCGCAAAATTAATATGAAATATCCAGTTTATACTGATACTAGCCTTTTGTTTAACATTTCACCTTGGGCAGTAAATTGAATGGCCTGTGTAGGTGAGATCACACCTTGTAGCAGGGGACATTATTGTAGAGAGTCCTTTTGTATTATATTGGGAAAATATTTATGCACATTGCACAATAATTGATACAGACCTTTTTCAAAAAGTATTCAATCTTGTTACATTATAAAGGTGATCTCATCATGCAGACTCGATAAGAAAAACAATAGATGGCTGAGTTATTTGTGTTATAATTTTTAATGAAACACTGACTCAAAATTATATTCATAATCAGTTTTTTCTTTTTTTTTTTCTTTTAAAGTATAATTTTCTTTTATACATTGGATACTGAATAAAAAGTAGTCAAAAAGTAATCAGAAAATAATCATGATTAGAGTCAAATTTTGTGCTGTAATTGAATAAATACTACTACATGTAATCAAACTTGAGTCAGTAATTGATTATTTCTGATTACACACTGTTCCTGTAATCAATTAATAATCGAATGATTACTGTATTTGATTACCCCATGTCTGGTCTGAAAGAGACATTTTCTTACATGACTTCAATGCAATAAATAAATTCTAAAATATATCATCAGTAAGAAATTAAGGTTTGATGTTGAACAGAATCTACTTAGTATTGAAATGAAATTCAATCTTAAGAAAAATACAAGAGGACCAGATGGTCCTGGGTTGCTCACCTGAACAGAAACTACCAAACAATTGGTGGAGTGGGGTGGGGGTGGCACCTAAGGTCTGTTAAATGGCAGACAGTTCCAATACCACATTAGATATTAAAAGCATTTTAAAAGGTCAATACTTAAAGCTAAACCGAAGTCAAATTTGAAGTCTGTACACAAACTTATACAAACAGTTAAAATTTCAAACACATATCTTCAAAAACAAGAAAGTAAGTCATTAGGTCAAGGTCAGCCATGGTCAAAATTGAAAACTTATACAAATAGTTAAAATTTCACTGATCTAGCTTCAACAAACAAGGAAGTATTCAGTAGGTCACATGAAGGTCAAGGACAATGACAGATGAAGATTTAGTACCTTCCTACCAAATCCAATGATTTTTTTTGGAAGGGGGGTGGGAAGTGGGGGGGGTACATACCCATGTTAGGTGGGTAGGGACTGCATACCCTGGGGAGGGCCAAGTTCTTCCAAAGCCCATCTAATTAATAAGGCAATGCTGAACCATATGTATCTAAGCTAAAGGCCTTTAATTTCCTTTAAAACTTTTTCCTATTTAACTCAGTTTAAAACCAAGGACCACTTGGGCGGGGCCAATTTTGACCCAGGGGCCATCATTTGTATAAACTTAGCAGAGGTCCACTAGACAATGGTACAAACAAAATATCTAAATCTTACGCTTAATGATCTGACAAAAATTGTTTTTTAGTTCTTCCTATATCATTAAAGTCTATTTAAAATCAAGTGACCCATGGGCTCGGACCAATTTTGACCCCAATTTTAATTAATTAAGCCATGATTTATATAACATTGGTAGAGGTCAACTAGATGATACTATCAACCAAATATGTAAGATCTAGGCCTTTTGGTTTCAGACAAAAAGATTTTATAAAACTTTTTTACCTATATAACTCTATGTATGATCAAGTGACCCCTGGGGCGGGCCAATTTTGATCCAGGGGCCATGGTTTGTATAAACTTGGTAGAAGTCCATTAGAAAATCATACACACCAAACATCTTTTCTCTAGGCCTTATGGATTCTGCCAAGAAGATTTTTTAAAATTTCCTATATAAGTCTATGTAAAATCGAGTGACCCCTGAAGCGGGGCCAAACTTGACACCAGGGCCATAATTTTGGTAGAGGTCCACTAGATGATGTTATCAACCAAATATCTAAGCTCTAAGTTTTGTGGTTTCAGACAGGACATTTTTTAAAGTTTTTACTTTCAGTTGCCATGGCAACAAGAGTTCTGCATGGAATTCCATTTTTATATAACTTTTAAAGATGACCATACAGACATCATTTCTGTAAAGTTTAATTGCAATTAAGTCAGTGGTATAAGAGGAGATGTTGTACCCAATGATAAAGGACAAAGTCCATACACTACACGCAATTTGCCCATGGTACACTCAAGTCACCAATAACGGATCTTCCCCAATAGCGGATTGAAAATATTTTTGTAATTTCTCACAACAAGTACAGAATGAGCTTTTTTTGGAACTATCAACATCAGAATACAGTGCATTCATCCTCATGTCAAAATAACAAAAAATGTTTGCCCAAACCGAAAGTAAATAAAATCTATCTCAGCTGAAAGATTGACCTGTCACATGATGAGCGTGCGAAAAGCCTTGTTCTGAAACCCGCTGTAAGAATTCAACATTAGTTAGGGAGAGTTCGCATAAAGAGAAACTTGTCGAGTCTTGTTATATTTTGAGAATAACCCATCTGTACACTGCAAAAAACAGTCGCACGTCCTAAGAAGTAGGTATTCTACATTTTATTTCGCTGAAAGTAATGTGATGTGTAGTCGCCAATAGCGGATAGCTGAATTGTGAAAAAGACAATAATGGAAATCATCTCAAAACTGCATTCGACTGTCAAACGACGAATGTATCAGTCATTATATTTGATCCAATAGCTATACAAATGTATTTGAAGGCAGAAGAATTTAAATAGCAAAATATTTAAGAACAATTAGATGCTCAAATTACTGGTGAACCTGTCCCCATTTTCCCACCTTGGCCTGCTCCAAGTGAAGAGGGCAGTGTGTTGTTATACCATGCAAATATACAATTGTCTTACCTGACAGGTCGCTTCTCAATAAACATTATGGCTGTCTTTTAAGGCTGATCAAATCAATACCTGAAGGTTCAGTATTATCTTTATCAATTCAAGAAACGGTTGATACGTGAATAAAGCATTAAATTGTATATTCAAATCTCTTGTACATTTAATTCATGAATGTATTATTTCTTCCTTTAAAATTAGGTATGTTTTCACCACTAAGACTGATTTGACAATGACAACGTTGCAAAAGAATAAAAAAAGAGAATCAATAAGTATCATTTTTGCTTTTGAAATGGTCCCTGGTCACGTGATCCTGTATTGGGGAAAATGATCCGGTATTGGAGACAATTGCTATGGTAAAACAAGAGGGCCAATGGCCCTAAAGCGCTCACCTGGGTTCAAAGATGAAAGAAATTTTTATGAATGTAATGATGCATATCACAGAAATGGACCAATGCAATTTCATTGCCATAGCTCCAAAAACAACTAGAACTATCGCTGAATGCGATTCATACCCCAACCAATGTCCTTGACAGAAGACGACATGGAAAGGTGGTTAAGGGAATAACTTTAGTGGCACAAATACATATACATAAAAAGAAATTATCTCTGGTGAAAAAAACAAAAAATTGTACAGGTAATAGTATAAATATATATTGTCAAATCATGTTCGAAACAGTTACAAATAACCTTTCATTTTCCCAATGTACTAAAACAAACAAAAGCAGTGAAGTTAAGAAAATAGCATAATTATGTCAAAATGTAATTAAGAGTGGAAAAACTTTGCATACTGAGCTTACTTGTGACCCTTTATATATTATATAGTTTCAAGTGAATATTTGTTCTGGTTTCAGAAACATTTAAGTATTAATGGTTATATCAGAACATTTTCTAAGCCTAAAAGGGGCATAACTTGTGTCATAATTCAATGGAATTGTAGAATTTTGTCATCTGAGCTTGCTTGTAACCATTCATATAAATTTTAAGTTTCAAGTAAATATCTGTTCTGGTTTAAGAATTAATATTATAGTAAATAAATTTAAAGACATAAAAATGGACTTAACTTTGTCAAAATACAATACAAAGTTATCCCCCCCCCACACTTTTTTTAGTTATGAAACTTGACCTGCATATCTTACTTGCCACACTTCATATATATTTGAAGTTTCAAATGATTATCTGTTCTAGTTTTAGAAATATTCATGTACATGTTAAAATTTCAGAACATTTTCTAAGTCAATTTTTGACCTTCAAGTGTGGCCTTGACCTTAAGCTGGCACAAGGGTAAGATGGGTTCTGCACATTGCCCAGTTGGGGTGAACATTTGAGTCAAGTTTGAAGAAATTCCTTCCATTAGTATAGAATTTATAGAGCGGACACAACATATTGTCTAGTATTGATTGTCAGTAAATTAAAAGACTTAAAAAGGGGCATAACTTTGTCAAAATGCAATACAGAGTTATGAAACTTAACCTGCATATCTTACTTGTGATACCTCATATATCTTTTAAGTTTCAAGCAAATACCTGTGCTAGTTTCAGAAATATTCAAGTACATGTTAAAATTTAAGAACATTTTCTAAGTCAATTTTGACCTTCAAGTGTGACCTTGACCTTAAGCCGGCACAAAGGTAACATGGGTTCTGCACATAACCTTGTTGAGTTGAACATTTGAGTAAAGTTTGAAGATAATTCTTCCATTAGTATAGGATTTATAGAGCGGACACGACATATTGTCTACATTTTCTAAGTCAATTTTGACCTTCAAGTGTGACCTTGACCTTAAGCCGGCACAAAGGTAACATGGGTTCTGCACATAACCTTGTTGAGTTGAACATTTGAGTAAAGTTTGAAGAAAATTCTTCCATTAGTATAGGATTTATAGAGCGGACACGACATAATGTCTAATATTTGATTGTATGTTAATTTGAAGACTTAACAAGAGGGCCAAGATTGCCCTATATCGCTCACCTGAATATGACTGCTTTTAACAAAGTTGCTATGGACCTGGTTAATTGACCCCAGATGACCCATATTCAAACTTGACCTAGAAATTATTGAAACAATCTTTCTGACAAACTTCAAGGTTGTTTGTACTGAAAATGTTACCTAAATGCATGTTAACAAGGTTTTTCCATATTTGGGGTCTGTGACCTAGTTTTTGACCCCAGATGACCTTTATTCGAATCTGAGCTAGAAATCACTAAAACATCCTTTCTGACAAATTTCCAGATTATTTGGATTGAAAAGTAGCTTCTAGAGTGTTAACAAGTTTTTTTCTATTTTTGGGCTCTGTGACCTAGTTTTTGATTTCAGATGACCCATTCAAATTTAACCTAGAAATCATTGAAACAACCTTTCTGACAGATTCCAGGTTATTTGAACTGAAAATGTTACCTCTAGAGTGTTAACAAGGTTTTTCCATATTTTGGCTCTGTGACCTAGTTTTTGAACCCAGATGACCCATATTCGAACTTTAGCTAGAAATCATAGAAACAACCCAATTTTGAACATGAGCTAAAAATCATCAAAACAACTTTTCTGTCAAATTTCTGGGATATTTTGACTGAAAATGTAACCTCTAGAGTGTTAACAAGGTTTTTCTATTTTTGGGCTCTGTGACCTAGTTTTTGAACCCAGATGACCCATATTCGAACTTGAGCTAGAAATCATAGAAACAACCTGTCTAACAAATTTCCAGATTATTTGGACTGAAAATGTTACTTCTCCTCCTACAAGAAGATTTTCAAAGATTTCACTATATAAGCCTATGTAAAACCAATGACCCCGGGGTGGGGCCAAATTTGACCCCAGGGGTATAATTTGAACAAACTTGGTAGACGTCCACTAGACAATGCTACATACCAAATCTTAAGGCTCAGGGCCTTGTGGTTTCTGACAAGATTTTCCAAGTTTTTCCTATATAAGCCTATGTAAAACCAATGACCCCAGGGTGGGGCCAAATTTGACCCCAGGGTGGGGCCAAATTTGACCCCAGAGTTATAATTTGAAGAAACTTGGTAGAGGTCCACTAGAAAATGCTACATACCAAATATCTTAGCTCTATGCCTTACGGTTTCTGACAAGAAGATTTTTAAAGTTTTTCCTATATAACTCTATGTAAAACAAGTTACCCCTGGGGCGGGGCCATTTTTGACCCAGAGGCCATGATTTGAACAAACTTGGTAGAGGTCCACTAGACAATGCTGCACACGAAATATCTTAGCTCTATGCCTTACGGTTTCTGACAAGAAGATTTTTAAAGTTTTTCCTATATAACTCTATGTAAAACAAGTTACCCCTGGGGCAGGGCCATTTTTGACCCAGAGGCCATGATTTGAACAAACTTGTTAGAGGTCCACTAGACAATGCTACATACCAAATATCTAAGCTCTATGCCTTAGGGTTTCTGACAAGAAGATTTTTGAAAGTTTTCCTATATAACTCTATGTAAAACAAGTTACCCCTGGGGCGGGGCCATTTTTGACCCCATGATCATAATTTGAACAAACTTGGTAGAGGTCCACTAGATGATGCTTTATACCAAATATCAAAGCTCCAGGCCTTGTGGTTTCTGACAAGAAGATTTTTAAAGATCCAACTTTTAAAATCTGTTTTTAGCTCCTGTGACCCAGAAATGCAATGAACCGGAACCATTTGAACAAACTTGGTAGAGCTTCATGCAAGGAACATTTTAGGCAAGTTTCATTAAATTTTGCCCAGTGGTTTCAGAGGAGATGTCATTTGAATGAATTGTGGACGACGGACGGACGGACGGACGGACGGACGCCGGACAATCAAGGATCCTAAAAGCTCACATGAGCATGCTCAGGTGAGCTAAAAAGGGGGCATAACTTTGTCAAAATGCAATACAGAGTTATGAAACTTGACCTGCATATCCTAATTGTGACACTTCATATATATTTTAAGCTTCAAGCAAATACGTTTTCTAGTTTCAGAAATATTCAAATACATGTTAAAATTTAAGAATATTTTCTAAGTCAATTTTTGACCTTCAAGTGTGACTTTGACCTTAAGCCGGCAAAAGGGTAACATGGGTTCTGCACATAACCTTGTTGACGTGAACATTTGAGCCAAGATTAAAGAAAATCTTTCAATTAGTGTAGGACTTACAGAGCGGACACAACATAATGTATAATATTTGATTGTTTGATATTTGACCTTCAATGGTGACCTTGACCTTGAGCTGACACATTAGCAACATGGGTTCTGCACATCCCCTTCTTGAGGTGAACATTTCCCAAGTTTGAAGAAAAACCTTCAATTGGTATAGGATTTATAGAGCGGACACGATAATGGAGACGGACGGACGGACGGACAGACCGAACGACCGACGGACGCGACAAAGCGAATCCAACCCACATTTTGTGGTGGGGGTATAAAAAGAAGGTCAGTAGGTCAAAATATAGGTCATGAGACGACATTTTTGAAATCAGAACAAAAAGCTGTACACACAGTCCAAATTTCATTGTCATAGCTTTAAAACAAAAAAGTAGGTCAGTAGGTCAAAAATATAGGTCATGATATGACGTTTTTGAAATCGGAACAAAAAAATGTACACATGGTCAAAATTCATTGCCATAGCTCCAAAAACAAAAAAAAGGTCAGTAGGTCAAAAATATAGGTCATACAATAACATTTTTGAAATCGAAATGAAAAACTGTGTACATGGTCCAAATTTCATTGCTGTAGCTAAAAAACAAAAAAGAAGGTCAGTAGGTCAAAAATATAGGTCATGCGATGACATTTTTGAAATCGAAACGAAAACCTGTGCACATGGTCCAAATTTCATTGCTGTAGTTAAAAAAAAAAAAAAAAGTAGGTTAGTAGGTCAGAAATATAGGTCAAGGAATAATGTTTTTGAAATCATCTTGAAAAACTGTACAAATGGTCCAAATTATATTGCCATAGCGAAAAACTTAAAAAATGAGAGGGGGGGGAGGGGGTGACCCCCAGGGGAAGGGGGATGACCCCACTGTGGTCACAGTGCATACTACTAAATATCTAAGCTCCAGGCCTTGCAGTTTGTGACAAGAAGATTTTTAAAGTTTTTTGCTATATAACATATATGTAAAACATGTGACCCCTTGGGCGGGGCCAGTTTTGACCCAGGGGCCATGATTTGAACAATCTTGGTAGAGGTCTACTAGACAATGTTCAACACCAAATATCTAAGCTCCATGCTTTGTAGTTTCTTACAAGAAGATTTTTAAAGTTTTCCCTATATAACTCTATGTAAATCAAGTAAGCCCTTGTCGGGGTCAGTTCTGACCCCAGGGTCATAATTTGAACAATCTTTGTAGAGGTCCACTAGATGATGCCTCATACCAAATATCTAAGCTCCTGGCCTTGCAGTTTCTGACAAGAAGATTTTTAAAGAGTTTACTATATACATGTAACTCTATGTAAAACATGTGACCCCTGGGGCAGAGCCAATTTTGACTCAGGGGCCATGATTTGAACAACCTTGGTAGAGGTCTACTAGACAATGCACAATACCAAATATCTAAGCTCCATGCCTTGCAGTTTCTGACAAGAAGATTTTTTTAAGTTTTCCCTATATAACTCTATGTAAATTAAGTGACCCCCCAGGGCGGGGCCAGTTCTGACCCCAGGGTCATAATTTGAACAATCTTGATAGAGGTCCACTAGATGATGCCTCATACCAAACATCTATGCTCCAGGCCTTGTGGTTTCAGACAAGAAGATTTTCAAAGTTTTTCCTTTAAGTTGCCATAGCAACCAGAGTTCTGCATGGAATTGAATTCTTTGAACAACTTTGGAAGAGCTTCATGCAAGGAACATCCCAGGCAAGTTTCATTGAATTTGGCCCAGTGGTTTCAGAGGAGATGTTGTTTGAATGAAATTGTTGACGCCTCACGACGCACGACGCACACTGGACATTGGGGTATGACAAAAGCTCACTCTGGCACTTTGTGCCAGGTGAGCTAAAAAACATATTATCAGTGATAGTGTAAAGCTTATCCATTAAGATCAGATATATGTTTGAAAGATCTTTTTATATGCTTTGTAACCCACAAAACTTTAAATACTTCTCAGCTTTTAACTAACAACATTTTCATGAACAATGCTTAGCGATCCGTTATTGGCGACTTGAGTGTATAGAAAAAATGCCCATAGATTTTACTATTGGATGTGCAGTATGGCCTTACTTGGCCCAAGTAAATTTTTTCAAAATCTAACGTAAAACAATTAAAAAATGTAAGAAAAACTGACGAGGAATCGAAATCGGTAGATCTATCTGATGGACAATAAATACACTGGATGCAGAAATGTACTTTGACAGCTAGCAAAAAAAGGGGGAAGGTCTATAAGGTCCCCCTTTTGGGAAGGTCTATTTTGCTGACCAGACCTAGCTGACCAGCTGACTGCTGACCAGTCAGCAAGCTGACCACATGGTCTATTTTGCTGACCAAATTCTGCTGACCAGGTATATATTGCCATGGAAACAGGCCCGAGGGTATAAATGGACTATAGTTTTTTAGCTCACCTGAGCACAAAGAGCTCAGGGTGAGCTTTTCTGATCAGTCTTTGTCCGTCGTCCTTCAGTCCGTCGTATACTTTTCATTCAAATGACATCTCCTCTGAAACCAAAGGGCCAAATTAAATGAAACTTGCATTGGATGTTCCTTGCATGAAGCTCTACCAAGATTGTTCAAATTGTTCTGGTCCATTGCATTTCTGGTTCACTGGAGCTAAAATTAGATTTTAAAAGTTGGATCTTTAAAAATCTTCTTCTCCGAAACCTCAAGGCCTGGAGCTGAGATATTTGGTATGAAGCATCATCTAGTGGACCTCTACCAAGTTTATTCAAATTATGAACGTGGGTTCAAAACTGACTCCACCCCAAAGGTCAGTTGATTTTACATAGATTTATATAGGGAAAACTTAAAAATCTTCTTGTCAGAAACCACAAGGTCTAGAGTTTAGATATTTGGTGTGCAGCATTGTCCAGTGGACTTTAACCAAGTTTATTCAAATCATGGCTCCTGGGTCAAAAATGGCCCAGCCCCAGGGGTCACATGTTTTACATAGAGTTATATAAGAAAAACTTTAAATCTTCTTGTCAGAAACCGCAAGGCCTAGAGTTTAGATATTTGGTGTGTAGCATTGTCAAGTGGACCTCTACTAAGTTTGTTCAAATCATAGCCACTGGGTCAAAATAGGCCCTACCCCGGGGGCCACTTGTTTACATAGAGTTATATAGGAAAAAGTTTAAAAAGTCTTCACATCAGAAACCAAAAGGCATAGAGCTTAGATATTTTGTATGTAGAATTGTCTAGAGGACCTCTAAAAAGTTTGTTCAAATCATGGCCCCTGGGTCAAAAATGGCCCTGCCCCAGGGGTCACATGTTTTACATAGAGTTATATAGGAAAAAACTTTAAAAATCATCTTTTCAGATACCACATTGCCTAGAGTTAAAATATTTGGTGTACAACATTGTCTAGTGGACCTCTACCAAGTTTGTTCAAATCATGGCCCCTGGGTCAAAAAAGGCCCCGTCCCAGGGGTCACATGTTTTACATAGAGTTATATAGGAAAAACTTTAAAAAATCTTCTTGTCAGAAACCACATTGCCTAGAGGTAAGATATTTGGTGTGCAACATTGTCTAGTGGACATCTACCAAGTTTGTTGAAATCATGACCCTGGGGTCAAAACTGGGGTCATTTGATTTTACACAAGGATTTATATAGGGAAAACTTAAAAAATCTGCTGCTCTGAAACACCAAGGGCTATACCTTCAATTGTTCATTGTTATGTTTCCCCCCAACCCCGCCTTTCTGATGGAGACATATTGTTTTTGCCTTGTCCATGGGCTATCTGTTTGTCTGTCTGTCTGTCACACTTCGTTTCCTTTCAATAACTTGAGTACCAGTTGACCCAAAGCCTTCAAACTTCACAGGGTTGTTGCCCTTGTTGAGTTAAAAAAATCCCTTTTGTGTTTTGGATCAGTAGGTAAAAGGTCAAGGTCAGAGGGACCTCTAGAGTGAAAACCATTTCCACTCAATAACAGGATTACCATTTCGCCCAGAGCCTCCAAACTTCATAGGATGATTGCTTTTACTAAAAAGAAGAACCATGTTGTTTTTGGGACTAGTATGTCAAAGGTCAGGGTCACAGGGACCTGTAGAGTGAAAACTATTTCTGCAGAGTAACTGTAGTACCATTACACCCAGAGCCTTCAAACTTTATAGGATAATTGTATTAGAAGAACCCTATTGTTTTTACGGTCCGTAGGTGAAAGGTTAAGTTCACAGGGACCTGTAGAGTGAAAAATGTTTCTGCTCAGTAACTGGAGTACCATTTTACCCAGAGCCTTCAAACTTCATAGGATGATTGTCTTAACTTAGTAAAAGAACCCAATCATTTTTGGGGTCAGTAGGTCAAAAGTCAAGGTCACAGGGACCTGTAGAGTGAAAACTATTTCTTCTCAGTAACTGGAGTATCATTTCACCCAGAACCTTCAAACTTAATAGGGTAATTTTATTAGAAGAACCCTATTGTTTTTGGGGTCTGTAGGTCAAAGTCACTGGGACATGTAGTGTAAAACTGTTTCTGCTAAAAAAATTGAGAACCATTTCACCCAGAGTCTTCAAACTTATTTTCAAACTTGCAGCTATAAAAACCAATAACGATATTTGTAACATGAGATATGAGACTAAAGTGAGCGATTTAGGGCCATCATGGCCAAGAGGTTAAATAACAAGAGGGCCATGATGGCCCTGGATTGCTCACCTGAGTACTTTGGCTGTAGGTTTGCTGTTAAGCAGTATTTCATTTTTTAATTGAAAATATATAAGTGCCTCCAAACCAAATATGTAAAATATCAGTCAATAAATAAAGGCTCTATGACAGAAAGTAGAAATATCTATTATAAGCTATGGAGACCTTGACCTTGACCCAGTGACCTCAAACCCTACACATGGGTAGAGGTCCATGCAAGGAACCTATATACTGAATATCAAAGATATTGGTCTATAAATGAAGGCTTTATGAGGTACAGTAGATAAATCTACTTTTAGCCTTCGTGACCTTTAACCTAATCTAATAATGTGAACAACCAAACAAGCTTTCTGACAAACTGCCAGGATATTTGGACTGAAACAGTAGCCTCTAGAGCCTTAACAAGATATTTCTATTTTTGGGCTCTGTAACTTAGTTTTTTACCCCAGATGACCCATAATCGAACTTGACCTAGAAACCATCAAAATAACCTTTCTGACATATTTCCAGAATATTTGGGCTGAAAATGTTACCTGTAGAGTGTAAATAAGGTTTTTCCAAATTTAAGCTCTGTGACCTAGTTTTTGACCCCAGATGACCCATATTCGAACTTGGGCTAGAAATCATCGATACAACCTTTCTGACATATTTCCAGGATATTTGGGCTGAAATTGTTACCTCTAGAGTGTTAACAAGATTTTTCCATATTCAGGCTGTGTGACCTAGTTTTTGACCCCAGACGACCCATATTCGAACTTGACCTAGAAATCATCGAAACAACCTATCTGACAAATATCCAGGATATTTGGGCTGAAAATGTTACCTCTAGAGTGTTAACAAGGTTTTTCAATATACAGGCTGTGTGACCTAGTTTTGGAACCCACATGACCCATATTCCAACTTGAGCTAGAAATCATCTTAACAAGCTTTCTGACAGTTTTTCAAGAAATCTGGGCTAAAAATGTTACCTCTAGAGTGTTAACAAGGTTTTACCATATTTGGGCTGTGTGACATAGTTTTTGACCCCACATGACCCATATTCAAACCTGAGCTAGAAATCATCAAAACAACCTTCCTGACATATTTCCAGGATATTTGGGCTGAAACAGCAGCCTCTAGAGCCTTAACAAGCTATTTCTATTTTTGGGCTCTGTGACCTAGTTTTTGACCCCAGATGACCCATATTCCAACTTGACCTAGAAACCATCGAAACCTTTCTGACATATTTCCAGAATATTTGGGCTGAAAATGTTACCTGTAGAGTGTAAACAAAGTTTTTCCAAATTAAAGCTCTGTGACCTAGTTTTTGACCCCAGATGACCCATATTCGAACTTGGGCTAGAATTATCAATACAACCTTTCTGACATATTTCCAGGATATTTGGGCTGAAAATGTTACCTCTAGAGTGTTAACAAGGTTTTTCCATATTCAGGCTGTGTGACCTAGTTTTGGACCCCAGATGACCCATATTCGAACTTGACCTAGAAATCATCGAAACAACCTATCTGACAAATTTCCAGGATATTTGGGCTGAAAATGTTACCTCTAGAGTGTTAACAAGGTTTTTCCATATACAGGCTGTGTGACCTAGTTTTGGACCCCACATGACCCATATTCCAACTTGAGCTAAAAATCATCTTAACAAGCTTTCTGACAGTTTTTCAGGAAATTTGGGCTAAAAATGTTACCTCTAGAGTGTTAACAAGGTTTTACCATATTTGGGCTGTGTGACCTAGTTTTTGACCCCACATGACCCATATTCAAACCTGAGCTAGAAATCATCAAAACAACCTTTCTGACATATTTCCAGGATATTTTGGCTGAAAATGTTACCTCTAGAGTGATAAAAAGGTTTTTCCATATTTCGTCTCAGTGACCTAGTTTTTGACCCCAGATGACCCATATTCGAACCTGGGCTAGAAATCATCCAAATAACCTTTCTGACAAATTACAAGGATATTTGGGCTGAAAATGTTACCTCTTAAGTGTTAACAAGGTTTTTCCATATTTGGGCTCTGTGACCTAGTTTTTGACCCCAGATGACCCATATTCGAACTTAAGCTAGAAATTATGGAAACAACCTTTCTGACAAATTTCCAGATTATTTGGGCTGAAAATGTAGCCTCTAGAGTGTTAACAAGAATGTTCTATTTTTGGGCTCTGTGACCTAGTTTTTGACCCCACATGACCCATATTCAAACTTGAGCTAGAAATCATCAAAACAACCTTTCTGACATATTTCCAGGATATTTTGGCTTAAATCATTACCTCTAGAGTGTTAACAAGATTTTTCTATTTTTGGGCTCCTTGACCTAGTTTTTGATCCCATATGACCCATATTCGAACTCGTCCGAGTAATTACTGGGAAAAACATCCTGACCATGTTTCGTGACAATTGGAGCAAAAATGTGACCAGTAGAGTGTTAACGAACTAAATGTGAACGGACGACGGACGACAGACGACGGACGACGGAAATTCATCGATCCTAATAATGTCTATTTTAAAGTCAAAGGTTTCCTACCACTGGGGTCATTCACTGCTGCTTGTTACACATGTACAAATGTTGACTTTACACAAAAATGAAACTTGATTTATTATTACTTAATAGCCCAGCCCATTGAGAAGGAAAGTGTTAAAAGAAAATTTTATAAAGTACTTTTCTTGTATCCAATGCACGTCCTCCGACATGGCCACAATTATTTTACATTACAAGGCTAATCTAATATTAATATATTAAACTACAAAACCTCGAAAAGAGGAATATAGGTATGTACGAATTTAACCAAACATGTGAATTATGCCTGATTATGCCTGTATATTTCCAAGTCCACAGGGGTCACCACAGGAGGTTAATTGTCCTGTGTATTGTAGCCTCTTATCATATACATGTACTGATCTTTTTCACCCACATTTTATTGAGATTCACATGTCCCCTTAATGCAATAAAGCAATGAAGATATACTATATATACTGTACTGCAAGTGCATAATAATATATATCAAATTCATTTGATAATCATATCTGTCAATTAAATAAATAATTGCTTAGAGTGATATGCAAAATTTTTTTACTTATGAAGTGAATTTAAGTGACTTCATTAAAAACGAACTTGTCACAATATATATCTAGCACTGGAAATGGGCACAGAAACTCTAAATGTATCACAAAAGTTTCCGGTTAAAGTGTCATGTACATCATTCTTTATTTATATTGGACGTACAAAATTTGAGCTCTGATAAATATTGGTATAAAAGTGTTTAAAAGCAGAAAATTTGTGACAAAATTTGGACATAAAGTGCAGAAATGTGTTGTGAAATGGAATTTAAATTATGAAAAGAAATCGTAGTAACTGTAGAGGCAGTAGTGGAAGTGAGTCTGACTTGACTTTAAATCCGAAAAAGCAAACAAAGAAAGGAGGCCCGTCAGGGGATGGAAACTAGGATTCGCTTGATGTAAGTGATGTTTTATGTCAGTCTTTTGCAATTCTATACAAAAGTGACTCTGGTGATTATTCTGCTGACACTTTTAGTGACACATGCAATGCGCAGAAATGTTCGGATATAAATGACAATACAAACTCTGACATGAAAGGACATAAAAAGGCGCCTACTGCTAGATCAGCAATGTCGTCAAATAATTCACCGGTACGGGGAGCTGAGAGGGATGCTGATGTGTGTAGCGGTTCTGATAGTGATAAATTGAAAATTATAATGGATACTGTGGTTGATATTAAAAAGAACCAAGACTCTTTGAGGAAATCAATAGACTCCAAGTTCGACAAGTTGCGTTCAGAAATGAAAAACACAATAGATACACGAATACGGGCCTTATGAGACGAATTATCGGTAGATATGGCGCGGGAAAGTACCCGTCTTGATCAGGTCATGACAACTATTCAGTCGCTACAAATGCGCATGGATACATTGGAAAACACAACGGAACAACGTAATGGTACAAACCCGTCACATGATATTAGTCATAGACAACAAAGAAATATTAGCACATTAAATGACCCGGATTTAACTGTTACAGCCAGTGGTATAACGTACAATAAAGGTGAAAATCTGTTGGATATAGAAGATCTTATAAAGGCTTTAGGCGATGATGTATCGACAAATGTTTTGATCACAGGAGCTTCAAGACTGCCGACTAGATTCGCAAATCGCCCTGGGTTAGTAAAAATTGCCTTCCTGAACTTAGATGAGAAAATATTAGTACTAAGAAATAAAATGACACTGAAAGATAATGACACATATAAACATGTTTACTTGAAAAGTTGCAAGTCTCACATTGAAAGACTAGTAGAAATGAACGCAAGAACAGTGCTACGTCGGTTACCTCATGGAAGAGAGTTTCGTGTTAATGCAAATGGTCGCATCATTCAACGCGCACAACACCAGGATGGTATGGAAACAACACACAGCACCGATTAGGGAGAATCCCGACCTTATAGGTCAATAAAGGTTGCTCATTTGAATATTTGTGGTTGGACACGTGAAAACAGTGCACTCAGAGAAAGTATTGTTGCTTCCCTTAATTCGGACATTGTTTCGCTATCGGAAACGCATTTGGGTGATCAAGAAGTTATTGAAATTAACGGCTTTACTTGGTTTGGATTAAACAGAATTAACATCCATAGAAATGCACCAAAACCATCAGGAGGTGGTGGCCTTTTCGTGAAAAACTGGATTATTACGGAATTTGACATAAACGTTGTTGACAAATCTTACGATGGAATACTAGTATTGCAATTTATACATAAGCAAAGTAACTATGATTTTACAGTATTTTCATGTTATCTGCCACCAGAGAACTCAACACGCAGTCGTGACGCTCAGGGTTTCTTTTCTCATTTATTTGCTCAAATATATGTAAACAGTGGAAGTGACACAATTATTATTGCAGCTGACTTCAGTTCAAGAATTGGGTCAATGTCAGACATATTGAGTGAAACGGATTATATTCCTCAAAGAACTGAGCTGGATAAAACTATCAATCAACATGGGCATGCTTTTATTGATTTTTTAAACGATGCGCGTTTCTGTGTGCTTAACGGAAGATTTAATGTCAGCGAGGATAATTTTACATTAGTTTCCAGGAAGGGACGGGCTATAGTGGATTATCTGTGTGTACCACAAGACAGTTTTAAACAATTTGAAAACTTCAGAGTAATTACTGTACAGTCTATGGTTGATGCACACGAACTTCATGGACTACTAAGTGAAAGATCAAGGTTACCAGACCATAATATACTTATCATGGAATTAAATACACTGATTAGTGAAAATGTAGGCCAAAGTTGTGACAGTCGTGAACAGGTTAACGGTCCTCGTTATAATCTGCAAAGAATTCCCGTGGACTTCATGTCAAGCGATTTATCTGGTCTAGCGTTGTTAGATATTGTATCAATGATTGAGAGTAGTAGAGAGACACAAACTCAGGTCGATTTAATTTATGAAAAACTGTGCTCTTGTATCCGTAATGAAATGAATAACTCAGTGCCACAACTCAGTGATCCCAAACATGTAAGAAAAAAATATAGAAATAAAAAGCCCTTTTGGAATGAGCGTTTGTCTGAACTATGGGGTGATTTAAGCGCAAAAGAGAAACACTATTTCAAGTGTAATGGAACTCGTATGGTAAAAAATGCGAAAAGGAGGGAGTATATAGCCGCGAGAAATCTTTTCAACAAAGAATTGCGGAACGCGGAGCGTCAGTACCGGGCAGCTATAGCCCTTGACATTAAAGATTTATCAACAAATAACCCTAGAGACTTTTGGAACAAAATAAACTTGGGCCTAGGAAAACCAAAAACATACCTATAGAGATCATAGACAATAACGGGCGTGTGTGTCACGATGAAGGTTAGGTGTTTGAGCGCTGGAGGTTGAATTTTGAGAACTTGTATCATACAAGCGATAATACGGACTTTGACGAAGAATTTTTCGATCGAAACAAAGTGCATGAACAGTTATTGGAGTTAAACCTATTAGACCCGTTATATTCTGAAAATGAACAGTTTAACTGCAATATAACACTGGATGAAATAACACATATCGTTATGACGTCTAAGTCAAGGTCAACTTGCGGATTCGATCAGATACCATAGGATGTTCTGAAATTTCCTTCTATTATAGTGGTGTTACAGCAACTTTTTCAATTAATTATGGATACCAGTATTATACCTACTCTGTGGCGGAAATCTATAATCTTTCCAATTTTAAAAGATCCAACTAGTGATGCTGTTGTAAATATATGTACGTTTCAATTGCTTTGCTGTACAATGTTATATGTTTGTAAATATTTGTATATACTTTTGAGAGGCTCACAGGTAAGATTGGAATTATCCAACTGTGTTGCCTCTATAAATAAAGACTTTATTATCATTATTATTATTATTATTATGCCCATCTACCAATGAACTCCAGGGGCATTTGTTTATTATCCTGTGTTACATGTAGTAAACTATATAGTTCGTTCATTAACAAAAGACTTACAAGTGATCTAGACGACAACAATATTCTAGCCGAACAGCAAAATGGATTTAGAAGTGGCCGTTCATGTGAGGACCACGTTTTCACATTAGACAGTATTGTAAGGAACCATAACTCTGTATTTACTGCATTTATAGATCTTCGTAAATGCTTCGATTATGTCGATCGTGAAATGCTTCTGTACAAACTTCTGCTGAATGGAGTCGACGGAAAAATATATAATATTCTATCAAAAGTATATACAGCCATACTGTGTCATGTGTGCATGTTAATGGACGTCTCACTGAGTGGTTTGAGTGTAATAACGGCTTGAAACAGGGAGATAATTTGTCCCCGACACTTTTCTCGATCTTCGTAAACGATCTGGTAACAGAAATCAACAACCTTGACCTTGGGTTCAAGATCGATGACACTCCTATATCAATGTTATTATACGCTGATGATATAGTCCTTATCGCCAAGTCGGAAGCAGATCTTCAGGTAATGCTCAACCAAATGCAGGACTGGTGTAAGCGATGGCGTGAACTTATTAATACTGGAAAGTCCAAAGTCATGCATTTTCGGAAAGGTCGTACACAACGAACAGAATTTGAATTCAAAATTGGATTAAACGTGCTTGAAATCATAGACAAATATAAATATCTAGGTGTCGTTATGCACAAAAAACTTGATTATAGTTTTCACTGTGAATCTCTTTCAAAAAGTGCCAGGAGAGCTCTAGGATCTATGATAAAAATAAAATTAATAATCTTAAGCATGTTGGATTTAACACCTTTGAAAAATTACACAATTCCTGTGTGATACCTATATCGGATTACTGTGCATCCATATGGGGATTTAAACACTACCAATCAGCAGAAAATGTTCACCATCAAGCGATCCGATACTTTTTAGGAGTACATAGATTTACACCGATACTAGTGTTACTAGGTGAAATTGGATGGCTTCCCAGCATGTACCGTAGATGGCTTATAATGATCAGGTATTGAAATAGACTTGTGAAACTTGACAAAAATAGACTGACCAAGCGAGCATTCAATAGGGATTATAACTCATAAAATGGCAATGGCAATTAAAACCGTTATGTCTAGACTCCACCTAACGGCTTATTACTACAATAAACGCATCATTCCAATGGATTTAGCCAAAGAAAACATGAACTTGTTTTATTCAACACTTTGGTCTCGGGATTACGAACGTGTTGCAAAGTTAAGAACATACAGGACCTTTAAGACGGAATTTAAATGCGAGGCGTATGTTAAAATGAACTTAAAAAGAAATGAACCTGCTCTGTTTGCTCAAATAAGAACCGGAATTCTTCCACTTAGAATCAAAACCGGGAGGTATGTGGGTGAATCCCCAGAACAAAGACTGTGCTTGCTGTGCAATAGTGGACACTTAGAGGACGAGACTCATTTTCTTATTGAATGTTCTCTTTATACTAATACAAGATCAGTCATATTTGGAAATATTTTGGACTCTGCGGAATATATATGCAAATCAAACAAAGACAAACTAGTTTTCTTGGTTAAATGTCACCCCAGGAAGTGTGCCAAATTTGTTGTAAATGCTTATTACATTAGAAGAAGTATGTTATATAGGCAGTAATAATCGTGCAATATTTGCATGTGTTAAACTACACATGTATGCATTTTGTGTTACATCATACATTTTAAAGTCATATGGCATTTTCCTTGGTAATCTAATAGAACTGGCATTTATTCTAATTTATACCAGTAATACTTAATCCTAAAGGCAATTAAGTAAAGTTAAATCTTGTCCGTATAGTTATACATGTGTATATACTTTACAGATGCTACTATGTCTACATGCATCAAAATGTTTAATTGTCCATTTGTGTATATCATGCGTTATCATTAACTGTTGTTAAGGTGACTAATGGGCCTACTAGGCCGGGTGTTCTTTATAAATCGTATATATATGTATGCTATTATCATGTACATAAACACATGTCACTATAATAAAAGATTATCTTATCTTATCTTATCTTATACGTTTCAAATTAACTACTTTTGTCATAGAAAGATGCCCAAATGAATATATTTTCCATTTAGTGAACATTTCCTTTTTATTTATAGTGTCTCTTAAAGTGTTATTTGATACATTTAACTGACTTGTTGATGATGTAGAAACTGAATACAGATATATTTTATTTTTCAGTATTTTTTTGTATTATATCATTCATAACTGTGTCATTTATGCAAACCAAATTGATTGTACTTCCATGTGAAAAAAAGATCAATAAATGTATATATGTCTCCTATTCCGAAAAAACACATAAAGTTGTTTTAAGGACAGTATATGCATAAGTTAGATAAAAACTATTTAATACTAACAAGAAAAGTATAACGCTGACGTGTTATTTGTGGACGACATTTGAGTGATGTGGAATTTTGGGTGAAAAGGTGGCCAGCAAGCTATGATATACTGTAAATAAACAAATATTGGAGTGGAAGTTTTTGTTCTTTATTGACTAATGAGGTATTTTCATGGCCTTGTGTTGATGTTAACATTTGTATACAGGATATTTATTGAACCTTGAGATTGAACTGGCCAGGTTAGAACATGGGTTCTGCATATCACCTTGATGGGCTGAACATTTGATCAGTTTCATGGAATTCATTCCAGGGGTGAAAAAAAATATGAAGCAGACATGAAACACATGGCTCATACCTTTAGACACCACTGGTGACCTTGACCTGGCCAGGTTGGAACATGACATCGGACACAGGTTGATCACAATAGCTCACCCTGAGCATTTGCTCAGGTGAGCTAAAAACACCCTTCGGGCATACATTTGTATAATGCTCCGCCTAGCAGTGCTCTTGTTGACTTATTTTCTACTAAAATGAAATTTCTGTTCATTTAAAGAAAAATGCATGTGTATGTATCTTATGAAAATACAGGTTACTTCCAAAATTGGGCAGTACATCTCCAAATTTGTCAGAGTTTTGTCCTTTATAGACTAAATTTCTGATAACAACCAAAATGTCTTCACATTTATAGGGTTGTGTTTTGTAGCACGCTGTTCATTAAATAAATGTAACAATTATACTGCTTTTCACACTCCACCTGCCTCTTTAATTTTTATCATCTGCTTATGATACATGGCTGGGGCAAATGTGTCCCATGGACACATTTCTAGTGAATTGTTGTTTTTGATAGTTTTATTTTTTTAATAAAGATAATGTTAACAAGTACTGCTTTCTTGTGTTTGTGGTAAACTTGTCAGCTAAAATTTAACCCCCTCTTTACAGTTGTATTCATATCAGAGTCAGTTTACCTTCCTAAAATTACTGAAAAGAACATGTACTAGACTGCAAATATTACCAGTAAACTACCAACAGAACTTACAATATTGGTCAGTATGCATAAATCATGGTTGGTATAATAGTACTCTTGTACTTTTCTAGAACATTATAGTTGGAGTACCACAGGGTTTTAGAAAAATAAGTGGAATTGTCAATACTAAATTTGATAAATAAGTGTTGAAAATGATCAAGATCAGTGATGGTCAGTATTGATTACAGTGTTCAGTAATTATGTACAAAAAAATGAAGTGAAGTTGGAGTATAATTTATGGCAAGGCAGGTCAAAAAAGAAAGATTTTTATCATATTCAGCTTAATGAGACTAGCTCCAATGGACCTCTATTGCACTGAGATAAATTCTCTTGGATAAAGGCATTGCATTACATGCATGTATCCATTACTTGAAAACATAAACCCAGCACTAGGCGACAGGTTTTGCAGTACATTGTACTTTGAGTGCTTTGATTTAATGTACATGTGTTTATCAGTTTAACGCCATCTTGGAAATACAGCTGGGTCAGTTCAACATTATCACAAGAAATCAATTAATACGCCAAATTATCACTACACATACGGTTTCAAGGGTACATTGATTCGCATCTAAATAATATTTTCTACATACTTAAACATAAAATTTTATCAAAGAAGACCCACAGATCTAACATAATTTAACAATAAAACTCCACATAATCAACCAAATATAAGAAATTACGTTGAAATCTTCCCTTATTTGCATAATAATTAGTATCTACATTCAACAATGCCAGACAATCGCTGATGCTTCACTATCGCTGTAAATGTATATCTAAAGCCGGACACATCATTGAAAGAGGTGTTCAAAAAGTTTATCTGTCCTCTCACGTTAACTCGGACATTTTCCCATTATAAACTAATGTTTCTATTTACGTAAATTTCCAAAATTAATAGATTTCATAAATGAAATTAACATTCTCTTGGAAACTACAGAATTTTCAACATATCTTTTTATGACACAAACACAAGAAACATATTTTCCTAAAACAAACCCACATACACGGTACTTTTTTAGTAACCCTCATGTCTCTCTTGGGTCGGAATAGATGTACGTTGTAAAGGTCATCTAGTAATAGTTAATAGTACCTATAATTTATGACGCATAATTCGTCCAGAAAATACTATTTCGCAATAAACTTATTTGCACTGACAAAAATAGTTTAAATTCGCAATTAATAAAAAAATATGAATTTGTTTTAAGTAAAATCAAAGGTAGTTACATTATTGCAAAGAATCATTCATATTTTTTAATCGAGTATCGAAAAAAATCGACTTTCTACTGGGTAGCTAAACGACTACAGCAAACATGTAAGGGTAACGAAAAAGACTACAACCTCTGACAAACGCGACAAGGATCAGAGGTAAAAGCTTTGGTTTAGCAAACTACATGTACTTCTGACCGAGACATCATGAGTACAAATTGCACTCATAGATGATTTCAATGCGCTTACAATTCGACAGTTTTTAAAATATTCTGTATGAATAAACGTACATGTATCCAACAACACATTCACATCTTCTGCGCCGACTTAATGCTGTGCATCAATGTTTTTCATGTTGCAACTTAATTTTTGTGTGTGTAGATTTCTCTATCGGCCAGTAAGTAAATGACAGAAAGCAGCGACCTGAAGTTTAATTTGTTTGTTTCTTTATTATTTTTCTTTCATACTGGTTTTCAGTCATAAAGTCTTTGATAATTTATCCTTGAAGTCACAGTAGTAGTAGTAGTAGTAGTAGTAATCATGAAGTATCAATGTCAGCCCAATGTCACATAGCCAGTATCTGAGAGTGAGAATGACTAATTGAATTAGTTTCATACCATAGCAATTACAATGTTTATGCTGACACTGACATAAAAAAATAACATTCCCCTGATTTAAAGACTTTCTAGATTCCAAATAGAGGAATGGCTGTGAAAGCAAAATAGAAGCCTTGGCATGAACTTTCGATTTCAGGACTTTTCACCTCCTGGACGTTTCGGCCCCAAAATCCTGGTCTTATGGGCATTTTTTGTGAGTATGAAAGAAAAACGTTATATATGACTTTTATGACTTTTATTAATATTTTTGTTATAAATGAATGTATAAATGTATACTTTGGAATTTTCAGGTAAAAATTAATGTGAGCATAAAAATTATAATATTCAAAGTTTACTACTGCAAAGTTTTCATATAAAAAACCCTTCAACTTCAACATCAACTTAATACTGCCAAAAGTCAATACTGAGTATGTTAGGCAGGCGCGTGTCAGGAACGTTAAATATGTAAAAAATAAAAACAAAGTACACAATATTTTTACTAATGTCTACACTAAAATACTTTTAAAAATGAACACTATGCAATATTCAAAGGCTTTCAGTCTTTTCAGTTATCAATTTTAATAGAACAGAACTATGATGGGATTAAAGTATGCATGACTAGACGCATGCTGTTGTTACAGCTTGATTGCCTACTGATTGAACACTTTTGAGTAATAGTTGCGATCATTCAAGATAATCCAATTAGTGACTAATCAACCTATAACAGCAACATTGGTCATGCCATTAATACGAATAAATAATCCCATTATAGTACCATACTAAATTGGTAGCCGAATGAACCAAGGCCGAAACATCAACAAGGCCGAAAAGTCCAGGATGTGAAATGTCCGAAAACCTGAACCTTCGCCCCCTATCTAGCCGACAGTCTTTCAGCGCTTTAAACCTTTTGAATTTCTTTGGCTGTTTTGCTGAATTTGAGCAAGTTTAAAAGTTTAAGTGATACAGGTGATTCAGGAATCTATACTATTAAGAGAATATGTTCGCCGTTTTTCGGAGAAGCAGTGCGATCTCAAGCTATTCTGTTCTATGTCGCCGCTCCTTAACTTCTAAACCCCTGGAAGGAATTTCATGAAACTTTGACCAAATGTTTATCCCATCAAGGCGATGTGCAAAACCTATGTTGCAACCTGGTCAGCTTAATGTCAAGGTCATAAGTGGAGGTCAAAGATTTGAGCGACATTGAGCAGCAAGCCAAACAAGTGATGGTACTAATCTCAAATCACTGTAAAATTAATATAAGTGTTTTTTCCCCTGATTTTTTGAAAATGAACCTAATCATCACTTAGGACATATACAATCTTAAGTGGGAGGGAGTTGGTTGGAAGGAACCTTTGTTTCAACCGTGCCAGGTCAAGGTCACCGTCACTAGTGGTGTTCAAAGGTTTAGGCCATGCATTTCATGATTGCTCCATACCTTTTTAACACTTGGAAGCAATTTCATTAAACTTTGGTCATGCCAGTCTGGTGAATTCACTCTCCCATACACAGACCTTTTCCTGTCCTAGATTGTACTATCACTTTCATTAATGGTGAGCCCAGTGTGGAACATTTTTCATACATACATAAACACATTTTTCACTTCACATTTCCTTTTCGCCATCAATAACCATTTCAACATTTGCTAGTGCACTGAAGCATATTGCTGTCCTTCAGACTGCCTTGTGAATTATGTCTTTAAAGAGGGTGGCACAAATTTTTTTGAAAAGTCACCAAGGTGGCACAACGATTAGTCTGTGAAGCAAGAAATATTAAACACATTATCTACATGTTTTATACGTCCGTGGTACTTAACTACAGTTATAAACACGGCCAAGCCTGTTGTTGAAGTATATTACAACTGGATTTTTAGGAAACTTTTCCGTGTAAAAGCATTTGAACATGTTGCGGCGGTTCACTATTCTAATTTACACCCCTTTTTGAACATTCCGGTATTGAAAACATTATAAATGGTAATAGATTAGTCAGTTTACAGATAAATAAGATCATGTCCTTTTCTCGCTACAGGCATGCCTTTCTAATGCAAATAGGTAGATTCTGAAAGCCCGCGCTTGCGCGGTCACCCTCTAGTAGAAAAATAAAGAAAACGCAATACGTTCTGAAGTGCCGAGATTTACTACATTCTTGAAATGCATTCTTCATATTTTCTTTAAAAAAAACAACAACAATAAATAGATAAATGATTGATAAATCATTGGTTTTGTTTCTGAATCAAAGGACTTAAAAATAAAATATGTAAACATTATAAGAAAATACACTACAATTTTCCTAGTGCCTCTTACAAGAAATAAAGAAAAAAGAGAGAGAAAAAAATGCGTCTGAAAGAGACATTTTCTTACATGACTTCAATGCAATAAATAAATTCTAAAATATATCATCAGTAAGAAATTAAGGTTGAAATGCAATTCAATCTTAAGAAAAATACAAGAGGACCAGATGGCCCTGGGTTGCTCACCTGAACAGAAACTATCAAACAATCGGTGGAGTGGGGTGGGGGTGGCACCTAAGGTCTGTTAAATGGCAGACAGTTCCAATACCACATTAGATATTAAAAGCTATTTTTAAACCAAAATAAAAAAGGTCAATACTTAAAGCTAAACCGAAGTCAAATTTGAAGTCTGTACACAAACTTATACAAATAGTTAAAATTTCAAACACATATCTTCAAAAACAAGAAAGTAAGTCATTAGGTCATGGTCAAAATTGAAAACTTATACAAATAGTTAAAAATTCATTGATTTAGCTTCAATAAACAAGGAAGTATTCAGTAGGTCACATGAAGGTCAAGGACAATGACAGATGAAAATTAAGTACCTTCCTACGAAATCCAATGATTTTTTTGGAGTGGGGGGATACATACCCATGTGAGGTGGTAGGGAATGCGTACCTGCTTCCAAAGCCCATCTAATCAATAAGGAAATGCTGAACCATATGTATCTAAGCTAATTTTATATAACTTTGAAAGAGGACCATACAGGCATCATTTTTGTATAGGAGGAGATGTTGTACCCAATGATAAAGGACAAAGTCCCTACGCTACACGCAATTTGCCCATGGTATAGAAAAAATGCCCATAGATTTTACTATTGGATGTGCAGTATGCCCTAACTTGGCCCAAGTAAATGTTTTCAAAATCTAACGTAAAACAACTAAAAAATTTAAGGAAAACTGACGACGAATCGAAATCGGTATCTGTTGGACGATAAAGACACTGGATGCAGAAATGTCAGACTTCGACAGCTAGCAAAATAGGGATATTAGAAGGGTAAAACAACTTACTTTATGTATGAAGTAACTTATCTTGCACAGTTTTACAAATTCCAAATATACACATCACTAAATTTCATTTCTGGAGGTTTATAGCATGGGCATCACGAAATACCCAAATACACCCAAATATACCCAAATACACTTTAATTGTATCATTTCATTTACTCATTCTTATGAACTGAGCAAGACTATGGACTTAAAAAAATTTCAAAGATATGATGAGAAAATATAAGTTTAAATGGTTAATTTGCAGTTAATACTCGTTTGTTTGTGAAAAACAAACCTTGTGATAATTACTAATTAGTCATTATTAAATACTGGGAAAAAATATATAAGGTCCCAGTTAAATATAAAAAATACCTTAAATATAACAAAAAATCCAATGTATGAAAATAAATCTCTGAAAAAAAAGAAAAAAATCTGAATGGGAAATAATAGTTCGAATAGACATTGATAAAGGGAAATAACCTACGTTAGTTTATGTTTTTCACAGATTGTAAATCTTACGATAGCCGTTTATGTCCGAAATATGGCCAAATGTATGACTGAATATCTAAAATTTCGCTACTGATTTTCATTTTCTAGTAAATCTATGCCTTGTAGAAACAAACGTGACAATATGTGTTTGTTGAAAACAATCTTTCACCAGAATTAAAGTATATTTCAAGTGTATTTGGGTGTATTTGGGTGTATTTGGATATTTCGTGTCGCCGTTATAGCATCATTTTCGGCGCCGAGAACGGCGGCGCCTATATTGGAATAGTGTTTCATTTTGTACCATGCGCTGACGTAATCAATTTGGGAGAATCTTGGATTATTATCAATGTAAAAAAATCCAATTATTCTGTACATCACTTAAAATATGTCACTTCAATAATCGTATTTATTAATTTTAAAAATAAATTGATCCAAATCAGGTAAGTTTGTATTTTTAATCAAGAGTTTTTGATGCAAAAATTACAGATTTAATTACTTTTCCCAAAACAAATCAAAGCGCTGCAAGTACTTGTGTATTCACAGCATTTATCTAGCAGTGTGTTGCTACTTAATCTGAAATGCAAATCTTTGTTAATTCTTTCAACTATAGCTATATAAAGAAAGGTGAAGCCGAGTGGTTAAAAGGTCGGACTTGTACTCTATGGATAGCTAGTCAAGACACGAGTTCGAACCCCGTCAGCGGCCGTGTCGGCATCGGTTATTTCCTTCTGCAAGAAACTTTATTCTCATTACTTAGTAGTGGTTGGTTCCAGGGACGGATTTGAGAATGATTCTATTAGCTTAAAGCTTTCGTCACAATCGAAATAAAATTGATTTGTATAAACTAACTTGAAAATAGAAATTGTACAAAATCTGTCGTTTTAATGCAATAATAAAGAATGAGTCTGTCTTTATGAATACAGACACAAGGATGAATTTGAAGAACACTCTTACTTGCTGGAGTCAATTCAGTCGTTATAGTTACAAAAAAAACATATATTTTCACTACGCCACTAAACCGTTAAACAATGAATATGATAGAGTACCAGTTGTACTTCGGGTGTTATCTAGTGCAGACAAATTACAAAATATTTGAAATGATGTAATACCATACTGTGAAATGTGGAATTCGAACAAAGATGTTACATGTAAGGTTTTATTTTTTGGATGTCGATAACATAGGAATTGTTATTTCAAAATCGAGGGCACACCTTCAGAGACAAGTATCTTGGTATAGTTTTCACCAAATCTGAGAATATTATGCGTACAAGAAAATATTTAGTAGTAAAGCCCTTCATCTATTATAGGAGAATGTGTACTCCATAGTTGATTACCTATCGGAAGCACTGTCAGGTCGGCAGCTCTCTTTGTTCCAATTTCAGAAATACACTCACACTGCTACTGCTACACAAAAATTCGTTTCCCGTTTCCTACTAGAGACGGTAATTCCTTAGATATAATTTTCTCTTAAACACAGACCGCGGAAAAAGCAAGATTACGAGGTGATTTTAAATAATTTATAATGACTATTCTCTTCTACCGTTCTCTTCTACAGAAATAACCGTCCATGGATCTCAAATTCTCATTCTCTGTGGGAAGAAAAACATGTTCTTGGAATTGTCATTCAAGGTTTAAATTTGAAATTTTGACATGTCTTGGGTTGCCTAGAAACTTTGGACAGTAAACTTAGCAACCCTTTTGAAACTTTCCGATCACTGAAGTCATCCTTGTTTCAATTTACGTAATGTGCTATCGATGGTTCCAAAATCTTCCTTGGTCAATCGCAGCAAATCTATATAAAGTATAGTATTTAATGTACGTTGAAGGCTTATGACCACTGCATGTGCCTGTGTGATGGTATTTTCTTCGTGCATACAATATAAACAATGAAAACATAACATTTCTTCAAGAAATAGATTGAAAATCTGAGTTTGTAAAAATTGGATTATATCCTGTCTATCATGGTTGCGCAACCAGGATAGAACAGAAAAATACATAAAAACAGTAGGATTTAAACAGACTAAAATCATTAAAAGGGTATAGATTGTTGAAATAAAGCAAAAGTAGACATTTGGAATATTCAAGTGCTGAATTGTGTCGCAGACGAAGAACACTTATTATCCCAATTTTTAATTTTAACGGGAGACAATATGCAATTTTCATAAAAAGTGAAAGATAAAATGATTTTTTTATGAGAATATAGTCATTCATATCTGGTCATTTTGTTGAAGAAAAGTGAATTCACATGATTTCACATCTTCAATAAAAGTGATTAAAACATGGATATAATTCAAATGTCCCCCTTTAAAATCTTTTTACCTCCTATCTGTAAATAACTTGATTATATCATCAAAATGTACAACATGTACTACACACGTGTACAATTGTTTAGGTTAATTTATACACTTATTATTTATCTTATTTCAAAACCATGTGCGCCGCCTTTGATGCTTTGCATCAAAATTAATCTTGTTATCTTGTTGTTTATGTTTCAACTGCAATATATGCTTATTTCAGGGCCTAAAAACACTACCGTACCATATCGAATGTACAGTATGTAACAAAAATATTTAACAAAGTAAACCGGTGATCTTACTATCATTCAGCATTTGTTGTCTATTTTTGTGCTGAGATAAATCTATATGACTTTTTTTATGCCAAAGTGAAATTTAGGGGATCATATAGGGGTTACGATTCTGGGGAGCTTATCAGAGCATACAGTGCTGTCAAAGACAATATTATATGTAAGGAAAACATTTTTGACATACAGAATTCCTAAAACAACACTGACAGATAGATTTATGTTCTACTTTATATTTCCAGGTGCAAGAATGATTGATTTCCTCTTGAATGGTGCAATACCAGGAACCTCTGGAACTGTGACTCCCACGGGGTGGTGAAATGTTTGCCAACCACATGCAGCATCAGTTACTTAAGTGCTTACCTCCTAGATCTTCAGATGAGCAAGTACTACTTTTTATGATAGACACAAAAGCCATTTACTTTGTTTGAGTGGGCCAAATTTGAAAACATTATATTGTACGTTTTAACTCCTCTTACAGCCTCTTGATGTATGTTGTTTTGGGCCATTTATAATGGCAGGAATTCTGTATGCAATAATCAAAATAGAGAGTCTGGTGGGCAGTCAGTGACCAGATATGATGTTTGTCATAATGCTTGCAAGGTTTATTCTGCTACTTTGTCTGTTCATAACATTCAGGCAGCATGTAAAATGTGTGGAATATTACCATTCAATAGGTATGCAGAGTCAGATAGCCAAATGACACCTACAACATCATTTGATAGGGACTTTAAATGTTCTGTAATGTCTGTGTCTGCTTCTGAAATTTAATCTGCATATAAGTTCTTACAAAAGTTTGCAGAATTTTCAAAATGCTGCAAGGAAAAGAAACACTTAAAGCAAAGTTGTTGGTGGAAAAGCCATAACTTAGGATGTCCTAGTGGAACAGATTAAAAATCACAATGAAATGTATGGCCCAAAAGTTAAAAAAAAATGAAGAAATCTGTTAACAAAGAAAATAAACCACAAGCAGTACCTCTAGTATATACCCAAACATAAGAGGTTGTGTGTCAAAGCAAAACCTAAAAGGGCTGTTTTAATTTAAACTGAAAACATTCACAGCTCAGATGAGAAAAACCAAGAGTCAGAGTAGTGCATTGTTTGCAAAAGTTTAAGTTCTGATTGAGAGGCGTTACATTATCATAGTGAAATGGGCCCACTGTGACCTATGGAAAGGATGGGTATATCTCACATTATGCAGGGTAGTTAGGTTTTAAGAAGAGGTGATTCTTTTCTTTTTCCCTCTTGCAACTCCAAACCGCCCCCCCCCCCCCAAAAAAAAAAAAAAAAAAAAAAAAAAAACTTTTATTAAAATGAGCAAATATGCAGTCTGCAAATAGGGTTGTGAAGTTATTTTTCCTTTACAGTTCAATCTGACACGTTATCATATTCAAACACTTCTGAACAGTCGGAATTTTTTAAATAATACATTGACTTTTGCCTGGAATAGTTCTTTGTAGGGGAAGTTACTCTAAGGTGGTCGAATTTTGGTCGTAGAACTTCTGGTTAGTGGGAAAGTAGGTCAACATTTTTTTTGTAGAGGATTATTATTAAACATAATCAGTTAGTCATGGGGTAGATACTTTATTTATATTATTAATTTTGACAATACTGAATAAGTTGGCTTAGTAGCGTAGATCGCCGCCCTATATTTTACTGACTGAAAGAGCATGGGTTCGAATCCTGGTCAAATCAATTTCTTTGTTTTTCAGTTTTCATGGTGTATAGAAGCAAATATTATGTTTTTCTCATATAAACTATTCTTAAATTTTAAAGATATTTTTACCTAAATTTTTTGAGTCAGTCGCTTTAAAAGGAATTATTCATGATGATTTTATGATTTCTTTGAATTTATGTTGAACAATTTACAGGTATAAAAGTGTAGAAAAGGATTATCAGGTGCGACGTACACTCGTCTGGGACTTAACAAGAAACATAAAATTTTAGTACGATTATGGCGGCGGTGTCATTAAATAATAAGTTATAAATTTGATACTGATTTGTTTGATAACTTGTTTATTTAGAATAGTGGTACAATTTCTTAATTACTATAACATCATTTTCTAGAATGTGTCTCCTATTCCGAAAAAAACACATAAAGTTGTTTTAAGGACAGTATATGCATAAGTTAGATAAAAAACTATTTAATACTAAAAATACTATTTTGAAATAAACTTATTTGCACTGGCAAAAATAGTTTAAATTCGCAATTAATAAAAAAGTATGAATTTGTTTTAAGTAAAATCAAAGGTAGTTACTTTATTGCAAAGTATCATTTATATTTTTTTTAATCGAGTATCGAAAAAAAAAATCGACTTTCTACTGGGTAGCAAAACGACTACAGCAAACATGTAATGGTAACGAAACAGACTACAACCTCTGGCAAACGCGTCAAGGATCAGAGGTAAAAGCTTTGGTTTAGCAAACTACATGTACTTGAGACATCATGAGTACAAATTGCGCTCATAGATTATTTAAATGCGCTTACAGTTCGACAGTTTTTAAAATATTCTGTATGAATAAAAGTACATGTATCCAACATCTTCTGCGCCAACTTGATGCTGTGCATCAATGTTTTTCATGTTGCAACTTAATTTTTGTGTGTGTAGATTTCTCTATCGGCCAGTAAGTAAATGACAGAAAGCAGCGACCTGAAGTTTAATTTGTTTGTTTCTTTATTATGTTTCTTTCATACTGGTTTTCAGTCATAAAGTCTTTGATAATTTATCCTTGAAGTCACAGTAGTAGTAGAAGTAGTAATCACGAAGTATCAATGTCAGCCCAATGTCACATAGCCAGTATCGGAGAGTGAGAATGAATAATTGAATTAGTTTCATACCATGGCAATTTCAATGTTAATGCTGACACTGACATAAAAATTAACATTCCCCTGGTTTAAAGACTTTCTAGATTCCAAATAGAGGAATGGCTGTGAGAGCAAAATAGGGGCCTTGGCATGAACCTTCGATTTCAGGACTTTTCACCTCCTGGACGTTTTGGCCCCAATATTCTGGTCTTTTGGGCATTTTTTTTGTGAATATGAAAGAAAAACGTTATATATAACTAATACTTGTATACTTTATTTACATTTATGACTTTTATTAATATTTTTGTTATAAATGAAAGTGTTCATGTATATTTTGGAACTTTCAGGTAAAAATTAATGTGAACATAAAAAATTTAATATTCAAAGTTTACTACTGCAAAGTTTTCACATCTAAAAAATATCCTTCAACTTCAACATCAACTTTATACTGCCAAAAGTCAATACTGAGTATGTTAGACAGGCGCGTGTCAGGAACGTTAAATATGTAAAAGATAAAAACAAAGTAAACAATATTTTTTACTAATGTCTAAAAAAAGAACACTATGCAATATTCAAAGGTTTTCAGTCTTTTCAGTTATCAATTTTAATTGAACAGAACTACGATGGAATTAAAGTATGCATGACTAGACACATGTTGTTGTTACAGCTTGACTGCACACTGATTGAACACCTTCGAGCAATAGTTGAGATCGTTCAAGAAAATCCAATCAGTGACTAATCAACCTATAACAACAACATTGGTCATGTCATTCATAACTTATAGATAATCCCATTATAGTATCATACTAAATTGGTAGCCGAATGAACCAAGGCCGAAACATCCACAAGGCCGAAAAGTCCAGGATGTGAAATGTTTAAAAAAACCGAACCTTCGCCCCCTATCTAGCCGACAGTCTTTCAGCGCTTTAAACCCTTTAAATTTCTTTGTCTGTTTTGCTGAATTTGAGCAAGTTTAAGTTTGTCAGACATTCATCCGCTAAATTTTTTATTACGACTTATATTTTTGATCAAATATCGAATAATCTTAAAAGTTGAAATTTCTTCCAATCTGATTAAAATCACATCCCAAAAATCGCTACGCTTTTAGGATCTGGATCACCGTTCTCGTGAAATGCACTGATCAGTCAATCAGAGCAACTCTTCCATCTTTCTGAAAATGAGGTAACGTGTATTCAACTGGCGAAAATCTATATATATGTACATAGTGCATTTCACGAGAACGGTGATCTAACTGCAAAAATACAGCGAGCAGATGAATTTGAAAAGCTAAAGCATGTAAACAGTGAACGTATTTTATCCCATTTTAATCGCTGTTTATATGCTTTAGCTCTTCAAATTCATCTGTTCGCTGTATTTGTGCAGTTTTTGGAACTACTTTTTTAACGATATCGCTTACCGAAAGCGTTGTCAGGTCGTCCACTTTCCTTTGCAATCGGAACACTTCGGGCGACTTCAATAAGTCACCTCGGAAAAAATATGGTAGGCGCCATATTGGACCATTTTATAATACAAATGGTGTCTGCTAAATTGAAAAACATTTCTTAAAGCCTTTACCTGTTCATGCTTTAAATTAAAATTTATTTTCATTTTTCTAATGCAGAAGACAAACACTGCCTGAATTCTGCCATGTTTGTTTATATTTTTATTAAAGCCGGGGCGAATTTCCATTTGGTGTATTCATACACTTACTTACGAGGTCTCTATACGAAGTTGTCGGAAAAGGCCGAGTTGTTACGATTGTTTCCTACGTGCATTTCTTGAAATGCCAACACTGTATTCCCTGCTCTGCGAGCACAGAATATTATCAAAGTACTGAAAGTACTAAAAACCAGCGAAGGAGTTTTGGGTTGCAGTGCAAGTCAAGCAGTTTCCCTCATATTTTCAAATCTTATGTCAACAGTTTGAAACTGTATGATGTGTTTTTTTAAAGAAAAGAAAGAAAAAAAATAAAGAAATATGTCTCCCACCACTAACAAGTCAATAAACTCCCATAACTCCTGCAAAAAGAAAAAGTCAATAGTCATCATTAAAATCCTGACAATATACAACTACATTAGACATTTCTGTAAAGTATCATCAAATACCAATGATGCCATTGGAGGAAATGCGCAAAAAATGCACAAACACAAGCCACGCACACACACATACACACACACACACACACACACACACACATATATTATGAAAGTTTATGAAGTCCCGTACCTCCTGCAATAACTACACTAGGTACTGAACATTTGTAACAAACTTTGTGACAGACAGACATGGGCAATATCAATATGTCTCCCAACCACTTCGTGGATGGCGACCTAATAAATATTTACGTGACCTGCTTCTATTGCTTTAATTGTGTGTTTCAATATTCAACTGATTCTTCAGTGGAGAAACAACTTTACACTTCATAAGGGGTAATGATCTTTGCAATTTAAAGTAAGTTTGAAACTTTGATATCTCGACCAGTTGTAGAATTTCCAAAACAGCAAAGTTTTTGATAACTTTATCTTTTCTGTAATTAGAAAACACCCAGAGAAGATTGCAAAATTATGGGCTTTTTTCTGTGTCATGACCTGTGCACTTATAGCTATAGCAAGTGTGCATAGATAATGCCTCTATTCTTATTTGTAGAAATGAAAACTGGATGAAGATGAAAGCGTAACCTTTTTTGATGCATGCATAGGGTAGTTACACTGAAAGGCAGTCAGAATTATGTACCTTGAAAGGGTCATGGCCTACACACAAATGAGTAAGTGTGTCAACTGTAATGCAACTGCTACAAAAGTAGTTGTAAAAAGTGATTGATTTCCAACTGGCCAAAAATAAAGTCAACGGACAAAAGTACGAACGGATGGTTGATTATAAACTTTAGGCCTCGGAAAGGAGGAAATATTTTGGATATGTGTAGTAGCAAAAACAGCGAGATTCTCTTAATTGTCTTCTGCTTTCTTCATTAGTTCTAAAGGAACAGATGTAACATCATCTTATCATTGTTCAGAGAAGCTCTATTAATATCAATGTCTACAAACCCAGTAAGAAGGGCCAAAAACTCAAAATTACATGTATAAATACAGTGTCATAACTTTTGAATTATCATTCTATTTATTTCTGAATGGAATGCACTTCATTTCGTCACATGAATAAGACTATTTCAGTCCATTCACAGTGAGGTTCTCTATGTTGTCTTCATCTGGCACTGCTTTCTTCATTTTTTTCTAAAGTGATCAGGTATAATGCCATTATTATCCAGAAGAAGCTCTGTAGTTCCATTTGCTCCACAGCAATCACCATGACTGTACACAGTTTTTGAAGGAAAGGAGCTTCAATTTTTTTTAAAAGAGAGGACAAAAATTGGAAGAGATTGTCCTGCCTACAACATTTCCGAAATGTTCTGGAGATGTTCCGCTTTGTTGCTATTATAGCATTTATCATATATTAAAATCAAGAACTATTATAATTGCTAGTGAAACTTAACTACAGTGATCTCAAGAATGGTCCATGACTGTCTGAATAGCCTGTTCAATGTATGGTATTACAAATTTTGCCAGGTTAAATGAATATCCTATGCAAAAAATGAAAATGACGAAGAGTTATCATCATTGAAATATGGAATAACTAAAAACTGCAATTAAACTTCATTTAATGGTGAAACAAAATTAAAACTGAACTGTTTGTGTGGCACGATTGTGAACATTTAAATACTGGAAAATTCAAAATTCCATGAACGCATGGATGTATTCATATCATTTTTTTATTTAATTTTTACGTCAATTCGTTTTTAGATTATTTAGTCTCGAAAAACAGATTTGAAAGAAACACTTGAAAAGAGCTCAATAGCTCCACTGTTCTTGAAAAACTCATCTAGAGTTTACATTTATTGATCTACAAGTAATAGATAAAATAGAAATAAAACAGTATGTGCTAAATTCTTAACAGCTGGAATAAAGAAGTAATATATACCTCTACAGTTGTTCTGCTTGTTCCATTCAAACTAGTGTCATTTCTGCAGAAATGTTACACAATAGTGCTTCTCTACACTTTTCCACAGTTTCACCAGCCAGGTATATAACTTTTTTTGGGCACATCATCAGCTTTTACAAAGACCGTGCTACCACAGCTTCCTGAAAGAAATAGATTAAAATGCAATTTGCAGTTGATACCTTACAACTTTACAGGAAATAACTTCCCACAGTGAACTGTCACATAACATTATGATTGCTCAAGCTTTTTTTTATTTCTCTACACTTTTTTAACATTAATGAAGATTAATTAGTAATACAAACTGCAGTTCTTAGGGACTGTCATTTTCAGTTAAAAACTGTCAACTTTCACTCATTATCAGTAGCAGAGCTCTTGCTAAAAGCCTCTATTAGAAGCAACCTGAACCACTCAACATGGAAGTCAGTCACACATAAAGTAATCATACAGGATATACTTTACAAGTGATTTATATATACATAGTTTTATATTCAAATACTACAATGTAATTTTACTAAAACATCTATTTGGCACAATTATGAATGATGAATATAAAATGGTAAAAATATACAAAAAAAACAACATACCTGCACAACTTTTCCTGTGGGTACTGAAGTGCAATTTGTAGAGTTGTCAATAGAGCTATTCAGTGACTTAGCAGTTTCTCTGCTTCTTCAGTGAAGTGTCTGTCCCACTTTTATGGATCAGGACATGAATACTACATGGTCTTAGCCACTATAAAGGAACAACCGTCACTTTCACCTTCTATATTCTGTCTCTATAAACTATGGTTTAACTGTTCGCCTTTTCCCAAACCTAGCAGACTTTCACAAATTTTTGTGAGTGCCTCACCATCAGATACAGCACAGTTAATGCACTTTCTTATCCTCTTTGTTCTTGTATTTGAAAGGCTCATTTCTTGGTATACAACTTTAACTTTCAGTTATATATTGTAAAGTGCAGTGCCTCTGTCCTTGAACCTTTTTTATTGTTGCAGATAGCTATAAAGATAAGAAAGGAGAGAACATAATTATGACCTTTTAAACATGGAATATAAAGTCCAATAATTTGTAGTAATGAAATACGATGACCTACAAAAAAGTTGAATATTTAAATCAAAAGTTGCTCAAATAGTAAATCTGCAACATATAAAGATTACTGCCTTGTATTTAAACTATACTTGCAGAATGTAAATCTGGACAGTACCTTAAGTTTTGGACACCAGTATAAGAGTTTAGTCAAACTAGAATGCCATGGTCATCATTTCAAGCCCATGGAAAGCCACCTTATATGGATGGTATCATTTTAAGCCAGGCAGAAGTAAAAGTCCTATACGCTATACTTTCTCCCTATGAGTAAGGTTTTAGCAAAAACTCTCTTTAATAAACGACTGAATTGTGCATCAGAAAAAGAATAAATGGAAATAATTTAAAAAAGCCTTGCAAAGTTATGCACCCTGTACAGCGCACTTCTTAATTTCCCTTATCATTGTGTTAAGTTTCAACAAAGTTTCTCTAAAAAAATAAATGAGTAATGCTCTAAAAATAAACAAAAATACAAAGGGAAATAATTCAAAATCTATGCCAGGTAGAGATTTTGTCCTCTATCTCTGTGTAAGGTTTCAACAAGGTCCCTCAAATAGTTACTGAGTCTTGCTCACGACAAAAAAGTTATAACGTGAAATAATTATAAAATTGATAATTAATATATACAATTATAAGAAAACAATTTAAAATGATATATAATTATAACAATAAATAAGGCAGTGTTATGGTTCTTGCACAGTGAACTCTATCACACCTAGATCTATCTTCTGACAAAGTTTCAAATCTGTGGCTTAAATACTTTAAGAGTAATTGTACAGATACTGAGCATCAGAAGCGACAGCAGTATAGAGAGGTGTCCTATCCCCTGCATCCTGAGTATTTGGATTAGCACCTGCATCAAGTTAGGCCTTAGCAGCATCAGCACAAGCATAGCGAGCTGTTTAATGGAGGGAAGTTTCACCAGTGCTATCAGTTTGTGCGTCAATTGCTGCTCCTTGCATCAACAAACTACATATTATTTCTGCAAAGTTCTCACCAGATTCCTTGCTGTCACCAGAGGTTGTCGTTCCAGAACCACTACTCTCATTGTCCCCTGTATCCAGACCTACTCCCCGAATAGAAGTCAACATAAAAGGAGTGAACCCATCAGGACCTCTGACGATAACATCTTTCGAATCTATTTCAACACCAGTGGGTGGGGTTAGAGCAATTATAGAGGAATTGGGTAATGTTGACTCAAGATGTTTGGTTGGTTTTAGTTCATTTGCTGCTGCTTGATGCTGTGTTGTCCATTGTCTTGTGTCACATGGGTCTGTTGTAGATTCTCCAACATGCTCAGTCTAAAATATACAAATACAATCTCTTAGCTTTCAAGCTTACTGGGAGTATTTAACACTTATATACTTTTTCCAGTTATCAAACTCTTGAATGCAAACAAAGCTTCAAACTTAATTGGTATCTTTTTGTTACTTGTCAAAGGTTATTTCTTTTTAAAATTTCTGATATTTTTCTCCTCAAAGGTTTATCACATTCTTTGTATTTTGTTCTAAGGAATCATGTTAAGCATAGCTGTTGTGACATCTGTAGTTGAGACAATTATGCCTGTCTAGTTGCATCAAATATTGTTTAATAGTTTTTATTATTTCTAATACTGATACAATGATAAGAATTCAGAATAAATAAATTACAAGTTATCTACCTTAATCCTTTTGGCAGACTGGAGCATGTCCCTGTCATCTAGAGCATTACTGTCATTGTTGTCAACTTTGTCCACTGACCCCTTAACAAACTTCCAGGAAGTAAAAACAAATAAATACACATCATTATAACAATCTGTTTATTCTATATATATTCTTTATTTCTTCAAAAGTCATACATCAGCCATTTGAAACAAGGTGACCATTTGCCCCAGGTCACTCACCTGAGGTATTCGTGTAAAATGCGGTAAGCTAGTGCGTGTTTATCACAAAAATTCGAAAAATGTTGGTAAGGTGTGAAGGTTTTACTATATACATTTAAGGAAAACCCATGACCACTGGGGTGTGGTCAATATTGACCCCTGAGCAATAATTTGAAAAACTTGGTAGAGGTCGATGAGACAATATTTCATACCAAATATCTAAGCTCTAGCCCTTGTGTTTCCAGAGAAGAAGAGTTTTAAAGTTTTTACCTATATACAATACATGCCAGCAGAAAATCACATTTTCTGCTTTTCGTGCAGACAAAGAAAAAAAATCTGCTACAGCAATGAGGAAAAGGATGAAATTCCTCTATGTATTTCTGAGATAGTTAACAACATGCGCAAAATTATTTAGGGTTATAACTCACCTGGATTGGGTGAAATGAAACGATCGTAGTGAAACTGTAAATTCTACCAATTAGGTGACTTTTGGTAAAATTAAAACCAATTGTCAAATACGTTTGCTGTGTCAGTTTGTGTTATTCTCTTTTTGAATTGAAAATGCTTGTCATTATATAGCAAAATCAAGATATTTCAGCAGAAGACTTTATGGTTTCTTAAACTTGGAAAGCACTTAAACATATGTTGATCAGAAACCAGTAAATTCATTTTCTGAAAATATGATCAGCTGTTTCTTGAAGCAATTGCTTTGAATTTTCATTTTTTGCGTAAATAAGTAGGAGAGTTTATAAATAAACATTTTAGAATGAGAACTTTTTAAGATCTAGCCCTTAATGTTTCAAATAAAAAGATTCTTTAAGATTTTGCTATTTACATACAAGGGTGCCATTGTCACAAAATATACCCGTCACAAAAGCTTTTGGTGAAGATATGAGATAATGGATAACAGAGGGCCGTGATGGCCCTTGATCATTCACCTAAGTACTCTGGCTGAGGGTTTGCTGTTAAGCATACATCAGATGCAACATTACATTTTTTATTTGAAGACTTTCAAATATCTGATATTTTATACAGAGGCCATTTCGAGATAGCAGCTTGTAAGGAGATGTCATTTGAATCCAAATATTGACGTAAATCTATATTTAGCTCATTTTAAATGTAGCAAAACCATTTTAGCAAAGTTAATGGAAGGCCATGTAAGGAACATTTCTGTAAAATTTGGTTGAAAAATTCCCTTGCCGTTGAGGAGATGCTGTTTCAATTTCTTTCCATTTTTAGCTTTAGCAGTTCTTTAGTGCAGTTGAGCAGAATGGTTGGAGCAATTTTAGAACAAGAAGGCCATAATGGCCCTAAATCGCTCACCTGAGTCTCATTGCTCATGTTACAAGTATCATTACTGGTTGGGTGTTCGTTGTTCACAAATTTGAATAAGTTTCCAATAAGTTTGAAGACTCCGGGTGTAATGGTACTCAAATTTTTAGCAGGAATGGTTTCATTCTACAGGTCCAGTGAACTTGACCTTTGATCTACAGACTCCAAAAACAATAGGGTTCTTCTAATATAATTACCCTAGAAGTTTGAAGGTTCTGGGTAAAATGGTACTCTAGTTAGTGAGCAGAAATAGTTTTCACTCTACAGGTCCCTGTGACCTTGACTTTTGACCTACTGACCCCAAAAATGATAGGGCTCTTTTACTGAGTAAAGAAAATCATCCTATGAAGTTTGAAGGCTCTGGGTAAAATGGTACTCCAGTACTGAGCAGAAACAGGTTTTACTCAAGAGGTCCCTGTGAACTTAACCTTTGACCTATAGACCTTAAAAAACAATATGGTTCTTTAATTTAGTAAAAGCAATCATCTTATGAAGTTTGAAGGCTCTGGGTGAAATGGTACTCTTGTTATTGAGTGGAAACAGTTTTCACTCTAGAGGTTCCTCTGACCTTGACCTTTGACCCACAGACCCAAAAAACAAAAGCGTTTTTTTACTCAATAAGGGCAATAAATCTGTGAAGTTTGAAGGCCTTGGGTCAACTGGTACTCAAGTTTCTTGAAAAGAAACAAAGTGTGACAGACAGACAGACAAACAGACACCCATGGACAGGGCAAAAACAATATGTCTCCATCAGAAGAGCGGGGTTGGGGGGACATAACAATGAACAATTGAAGGTCTAGTCCTTTGGTGTTTCATAGAAGCAGATTTTTTATGTTTACCTATATAAGTCCTTATGTAAAATCAAATGACACCCCTTGCCACCGGATGGGGCCAGTTTTGATGCAAGGGTCATGATTTGAACAAACTTAGTAAAGGTCCACTAGACAATGCTGCACACCAAATATCTAAAGTCTAGGCTTTGTGGTTTCTGACAAAAAGATTTTTAAAGTTTTTCCTATATAATTCTATGTAAAACATGTGACCACTGGGGTGGGGCCATTTTTGACCCAGGGGCAATGATTTGAACAAAATTGGTAAAGGTCCACTAGATGATGCTTCATACAAAATATCAAAGCCCTAGGCCTTGCGATTTTGGAGAAAAAAGATTTTTTAAAGTTTTTCCTACATATTTCTATATAAAAACATATGACCCCTAGGGCGGGGCAATTTTTGACCCAGGGACCATCATTTGAATAAAGTTGGTAGTGGTCTACTAGACAATGTTGCACAACTAATATCTAAACTCTAGGCATTGTGGTTTCTGACAAGAAGATTTTTGAAACTTTTCCTATATAAGTCTATTTAAATCAAGTGGCCCAACAGGCGGGGCCAGTTTTGACCTTAGGGTCATGACTTGAAAGGCTTGGAAGAGGTCTACTAGATGATGCTTCATGCCAAATATCAAAGCTCCAGACCTTTTGGTTTTGGAGAAGATGATTTTTAAAGATCCAACTTTTAAAATCTATTTTAGCTCCTGTGACTCAGAAATGCAATGGACCAAAACCATTTGATCAAAATTGGAAGAGCTACATCCAAGGAACATCCCTGGCAAGTTTCATCAAATTTGGCCCAGTGGTTTTAGAGGAGATGTCGTTTGAATGAAATTGTGGACGACGGACGGACGACGGACAACCACCGTTCCTGAAAGCTCACACGTCCACTACATGCTCAGGTGAGCTAAAAAGGCAATATACAAATCGTTTCTGTCAAGTTTGGTTTTAACTGACTATGTGGCTTTGGAGGAGATGTCATTTGAAGCCAAAAATTTCTTGTAGTTTCAGAGTAATGACCCGGATAAGAAAAATGCAGACGGACGGATGGACGGACGAACAGACATACGGACGGACATACAGCTGGACAATCTACCTACAAAGTTTCTTGTTTATACCTCTTGTAGTTTCAGAGTTATGTCCCGGACAAAGTTCAAAGTGTAAAAATGAACAAAGGGCAATAACTCAAAAATTAGGCAATGCAGAGTTATGGTTCTTAGGCACTGCACTGCTACTCAATAAGAACTATCTACCTACAAAGTTTCTTATTGATACTTCTTGTAGTTTTAGAGTAGTTTCAAAGTTATATCCCTTACAAGAAAATGCGGACGGACAGACATACGGACGGACAAAGCGGCGACTATATGCTCACTTTGGGGAGCATAATAAAATCCCTCAATGTATGCTAAAGTTTTGCTCTGGACTAGTGTTTCATCAGAACTCTAAGTGTGATCTGACCTTTGACCTACATACCTGGTTCATGTCCACATCACAAAATCTCATGATGGTGAACATTGCATCAAGTAATACTAAAATACCTAAATGGATGAAGAAGATATGCTCCAGACAAAATCTGGATATTTCATCATATCTTATGACCATGACCTTGCACATAGGGAGCTCGATCATGCGTGTAATGCTCAGACTCATGATGGTGAACATAACAGAAGAATTCACTCGATTCATGATGACTATATTATCAGTATACACACTTTCATATTTTATCTGACTTTTGAACTCTATGTGTGACCTTGGTCACAGGGACCTGAATTTTGGGCGTGACACACCGCCTCACAATATTTAACATTTGTGCCAAGTTATATTAAAATCCTTCAATGCATACAGATGTTTTGCTCTGGATAAGAGTTTTCAGCTGACCTCTAAGTGTGACCTTGATCTTTGACCTAGATACCTGATTCATGCATGCGACACTAAGACTCATGATCTTGAACATTTGTTAAATTGTACAAAGTAATACTAAAATCCCACCCTGCATGAAGAAGGTATGTTCAAGACAAAATCTGGACATAACCTTGACTTTGCATTATTATTATGGAACTGGATCATGCTTTAATGCTTAGTCTCATGATGGTCAACATATAAGAAATAATTACTCAATTCATAATAACTATAATTATGATCTGTACACAAATTTACTTATTTTTATCTGACCTTTGACCTCTATGTGTGACCTTGACCTTGACCATAGGAACCTGAATTTTGCACGCAACACTCCATCTTACAATGGTTAACATTTATGGCAAGTTATTAGTTATCTCTTAATGAATGTAGAAGTTTTTCTCCAGACAAGAATTTTCATCTGACCTGTGTGACCTTGACCTTTGACCTAGATACCTCGTTCATGGGCGTGACACTGTGTCTTATAATGGTGAAAATTTGTATCAAGTAATACTAAACTCTCACCATGCTCTGGGCCCAGTAGTTTCACACAAGAAATTTGCATTTTTGAAACCCCTTTTTTGGCCCTGTGAGCTACTTATGTAACCAGCTGGAACCATTTAAACAACCTGATAGGTGTCAACCCAAGAATCATTCCTGTGAAGTTTGTTCAAAATCAAGTAATTGGCTTCAGAGATGTTGTTTAAGGAAATTGTTGTCAATGGACAAAGGGCTATCACAAAAGCTCACCATTAGCACGTTTTGCTCAGGTGAGCTAAACAAAACAGACTATTATTCTAGTAACAAACATTTCCAACTATTCAAAGTGGTTATTTTGATATAAAAAGACAAGAGATGTCAACATTAAAAAGGCTTTCTTTATCTTGACAGATTAATATTCATTTGACTCACTTCATTTCTTTTCTACCATTTGGTCCATGATGCTTAGAAGCTTTTGCAGTAGCCCCAGCATCACTTCCTTGACTGAAGAAACCCTCCGGGAACCAGGTGATACCACGGGCTTACTTACGTCCAATCATCACAACAATGAAGATGAGAACTGTACTAAGACCAAATAATGTGTACATCATGTTGGAAGTGGGTGTTGTCCCTCCATCACCTGGAGTTGCATCCTGTGATGTTGCTGAAAATAATAATAATAAATACCATATGTTAAAGTGAAGTCATTATAAGATTCTTCATTTTGTTAAGTTAAAGTAGTTCACAAAGTGTAAAGTTTATCTCATAATCAAGACTTTAGATGAAAAGATTAAAGAAGAATTTTACCATCAATGGTAGGTAATGGTGTACTCCAACCAATTTGTATGGCCCCCATAACAAACACTGTTGCAGACAGGCTGCTGTCAAAACATTCATGGAAATCATCCAATAGACAAGGATGAATGTCTATTAGTAAATGTAAAACTGTTCTGAAATAAAAAAAGGTAAATAAAGGTAACATCTAAGCCCTATCCGTTGTGGGTTCATAAAAGAAGATTTTCAAAGTTTTCCCTATATAAGACTTTATTAAATCAATTTACCCCCTCGGCAAAGCCATGAATAACCCCAGGAGCATGATTTGAACTATCTTTGTAGAGGAACTCTAGGAACACCTCCATGATTTGAACTAAATAGGTAGAAGTACACTAGACAATGATACACAACAAACATCTTAGCCCTAGACCTTGTGGTTTGAGACAAAATGATTTTTGAATTTTTCCCTATGTAAAATTAAATGAAAATTCTTATGGCCCCTGGGACAGGGTCAATTCTGACCCTAGTGCTATAATTTGAACGACCTGGTAGAGGTCTATTGGACAATGCTACATATTAAATGTTTTGTGGCTTCAAACAAAGATTCTTTAAAGTTTTCCGTATATAAGCTTAGGAAAAATCATGTGGCACCTTGGACAGAGTAAATTTTGACCCTGGGGAAATGATTTGAAAAACAAGAGGGCCATGATGGCCCTGGATCGCTCGCCTGAGTACTTGGCCTGAGGGTCTACCGTTAAGCAAACATCAGATGCAACATACATTTTCTAACTGAAGATATTCAAAGATCTCATATTTTATACAAAAAAAATCCATGGTGCAATTTCGTGATAACAGCTTATGAGGAGATGTCATTTGAAGCCATATATTGAAGAAAACCTATTTTAGCTCCGGTGGCCATTTTGTTCAATAGAGCAGAACTGTTTAAGCAATTATAAAGCAGGGGTATGTAGGGAACATTTCCGTGAAATTTGATGGAAAATTACCTTGCCATTGAGAGGAGATGCTGTTTTATTTCTTTTCTACTTTTAGCTTTTGCAGCCTTTATGTGCAATGGGGCAGAATGGTTTGAGCAATTTTAGAAAAGGGCATTATAAGGAACATTTCTGTCAAATTAGGTTTAAAATGGCCAAGTGGTTTTGGAGGAGATGTCATTTGAAGCAAAATATTGACGAAAATCTATTTTTAGTACTTTGTTCAATGGCGCGGAACCGTTTTAGCAATTTTAATAGAGAGTTATGTAAGGAACATTTCCGTGAAATTTGATGGAAAATCTACCAACCGTTTAGGAGAAGATGCTGTTTGAATTTTTTTCCTTTTAAGCTTTTGCAGCCCTTATGAGCAATGGAGTGGAACTGTTTGAGCAATTTTAGGAAAGGTCAATCAAAGGAACATTTCTGTAAAGTTTTGTTAAAAATAGCTTTTTAGTTTAGGAGGAGATGTCATTTAAAGTAAAATGTTGACGACAGACGACTGACGACGGACACACGGTGATCACAATAGCTCGCCCTGAGCATTTGCTCACGTGAGCTAAAATCATGGTAAAGGTCCACTAGACAATGCTACAAACCCAATATCTTTGCCCTAGGCTAAATTGTTTCAGAGAATAAGTTTTCCCTATATAAGCCTATGAGAAATACTTTAGCAACTGGGGCAGGGTCAATTTTGAACCTGGGGCCATGATTTGAACAAACTTGGTAGATGTCAACAAGACAATGCTACATACCACAGATGTTAGCCCTAGGCCCTGTGGTTTCAGACAAGAAGTTTTTCAAAGTTTTCCTTATAAAAGCCTGTGTAAAATCATGTGGCCACTGTGTTAGGGTCAGTTTTGAACTTTGGGCCACAACTTTAACAGACATGGAAGAAGACCTCTAGACAATTCTACATACCAAATACAAATGCCTTAAGCCTTGCGGTTTTAGAGAAGAAGATTTTTAAAATTTTCAATTATTTTATCTTTTTCTAGCTAATGTGGCTAAGATCTGCAATGGACTGGAACTGCTCGAAGAATTTTGATAGAACTTTATGAAAGGAACATTCCAGGTAAATTATATCAAATTTAACCTGCTGATTTCAAAGGAAATGTCCTTTGAAGTAATTGTGGAAGATGGAGGATGGACGATGGTAGGCGGACAACGGAGGACAATCACTGATCCTAAAAGCTCATATGAGCACTGCTTGCTCAGTTGAGCTAAAATGCTATTCGTTTTGCTTAAAAAGTGGCTTAAGTCTGCCTACTCCAATAAATTTGCATCAAAATACCCAGGTGCAAAATTTCACATGCTGACAACTATTTTTATAATGTTTCATGGCTCCAGCAGTTACACATTAAGAATTACACATGACTCAAGTCTGAAAATGCTATTTTTCGCTTAATCAAGACGCGTAAGTCTGTTGATCTCCATTAAATTTTTGTCAAAATACCCAGGTGCATAAGTTCACTTGCTGACAACTATTTGAAGAAAGTTTCATGGCTCTATCAGTTATACGTTTGGAGTTACATGCGACACAAACCAGGGTGACAGCAGAACAATGGCACAGGGCGACAGCCTGACAGCAGATGGACAGAAAAGAGCACATCTATATCCCCCACAACAAGTGGTGTTGGCATTAAATGCTGTATCCAGAGTGCTGACAAGGTTTTCTCTCTGATTTGGCCAGGTGACCTAGTTTCTGATCCTACATGACCCCTTTTCTAACTTGACCAAACATTCTGGGCAACTTTCAACAAGAGGGCCATGATGGTTTTTTAAGGTTTTCTCTATTTAAGTCTATTAAAATCAACTGACCCCTGGGCATGACCAAATTTGAACCCAGGGGTATAATTTGAATAAACTTGGTAGAGATCCACTAGACTATGCTACATACCAAATCTTAAGGCTCTGGACCTTGTAATTTCAGACAAAAGGATTTTTAAAATTTTTCCTTTTATATAGCCTATGTAAAATCAATTGACCTTCCAGGTGGAGCCAAATCTAACTCCAGAGGAATAATCTGATCAAACTTGGTAGAGGTTCACTACACAATGCTTCATACCAAATCTCAGGGCTCAGTGCCTTGTGGTTTCAGACAAGAAGACTTCCCCTTTCTGTTGCCTTGACAATCAGAGTTCTTGATGGAATTCAATTTTTGAACACATTTGGTAGAGCTTTATGCAAGGAATATCCCAGGCATGTTTTTTTTATCAATGTTGGCTTAGTGGTATGGGAGGAGAAGTTGTTCAAGTGAAATTGTCGTTGAGACACAATGGATGCTGACAGACGCCGGACAATCAATGATCCCCAAAGCTCACCCTTGAGCACTTCCTGCTCAGGTGAGCTAAAAAGACTTGATTAAAATGTGATTTCCAGAGTGTTAACAATGTTTTCTGTTGACTTGGTCTTGTGACCCAGTCTCAAACTTGACCCAGATTCATCAAGGCTAATATTTTGACGAACTTTCATTAAGACTTGATCAAAAATGTTGTCTTCAGAGTTTTAACATGGTTTTCCTTTCATCTGGCCTGGTGACCCCACATGATCCAGTTTCGAACTTGACCTAGCGATAATTGATATATGGATCCTGATCCACTGGAATGAATTGAAAGTTAAATGTGACCTGCAGACTGTTTACAAGGTAAAATGTGGACGGATGGCAGACAGACCATAGATGCCAGGGGTGCAGGCAAGTTGGGAAGTATCTTCAGATAAAATAAGAGGGCCATAATAATACCTGCCATAATATTATCTGAAAACCATTTCAGGGATTTTGCAGTCGAATATTTGGGACGTTTGCCAATTTTCCGGGACATCTAACTCTGCATATAATTTTCATGATCTACCGTTTCAAGTTATCATAATTGTGCAGGAAATCGTTTTTGGCATTAAAAATTTCATAAACATGGTTTCAAACAGAAATCAGTACCATTTGACTTTCCATTCCAATTTTAAATTTATCTGAAAACATAAGGCTTTTACGCACACATATGCATAGATCCTTATTAAATGTAAAATGAAATAAATTTCCAATGACGTCACGTCATATTTTGGTCTTAGTCTTTGAAGGAGAGCTCAGCGCACGTGTTAAATAAAATCAATTTTAAGAATCATCTCTACTGATTGATATCTCAAAGCATTTTGACCTTAATGTTTATCCGTTAGACCAGTGCACATGTTCATTAAAATTGATTGTAAGCAGCTATTGCCTTTGTAAGTGTAAATATGTAACAAATTACAATTATAAACAGAAAATGGCTTTTGTTCATTATTTTAATTTATGACACAGTTTAATTGGAGCACATTATCAGCATGTTTAATTAAAGGATTAGTGTTAAATCAAAAATTTGACTGGTCTGATTAAAGGTATGTGCTTTTTCAATGTTTTCCAAGACATTGGGTACATTTTTCTCCTTGATGGATACTTGATTTCAGAACAATCGTGCATGAGCTGAACATATGGCAGGTATGGCAATAATGGCCCTTTTATCAATCACCTGAGAACAACTGCATCTACTGTCATTCAAGCATCAAATATTAAAACTTTAGGCCTTGTAGAATCTGAATATAAAATTTTTAAACCTTTATCTATGTCAGTCCATATATAAAACCAAGTGACTCCTGGGGTGGGGGCTTTTGACATGATTTGAACTAACTTGGCGGAGGTTTGGTAGACAATGCTACATGTCAAATATCTTAGACCTAGGCCTTGTGGTTTCACAAAAGAAGATTTTCCAATATTTTCCTATATAAGCTTTTGTAAAATAATTTGACTCCTGGGGCACTGCCATTTTTGACCTAAGGGGCATAATGACATTTATGAACAGACTTGTTAGATATTTAGACCTCGAGGGTTATAGAAAATCTCTACTGAAGAATTTTTTTTAGCTCTCATGACACAGAAAAGTAACAGACTGGAACCATTTAAACAACCTTTTCCAGGGAACATTGAAGGCAAGTTTTACCAAATTTGGCCTGATAGTTTCAGGGAAGATATTCTTTGAAACAATTGTGGACAACTGACAACCGACAGTCAACGATCCTTAAAGCTCACATGAGCGCTGCATGCTTGGATGAACTAAAAATTTATTCTAGCCTCAATGACCTTGACATAGACACAAGTGATTCAAACCCAACCCAAGGGTTGAGGTCCTTGCACAAGTTACCTACATATCAAATATCTAAGTTATTGGTCAATAAATGAAGACTCTTCAGGGAAAAGTACAAAATCTATTTTTAGCCTTGGTGACCTTGATCCCAATGAAAAGAGATTCATACAAAGTGCATACACACTATATCTAAGACATCTGTCAATAAATGAAGGCTCTATGATGAAAAGTCTATTCTAAGCCTAGTGAAGAACAATTTTGAGACCCTAGGGCCAAGATTTGAACAAATCTGGTAGAGATCTTTTAGACCATGTTACATATCAAATATCTAAGCACTACACCTATTGTTACTGACAAGAAGATTTTCATAGTTTTTATTCCTCTGCAAGTCCTTCGAACAAGAGGGCAATCATGGCCCTGGATTGCTCACCTCAGTACTCTGGCTGAGGGTTTGCTGTTAAGGAAACATCAGATGAAACATTACATTTTTTATTTGAAGACATTTAAAGATCTCATATTTTATACAAATAAAACCCATGGGTCATTGCAATTTCAAAGCAGCAGCTTGTGAGGAAATGTCATTAGAAGCAAAATATTGACGTAAATCTATATTAAGCTCATTTTGTTTAATGGAGCTGAACATTTTAGCAATTTAAATAGAGGGCTATGAAAGAAACATTTTTATGAAATTTGAAGGAAAATTCCCTTGCCGTTGAGGAGATGCTGTTTCATTTTTTTTCTATTTTTAGCTTTTGCAGCCCTTATGTTCAATGGAGCAAAATGGTATGAACAATTTTAAAAGAGGGCAATATCAGGATCATTTCTGTCAAATTTCGTTTAAAATGGCTAAGTGTATTTTGAGGAGATGTCATCTGACACCAAATATTAATGAAAATCTTTTTAGCTCAGGCAGCCAATTTATGGAACTTTTTAAATAGAGGGCTATATATGGAAAATTCTCGAGAAATTTTATTGAAGATCACATTGCTGTTTTGTTTTATTTTTTTTCTATTTTAGCTTTTAGAGCGGAATGGTATGAGCAATTTTTAAAACAATGGCAATATCGGGAAAATTTCTGTCAAGTTTGGTTTAAAATGGCCTGGCAGTTTTGAAAGAGATGTCGTTTGAAGCAAAATATTGACCAAAATCTATTTTTTTTAACTCTGGCCTGCCATTTTGTTAAATGGACTGGAACCATTTTAGAAATGTTCCTTAAATTGTCTTTTTTTTAAATGCTCTGAAATGGTTGTTAATGCCAAATTGTACACAGAGTCAGATACATTTTCTGAAATGGTTTCAGAACAGGTTTCTGTCGAGTGTATATACCTGACATCCTTACATAACGATTCCATTGTCAGTGGTGACAATTTACGGTCTCTTGAAAGGGATATCATGAAATCTACTACTGATAGGCAGTATTCCAGTCTGTTGCATTTTGTTTGTAGCTGCAAATGTACTAGAATGACACATTGTATCAGTGTTCCCCAATTCTCTAAATGCTTGTATCAACAGGGAAATTCACAACCACAAGGTTGTCCTAGTTGAACACAGTGCAGACAGAGAGTCAATACATGTCATGTAGACTCATACAAGGAACACCGATATGACGAGTTGGGTTCCTAATCACTTTGTAGCCTGTGCCCTCATGGAAGAACCAGAATCACAACCTTCACAAAAAAGAACAAAACATACAAACTGATATAAATAATAAACCAAATCAGCCTAGAATATATTCATTTCCCAAAACTTTCTTCAGTAAGCAGAAACAATCTTTCAACTCTCCATGGTTTGACCGGTGACCTAGGTTGCACTATAATGTAGAACGTTCAGACAGTGCTTTCTATCATACCTGCATAATATCCTACAATAACAGAACTCAGACTTGCAACAAAAAAGAAAAGGCCTTTATAGCAGAAGGTTTTAAAAACTGGGAAAAGGCAACCGATAGGTTTTGTCAGCAGAAAAACAGTGACTGTCAACGTGAGGCATTTAAGAGACAAAATCTATTAAAAACTAGAGCTATCACTAAATGTGATTTATACCCCCTCAATACTGCTTCTGAACTGAGGAAGTTATAAGTAACAGAATACTTGGTTAAAGAATTGAAACAGAGTTATTGTTGTGGGCAATTAAAGATAGTTGTGGTTCTTGTTCATTGCATTTCCTGTCATTGTGCTGACCATTTTAAGAAGTTGCACTGAATTAGTTTTCAAGTTATGCTCCGGACAAAAATATCCAACAAAGGGAAATAACTTTGCAAATACTGAAGATGGAGTAATAGCTCTTGTATACTGCCCTTCATGTTATTGTGCTTGATCACTGTAAGAAGTTGCATTAAATTTTAACCATTAGTTTTCAAGTTACGCTCTGGACGAAGAAATCCAACAAAGAACAATAACTCTGCAAATACATAAGATAGAGTTATGATTATTAAACATTGCACTTTCTCTCATTGTGCTTTACCATTGTATGAAATTGCATTGAATTCCAACCATTAGTTTTTAAGTTATGCTCCATACAAGGAAAACGGACAAAGGGCAATAACTCCGCAAATAGTGAAGATGGAGTTATAACTTTTGTACACTGCACTTCCTGTTATTGTGCTTGATCACTGTATGAAGTAGCATTAAATTTTAACCATTCGTTTTCAAGTTACGCTCTGGACAAGGAAATCCAACAAAGGACAATAACTCTGCAAATACAGAAGACATAGTTATGATTCTAAAACAATGCACTTCCTCTCATTGTGCCTTACCATTGTATGAAGTTGCATTGAACTCCAACCAGTAGTTTTTAAGTTATGCTCCCGACAAGGAGAACATACAAAGGGCAATTACTCTGCAAATAGTGAAGATGGAGTTATAACTCTTATACACTGCACTTCCTGTTATTGTGCTTGATTACTTGATGAAGTTGCACTGAATTCCAACCAGTAGTTTTCAAGTTATTCTCTGGACAAGGAAAACCAACAAAGGAAAATAACTCTACAAATAGTGAAGATGGAGTTATGATTCTTGAACATTGCAGTTTCCCTTATTGTGCTTGACCATTGTTTGAAGTTGCAATGAATTCCGACCAGTAGATTTCAAGTAATGCTCCGGACAAGGAAAACCAACAAAGGGCAATAACTTTAACTCTGCAAATAGTGAAGATAGAGTTACAATTCTTAAACACTGTACTTTCTCTCATTGTGACTGACCATTGTATGAAGTTGCATTGAATTCTAACCAGTAGTTTACTGACGCCACTCAGTATCTGGCTCAACAAGGAATTGCATTTAGGTGTGATGGGGATGAAAGCCACAGCAATTTCAATCAGGTACTTGCAATGAAGGCCAAAGATGACCCAGACTTCAACGAATGGTTAAAACAGAAAACAAATAAATATAATGCACCAAACATCCAAAACGAGATGCTGCAGATTATGTCCAATCAGGTTTTACGTCAGTTACTATCAGAAATAAAATCTTCTAAGTTTTGTTCGATTATGGCAGACGAAACAACTGACGTGTCCAATACTGAGCAGCTTGTTATATGGTTGCATTGGGTGGATTCCAGTTGTGAAGCACATAAGGATTTCTTGGGCCTTTATAGCATTGAGGATATAGGAGCTAATACTAACACCAACTCACTCAAAGATATTGACAGATTTGACATTTCAATGGCTAAACATAGGGGTTAATGTTATGATATGGCAGCAAGCATGGCAGGCAAAAAGACGGGCACTGCCACACAAATTCAAAACCTCGAACATCAAGACCTCTGTTCACAATGTTATGGGTATGCCCTTAACCTAGCCTGTAATGACAGAATGAAGCTTTGGACATCACTCACCAAGTCAAGAATTCACCACATATGGAAGCTATATTTAATCGACTGAAAGGTGCGAAAGATTTTGAGAAAGGGTCACTGGGAATAAGAGTGCTCTGTCCCACACGTTGGACTGTGAAAGCTGAAAGGGGTGTGGCCAGTTATATGATAAAATTTGATTTCTAGTTTGGTTGTGTCCTAGGAGAAAAACTCCTAAGATACATTGAAAACTTGCCAGGGGCACTGTAAGCACATCACTTGTCAGCAAGTGCTGGTCAAAGAATGGCATCGGAGACAGTCTCAATTCTGTGAGAGAGCATTTGAAGAGTTTTATTGTAATGTTTAAAGTTCAGCTCAAAGTCTGAATACAGAAGAGCCTAAACTGTCGAGACAACGAAGACCAACAAAACGGTTTGATTCTGGAACTCTTCCAAATATATACAAGTCTTGTCAGGATATGTACAGAGTTATCTTCTTTGAAACCATTGACCTGATTACCAAGGGTATCCAATCTCGTTTTGACCAACCCAGTTACAAAAAGTATGCTAACCTTGACAATCTACTAACCAGGAGTTGTAAATAATGCGGTCAATGTTGCCAAAAGAATTTGCAAGTTTATCCAAGAAATAAATTTCTTTAATGAGGTTGCAACACTCTTGAAACTTATACTGGTTGTACCAGCAACAAACGCTACTAGCAAGTGTTCATTCAGTGCTCTAGAAAGACTGCATTCTGATTGAGTATGTCTCAGGCACGAGTCAACAACATAATGGTCTTTCACATGTACAAAGATAAAACAGATGCACTGCAAAAAAGAGCAAAGAGTGGACATGATTTTTTTGGTTTCAATGAACATCGATATGCCATTTTTGTATTTTTCATGTAGATATCCAAAACTATAAAATTTAAAAACAACAGGGCCATGATGGCCCTGGATCGCTCACCTGAGTACTTATGCCGTAGGTTTGCTGTTAAGCATTATTTCATTTTTTAATTGAAAATATGTAAGTGCCTACAAACCACTATAAAATATCAGTCAATAAATAAAGGCTCTATGACAGAAAGTAGAAATATCTATTATAAGCTATAGTGACCTTGACCTTGACCCAGTGACTCAAACCCTACCCATGGGTAGAGGTCCATGCAAGGAACCTATATACTGAATATCAAAGATATTGGTCTATAAATGAAGGCTCTATGAGGTACAGTAGATAAATCTATTTTTAGCCTCCATGACCTTTAACTTAATCTAATAATTTGAAAAAGCTTGATAAAGCTTGCTTTATGCCAAATTTAAAACTCTAGGCCTTGTGGTTTCAGACAAGAAGATTTTTAAAGATTTTCTTCTATATTGTTATTTAAAACTTGTGACCCCTCAGGCGGGACCAATAGTGACCTAAAGGAAAATTTTCTAACAAACTTGGTAGAGGTCCACTAGACAATGCTGCATACCAAATATCTTAACTCTCGGCCATGTGGTTTCTGACAAAAAGATTTTAAAAGTTTTTCATATATAACTCTATGTAAAACATGTAACCCCAGGGGCGAGGCCTATTTTGATCAAGGGGCCATGATTTGAACAAACTTGATAGAGGTCCATAAGATAATGCTGCACACCAAATATCTTAATTCTAGGCCTTGTTGTTTATGACAAGAAGATTTTAAAGTTTTTCGTATATAACCCTCTGTAAAGAGACCCCTGGGGCGGGGCCATTTTTGACCTAGGGTCCATGACCTGAACATACTTGGTAGAGGTCCTCTAGAAAATGCTACATACAAAATATCTTAACTCTTATCCTTATGGTTTCTTACGTGAAGATTTTAGGAAACATTTTCCTATAAAACTCTAAATCAACACGTGCCCCCATGGCTGAGCCTTTTTCGACCCAGTGGCTATGATTTAAACAAACTTAGTAATGGTCCACTAGACAATGCTACACACCAAATATCTAAGCTCTTTGCCTTACGGTTTCTGACAAGAAGATTTTTAAAGTTTTTCCTATATAATTCAATGTAAAATCAGTGACCCCTGGGGCGGGGCCATTTTGACCCAGAGGCCATGTTTTGAACAAACTTGGTAGAGGTCCACTTGACAATGCTACATTCCAAATATCTAAACTCTAGGCCTTGTTGTTTCTGACAAGAAGATTTTCAAATTTTGCCTATATAACTCTTTGTAAAATCAACCGACACCAGGAACATAATTTGAACAAACTTGGTAGAGATCCACTTGATGACGCTTCATACCAAATATCAAAACTAAAGGCCTTGTGATTACAGAGAAGATGATTTTTAAAGATCTAACTTTTAAAATCTGTTCTTAGCTCCTGTGACCTAGAAATGCAATGGACCGGAACCATTTGAACAAACTTGGTAGAGCTTTGTGCAAGGAACATCCCAGGTATGTTTCATCAATTTGGCCAGGTGGTTTCAGAGGAGATGTCGTTTGAATGAATTGGGGACGACGGGCGGATGACGGACGGACGACGGACAACCACCGATCCTTAAAGCTCACATGAGCACTACATGCTCAGGTGAGCTAAAAAAATATTAAAAAAATTAATCTATAAAAAAATGAAAAAAAAAGTCTATAAAACTAAACCTGGCTAAGAAAAACTATCATTCTTAGTCGGTCTCAAGCCCGAGAAAAGAGTGAGATATTTTATAGGGCATAAGCTAGATTTATGTTACAATTACATGTTTTACTAAACTACCAAACAAATTTATCCACCAAAAAAAAATTAGCCCCCCACCCCTTTCCTATATAAGCCTATGTAAAATGAAGTGACCCTGGGGCAGGTCCATTAATGACCCTTTGGGCACAAAAATATTTTAGCCTAGGTCAAACTTGGTATGTTGGTTGGTCATGACCAGCAGATGACTCCTATACTTTTTCTGGTCACTCAATCAAAGGTTAAGGTCACAGTAATCTTAAATATCAAGAACTGAATAGTCTCTGATCAATAACTAGAGAATGCCTGTGCCTTGGGTCCTTACACTTGCAATGCAGGTTGATTATGACCTACAGATTTTTAAAAAAAGTCAAGCTATTATGGTCACTGAGTCGGTGTTGTGGTTTTTGTGCAAAAACTTTAAAGCTACTGACTCAAAGAATTTAGCTGAATTGTTTTCTTTAAAATTCAAGATAAGTTAATATACTTTAGAAAAAACGTAATATTATGCTTCTATACATTATGACAAGAGGGCCATGATGGCCCTGGATCGCTCACCTGATTACCTTGCCTGAGGGTCAACCGTTAAGCAAACATCAGATGTAACTTTTCATTTTCTAACTGAAGATATTCAAAGATCTCATATTTTATACAAAACAAATTCATAAGGGTAAAGGCAATTTCGTGATAACAGTTATGAGGAGATGTCATTTGAAGCCATATATTGAAGAAACATATTTTTAGCTCTGGTGGCCATTTTGTTCAATGAAGCAGAACCGTTTAAGCAATTTTAACAAAGGGGTATGTAAGGAGCATTTTCGTGAAATTTGATGGAAAATAACCTTGCCATTGAGAGGTAGATGCTGTTTGATTTCTTTTCTACTTTTAGCTTTTGCATCCCCTTATGTTCAAATTGAGCAGAATGGTTTGAGCAATTTGTAAAAACGGCACTATAAGGAACATTTCTGTCAAATTTGGTTTAATATGGCCAAGCGGTTTTGGAGGAGATGTCATTTAAAGCAAAATATTGACAAAAATCTATTTCTAGCTCTGGCGGCCATTTTGTTCAATGGAGCAAAACCGTTTAAGCAATTTTAATACATGGCTTTATAAGGAACATTTCTGTGAAATTTGGTGAAAAATCTCCCAAACGTTTAGGAGGAGATGATGTTTGATTTTTAAGCTATTTTAGCTTTTGCAGCCTTATGTTCAACTGAGCAGAACGGCTTGAGCAATTTTAGAAAAGGGCGTTATAGAGAACATTTCTGTAAAGTTTGGTTTAAAATGGCCAAGTGGTTTAGAAGAGATGTCATTTAAGCCAAATATTGACAAAAATCTATTTTTAGCTCTGGCGGCCATTTTGATCAATGGAGCGGAACTGTTTTAGAAATTTTAATAGAGGGTTATGTAAGAAACATTTCTATGAAATTTGGTAGGAATATATCCCAACCGTTTAGGAGGAGATATTGTTTGAATTTTTTTTCTACTTTTAGCTTTTGCATCCCTTATGTGCAATGGAGCAGAACGGTGTGAGAAATTTGTGAAAACGGCATTATAAGGAACATTTCTGTCAAATTTGGTTTAATATGAAAAAGCGGTTTTGGAGATGTCATTTGCAGCCAAATATTGACAAAAAACTTTTTTTTAGCTCTGGCAGCCATTTTGATCAATGGAGCGGAACCGTTTTAGCAATTTTTATAGAGAGCTATGTAAGGAACATTTCTGGGAAATTTCGTGGATAATCTCCCAAACGTTTAGGAGGAGATGTTGTTTGATTTTTTTCTATTTTTAGCTTTTGTAGCCCTTATGTGCAATAAAGCGGAACGGTTTGAGCAATTTTAGGAAAGGGCAATATAAGGAACATTTCTGTAAAGTTTTGTTAAAAATAGCTTTATGGTTTAGCATTTTTCTTTTCTTTTCTCTTTCTTACCTCCACCCCCCCCCCTCTTCCTCTTTTTCTGGGACAAGAGGGCTGATGCAATTTTTTTTATTTCCTTCTTTTGCTTTTTTTAGATGGGTACATAACTTGCAAACTCCTTTCTGATAAATAAATATATCAGACTAGCATCTGTGCTGCTCAGCTGTGCTCTTGTATTGCTTTTGGGGTCACTTGGTTTTAGATCAAGGTCAGACTGACCATTAACAGATAAAATGGTTTCCAATCAATTGATAGCAAAACCTTGGGCACTGGCTCCTCAGACTTGATATGCAGGTTGGTATGTTCAAGAGATGACCCTTCTCATCTTTAAAGTTTAAATTCAAGGTCACAGTGTCCATAAATTTTAAAGAAGGAAAAAAATTAGGATTGATAACTAGAGAACCCTCATGCCTTGCTGCCTCAAAACTTCTTACCTACCCACAATCCCACCTTCCTACCTATCTGCCCATGCAGCTTCTGTACTCTTTCGTGTTTTCCAGTAATTTAACTTTATACATTTTATAACCAAATTGTCATTGACATAATCTACAGATCCTGTAATTCATCTACTTGCCATAGACACTAGCTTTTGATATCAGAAGCCCCTGGCATTCTCCACTTAATGTACTGACACAAGTTCCTGTCCTTCTTCTACCTTCCTATACTTCTAATGCTGCCTCTAGTGGTAAGGTGCTAGGAAAGCATGTATATTTTACCAACACTTCTTGTTTCAATAGTATATTAACTTCTCCTTAATCTTAAAGAAAATAATAAGCTAAATTCTGTGAGTCTGATTAGTCATGTAAAAGACATATAAAATGTTTAGAACAAGTATCTTGAATGGTTATGGACTAAGCTACTCTAAAAAAAGAGGATCAAATGGTCCTGGACTAGTCACCTGAAAAAGGGCTAGCTAGTGTTAAGATGAAAGAAAGAACTAAATGCTACACAATAAATATCTCTAGGCTCTAGGCCTTTAAAGCTACTGACTCACAGATAGGCTGACAATACATAAAAAAGAAAATGTTTAAACATATAGAAAATATAGTTGTACTTGTGAAGAACATAAACTAAGATACTGTCTGTCTCATTCTTTGTTACAGGTACATATCATAAAATAAAGTTTTACACCTTTATTTGTAAACATTTTACCCGGTTAGTCACAGGGAAGATTCTTTGTTTATATTACTAATTTGATGGCTGTTAGTAAGAACTATCTGTGGCTCAGTGGGTTAGTTCACTTAATTTTACTGAAAGGAATGACATGGGTTCAAATTCTGTTGGAATCTTTTTTCTTCAGTTTTCATTGTGTATAGAAGCATAGATTTTTTTTCGTAGTATATAAACTTTTCTTTAATTTTTAAAGAAAAACATTTTTAGCTAAATTCTGTGAGTCAATGTAATGTTTCATATGTGACCATTCCACAGTGCTTCATCCAACTGTCCATTTGAATAACATATATAAAGAAATGGCGGTGCACACTCTTTACACCTTAATGAATAAATGATATGACAAAGTTAAATGCCAAAAATGAAGCTACATTTCCTCCTTACAAATGCATTGCAGGAAACATTAAATGCCATTAACTAATTACATAAATGCAGCTTAATATAATAATACATGTATGACACAGTGCAAATTAACGATGCATAGTATATATACATGGGCAGTGAAAATGCAAAGCAGACAATGTGACTATCTAAAACACAGTCAAATAAATGAGCATAGCATTAGTATACAGAAGAAGCTTTCTGTAGGCTAAATTTGACCTTTTGTCCGGTGAGCTAAAAATACGAATATAGTTAAAACATACCTGTTGAGCATAATGTGGGTCATGAACTTGTACTGACGACACCAGCTTAGGACCTCAATCCAGATTCATCTGTGCTTATTAGGCAGTTACTTGAATATGAATGTAAGTTAAATATTACTTTTTGTTAACTGCATTCACTTATATTATTAAAGTTAGGGTCTTTGGCATTTTGCTTTGAAAATTATGTATGGTATTATGGGACCTTTGTGTCAGCATGTTTAAGTCACAAATATGTTACAGTAAGTGTTTCTTCTTTATTGGTGTGGGTTTCAATCCCAAAAAGAGCTCAAGTGGAATCCTTTAGAATGTCAGTGGTTCATACAGCTGTCTACCATTGTGTTGATGAAATAAAAAGAGCATAGGCACTTTGGTGCACCCTCCACTATGAAAGCTGGGAGTTGTACAAATGAAACAGTGCAGCATAAAACGTCAAGAAAAACACACAAACTATAATATCATTGTATACTGATTAAAACTTACTCTAAACAAATGCATATTTCAATTTCAGACTGAAGAAAAAATCAGCTTTTACCATACCAGGGTATAGATCCAGACAGTGTCTTAAATGGAGACCTGGAATCAGGGGTTGCGGATTATGTCACCCAGCTTCTACGTATACAGTTTCCTGGTGTAAGTGGGCTGCTAGCCCCAACACATTTATATGCTTTAGCGAGAGAACGCAAACACCACCGGAATATACCACATGATGAATTTGCTGTCTAGGTACATGTTTATCCTGGGCATTACCTAATGTCTGCACAGATCAATGGAAAATTGTATGTTATAGACAGTTTGTACCATCAGCAACACCTTGCTTTTGTTATGCCTCAGTTGAAATTACTATATACAGAATCTGCTGTGAGATCTCTTAGATACATAAGCCCGCAATCACAAGGAAGCACAAATCTGTGTGGATATTTTTCTCTAGCTAATACTTATTATGTGCTTTTAAACAGATCAGTACCCAATGGAAACTTTTGTATTGATCAGATGAGAAATCATTTGAGGTCCTTTTAAACAATGGTGAAGACGGGAAGCTCAGGTTTACTTAGTAAAACTTCCTTTCAAGTTCCCACCAAGGAACCTGGTGAAAATTTGATTGAAAAATATATTTCTCAGATCAGAACAAAAAGAGTGTTTTAAAGAAACTTACTAAAAGAGAAAAGTACAACTTAAAATTACTTAAAAGTCGAAACCAAAGGCAAATGGCTAAAATTAGTCCAAAAGATAAAAGGTTTTTAAAAAGACAAAAAAAGAAAACACAAAGAACGTCAAAATATGACTAGTTTACAGAAACAGGAAATATGAAACAAAGATCAGGAAAAGAAAAAATGAAACGGAAACAAATGTCTGAAAATGAAAGAAATAAGATGACTGAAAAAGACAAAGAACGTAAAATTAATGAAAGAAGCAAATTAACAGATAGTGAAAAACAAAACAATCGTGAAATTCATAGACTTCAAAAGCAAAAACTTCGCTTTTCAAGAACTAATGAAGAAAAACAAATACTGCAAAGCATCTATGGCACGCCAATTGTCGAATTATTAAGTGAACCTATGTTTACGCTGTTAAAACTAGGATTTACGGTCGATAATCTAGGTTTTTCAAACGTAAAACCTGGTTTTTCAATTGTTAACCTCTATTTTCGAGCGTAAACATAGGATAACGGTCGTAAACTGTAGTTTACGGTCGTAATCTTACGTTTACGTTCGATAAACTAGGTTTCTCAAATAATATTAGAATTTCGGCCGTTATCCTAAGAAGTTACAACCGTAAACTTGGGTTTGCGACCGTGAACATAGGTTTACGACTGTAAACCTATATTTACGTTCGTAAATTCATATTTTTTCTCAGTAACTTAGTTTATCAAACGTAAACCTAGGTTCACGTCCGTAAACTATTGTTCACCACCGTTACCCTACGATTTTGCTCGAAAACACTTGTTAAATTCCGTAAAATATATTTCAAGGGAAGTCAACTGTCCAAAATAACGCGAACCTATGTTTACGCCCGTTAATCTAGGATTTACGATCGACAAAACAAGTTTTTCAATCGTTAAACCTGGTTCGAATTTTATCCTATATTTTCGAGCGTAAATAAAGGATAACCGTCGTAAACTCTAGATTACGCTCTTGAACCTATATTTACGTTCGATAAACTAGGTTTTACAATTAAACAACGGATTTTAACCGTTATCCTATGTTTACGGACACTATCTTATTGTTACGCTCGTGAACCCCGGTTTACAATCCTTAAGGATATTTTACAAACGTAACCTATATTTTCGACCGTAAACTTGTGTTTTCAAACGTGATCTATGGTTTACGAGCGTAAACTACGGTTTTCGACAATAACCCATGATTTCGCTCGAAAATATAAGTTAATATTCGAAAAACTATGTTTTACGTTTGAAAAACTTGGTTTATCAACCGTAAATCCTAGTTTTTCGACCGTAAACATAGGTTCACGTAATAATTGGACAATTGGCGTGCCATAAGCATAAATTTGAGTATAAAAAAAGCATTAAGAGACTCAAGAAGTGATCAAGAAAAACAGTTGGATCGTCAGAAAAATAAAATCGCCCACAAAATATCAAGAGAGTGTCGAAGTGAAAAAGAAAAAGAAGAAAACCGTCTGAAAAATAAAATCGCCCACAAAGTATCAAGAGTGTCAAAGTGAAAAAGAAAAAGAAGAAAACCATCTGAAAAATAAAATCGCCCACAAAGTACCAAGAGAGTGTCAAAGTGAAACAGAAAAAGAAGAAAATCGTCTGAAAAATAAAATCGCCCAGAAAATTTCAAGAGAGTGTCAAAGTGAAAAAGAAAAAGAAAACGTCTGAAAAATAAAATCGCCCACAAAGTATCAAGAGTGTCAAAGTGAAAAAGAAAAAGAAGAAAACCGTCTGAAAAATAAAATCGCCCACAAAGTATCAAGAGAGTGTCAAAGTGAAAAAGAAAAAGAAGAAAACCGTCTGAAAAATAAAATCGCCCACAAAGTATCAAGAGTGTCAAAGTGAAAAAGAAAAAAAGGGAAAATCGTCTGAAAAATAAAATCGCCCACAAAGTGTCAAGAGATGGTCAAAGTGAAAAAGAGAAAAGGGAAAATCGTCTGAAAAATAGAATGGCCCAGAAAATTTCAAGAGATGGTCAAAGTGAAAAAGAAAAAAGGGAAAATCGTCTGAAAAAATAGAATGGCACAGAAAATTTCAAGAGATGGTCAAAGTGAAAAAGAAAAAAGGGAAAATCGTCTGAAAAATAGAATGGCCCATAAAATATCAAGAGAGTGTCAAAGTGAAAAAGAAAAAGAAGCAAACAGTCTGAAAAATAAAATGGCCCATAAAATATCCAGGGAGTGTCAAAGTGAAAAAGAGAAGCAAATTTCCAGTTCCATAGAAAGTTGCAGTAAAAAAAGAAAACGAAAGATGGATTGCGAAGAAAACAAAGAAATGAATCGAGATAAAGATAGGAAATCGCATAAAAAGCAAAGACAGAGCCAGACTGAACATGTTAAAGAAGTTTCAAGAGAAACTGATAGGCTACGGCAAAAAAAATTAAAAGAAACAGGTTAAGAGAAAAACAGTCAAATATGTCAAAAACGAAGATAAGTGACTTGTCAAAAGATGAATTAAATCTTGTGTTGCAGAGTTTTTTTCATGCTATTTCCGATGGACCTACTTATGTGTGTTGTAGTTGCGACAGGTTATTGTATCGATCTGCAGTTAAACGACTTTCAAATACATTAAATCAGAACTCGTCAAAAATACCTAACTTTACTTTGCAGTTGTATGAGTCAGAAATCTCATGGATATGTGACACTTGTTCGACAAGTATTCAGAAATGTAAAATGCCATGTCAAGCTATTTCAAATCACTTAGATGTTGAACCAGTACCACTTCCATTGAAAAATCTACACAGTCTAGAGAAACAACTTAAAAGCAAGATAATACCATTCATGAAAATTCTGTCACTTCCAGCAGGCTCTCAACACGGCTTCAAAGAGCAAGTTGTACTAGTACCATCTGATTTACAGAAAACTGCTACAGCACTGCCACGTCAGACTGGTGAAACACAAGTAATAGTATTATCATTGAAGAGGCGACTGTCAGACAAGTATGGGTCAGTCAGGCAGTACATTCGTCCACATGCTGTTAATAATGCAATTGATTTTTTAACAAAAAGCAACTCACATTATTGTTCTCGGTGAATAAAAACTGGACTGAGGAAAGTAAATGCAATGATGAAATGTTTTGGAATACTGTTTCACAAACCACTAACATTTCTGATAAAAGTGATTCAGATGAAGACACTCAGGATGAGATTGAATTAGGACAGTTGTCAGATGCTCAAATATTGATGAAAATTCTGGTGATATAATAGACTCTGAAGATGAGGTAGACAATGACAATCCACTAGATATTGTTGAAGATCTAAGTTTTAAGTGGTCACTGGACTCTACATGTCTGTATCCAGAATTCGGACCACCTGTGCCAGGGAAATAATACTGAGTATAGCTCCAGGTGAAGGTCAGGTCCCAGTGTCCATGTTCTATCAGGTTCATTAGGAGACATTAGCATTTCCAACACTGTTCCCTTCAGGTAAAGGTTCATTTCATGAAGACAGGCAAATAAAGATAAGCCTAAAGAAATATGTCATATCAAGGTTACTGTCAAAAGATTGTCGCTTTGCAGAAAGTCCTGAGTACACTTTTCAGTGTCTTCATTAGATTGAGTCTACTTAAGTTGCTGACAGTATTAATATATCACTTAAAAAGTCTAGACAGTCACCAGTTACTGTTCGACAGCTACAGGATCCACAGAGACTAAATACATTATTCAAAGATGAAGAAATATTTGCTTCTTTCAAAAAGATCCGGGGCACACCTCAATATTAGAAAGAGATGCAACAAAATATGTTGGCAAAAAATAGGCACTTTGGCAGATACACATTCAACAGTATGGAGAGCACTACAGTCTTGACTATGTAGGAAACCACATGGACAAGAAAACAAAACGCAACTGGCTGGCTCGAAATCCTGTTACTGTTGCAAGACACATCCATTTTATCTTCAGAAAATTGTGGGGAAATGTCATTTTGTCTGGTCCTCATCCAATATGTCAAATCTTGAATTACGACATCAGGAAAGAAATGCAGAGTCGTGGGACTGCTCACTTCCATTCCGCTGTTCATGTGAGAGATGCACCAGTACTGGACAAACACAGCGATGATGTTGTTATTGCTTTTGTTAACAAATACATAACATGCTCAATACCAGCTGAAAATGATCTATTAAAAGACCTAGTGCTCTCACGTCAGACACATCACCATACCAGAACCTGTAAGAAAAAGAAAGGACTTAATTGTCAGTTCCATTTTCCTAAACCTCCTTCAGAAACAACTGTTATAGCACGGCAACCAAATGGAGAACTAGCCAGGCGCGAATTGGATTAATGCTAGATAGATCCTCAATACTGTGATGGAAACACTAGAGATAACTGGCACTGATATAACCCTGACAGAACTCCTGACAGCTGCAAACATTAACATGCAGGACTATACGCAAGCTATCAAGTCTTGAAGAGGACATCCATCATCTTGAAAAGAACTCCTTTAGAAAGTCACGTGAATCCATATAACTCTTTCATTCTTTCAGCATTAAGGGCAAACATGGATATCCAGTTCATTACTGATGTGTGGGCCTGTGTTGCTTATATCACTTCATATATGTGTAAGCCAGAACGTACTATGTCAGACCTCATGAGGAATGCTTGCAAAGAAGCAAACAATGTGAAAGACAAACATAAAAGGATTGGCAGTACGTTCCTAAAAAGCAGAGAAGTCTCACAGCACGAAGCTATTGCACGTTTACTTGGACTTTCCTCTCAGAGAAACAAATATCCCTGTATTGTTTGTCCCCACTGGATATAGTCATCAGCGAACAAGACTTCTGAAACCACCACAAGTTTTAGAGAAGTTGAATGATGAAGATACTGATATTTATCAGCCCAACATTAAAGACAAGTACTCTGCACGACCTTATAACCTTGAAGAGATATGTCTAGCTGAATTTGCAGCTAACTACATGACAACTAGCCTATCCTGTCCTACAGTTGAAACTCTTGATGAGATAGAATGTAACACAGAACAGTCCACATCCAAGACAATAAAGCTGAAAAATGGACTGGGAACTATGAAAAAGCGTAAAAAAACAGTTTTCCTTAGAGATTATCCTGTGTCTCGTGAGAAGGATTCTGAGAAGTATTACCACAGGCTACTGTTGCTCTACCTTCCATGGAGGCATGAGGATGAGTTAGAGAATGAGGGAAGTTTTGAAGAGAAGTTCACCAACCATATAGAGGCAATTGAGAAAACCATTCAGCATTATGAACCCTTTATAGATGAAGTGCAGATGGCTGCCAGAATGTGTGATACGGAAAACTGTGATGAAGAAATCTGTGACACAATAGCTCCTGAAGCTGAACAATGCCGTGATGAAGTCGCCATAGAAGATCCGGAATTTTCACTTGTAGACACAAGCAATCTAACCTCTGATCAAAAACTTGATATAGATGACTCTGTTTCTCCTCCTCAGACAAACCATTACCAGTTGTCATCCCATGCTCAAATCGAATCGAAGACTTCCTACTTTGCCATGGTCCGAAGTCTTAACGAAAAGCAAAAGAAAATACATGACCATATCTTCAGGTGGGGCAGGAATATGAATCTAGCTGTATCACAGGTGGATGAGCCTGAACCATTCCATATATTCTTGAGTGGCCCACCTGGCGTAGGAGAAAGTCACGTTGTACACACAGTATATCAGACGGCTGTTCAAAATCTAAGAAAAGCTGGTAACACACCTGATTCACCAACGGTCTTGCTTACAGCTCCTACAGGAAAAGCAGCAGTCAACATAGGAGGCACAACACTGCACGCAGCCTTTCACCTTCCAGTGAGAAGATCTGGGTCACATTTTGGCTACATACGACCATCTGTAAACAACTTAAACTTGATGAGAGCAAATTTTTGTAACTTAAAAATATTGATAATTGATGAAATATCAATGGTTTCATCCAAATCTTTGTCTCACCTTGACCTCACTTTGCAGGAAATTTATGAAAACGACAAAGTGTTTGGTGGTGTTTCTGTTCTGGCAGTGGGGGACCTTTTGCAGCTACAACCTGTACGTGAAAAGCCCGTCTTCAGTAATGAAGGAAGAGGATATGAAGCACTAGTCAAAACACCATGGAATGAATTCTTACTTTATGAGTTGACAGAGATAGTTCGCCAAAAGGGAGATCCTGAATTTGCCAGTATGCTGTCTAGAATAAGAATTGGAAAGCACACACTATCTGATGTAGAAACGCTTGAAAATACATCTGTTTCAGAAGGCACTGTTTCAGTAAATTCACTAAAGGATAATTATAACAGAGAACAACTTCAAAAGCTACATACCCAAGTGTACACAATAAAAGCTGTAGATTCCAAAAAGGACATTCACACTCGAAGAATACCAGTTACTGTAACCAGTTCTGATATCCATCAAATTGGAGGGCTAGCAGCAGAAATTCAGGTGGCTGAGAATGCCAGATATATGCATACAAAGAACGCTGACATTTTAGAGGGATTAGTAAATGGAGCTACTGGAACTATAAAGAAACTTGAAATTCCACCACAGAAACCATTGTCTGGAACACTTTATGTCAAGTTTGATGATGCAGTTGTTGGCAGACAGCTCAAGCAAGCTTGCAAATTCAAAGGTTTAGTGCCAATTAAACCAGTTTCAGCAGCATTCAGTATCACTGAAAATTCCACTTCATTGCAGGTAGAAAGGACCCAGTTCCCAGGTAGCCTGGGGAATCACTGTACATAAGGCACAAGGCAGTACATATGCAGAAATGAGTGCTGATATGACCTTTACAGAAAAACAGAAAATTACCATGCCCGGACAAATTTACACCATGTTGAGGAGATCAAAGTCCATGGATAGATTAAAGCTTATATCTTTTAATCCATCAAAAATACTAGTAAACAACTCAGCCCTTGAGGAGATGAAACGTTTGGAAAACAAAGCCATGAACATTGAAGTCTTGTTTGAGCAATCACCAACAGAATGTGTAAGTGTCAGCTACATTAATATCAGATCACTTAAGTCACATTATGAAGATCTAAAACATGACCAAACTATTGTGAAATCACACGTTGTTTGCCTGTCAGAAACTAAGGTAAATAGCTACACAAATACCTGTTAGAACACAAGAAAAGTCTTCATATGAAAATAAAGCATGGATTAGCTGTGTACCACAAATCATCATTAGATGCCGCACAAGTACCTGTTTCTGAACATCTTAAAGTATTAGAAGTTATGGCAGTTAAATTTCAACAAGTGACGGTGATGTCTGTGTATGTTGTACCATCTACATCATTTACGATCATAACTAATGACTTCAAGCTTCTCTTACACCAAGCTAGGAATACAAATTGTTATTTTCTGATTATTGGTGACTTCAATCTCAACTTTCTCAGTGAAAAAGCTCGAGAAAGAAGCATTAGAAAGCGGCTTCATACAGTTGGTGGAGCAGCCTACACATGAACTAGGATCTGTCCTAGATATAGCCTTTACTAACTATCAGCTGGAAATTGTCACTTAACTAACACTCCTGTGTACTATTCAGACCATCACATCATCTCTGTCCATATGAAAATCTGAGATATTTGCGGTCCTTTCAACATAACAGTACTTATTGTTTTACAAGTAAATACTTCAAATATACAGTTTATTACAACAACAGTTATTTATCTTTTGATTATCTGTGGTATAAACATGATTCCCTTACTATGCAGGGACACTTAACACATTGCGGTGATACATACAAACCCTAAAGTTCATTTATGTATTCTACAATGGTATAATTGAAAAGCCATGGCCAGAATATTGCTGACATATGTCTTGTAGGGTTCTAGCCGGTAGGGGACTTTTGTATTGCTTGCAATACTTTGATAATTGCTCTTTTAGTTTGCTTTTTCATTATTATATTTGCGCTTTTATTTGAAATTATTTTTATTGATTGATTAATTGTTCACTACTTTACTGTATTAACTTCAACATTTTTGAGTGAATATTTATTTTATAAATTCTACAGCATACTTATAACATTTTTTGTACATTTGAGTGCGTATATCTTATAGTTACGATTCGCCCTTGTAAGGGATTTTTAGTTTGAAATTTAATAAGTAAAAGGATATTATGTGAATGTATTTATGTCTAGTGGGTAGGTGAAAAGAACTATATCTTCACATGTCATGCTTCAATACATATATACTGACGGAAAAATATAACTGTGCACACTAAAATACTTAATATCTTTTATTAGGTATAAAATTATTTTAGCAGATTTCTTTTGTGTAATTCACAAGGTAATCTTGTTTCAATAATACTGCTTTTCGCGAGTTGCACGTGCAAAATTTATAGCCCGTAACGGTCGCGCTTTTTACGTGTTTCTTTATGTTAACATCCTCGTACATGCTGTTTCGAGTTATTTTAACCGTCAAATTATAGTGAGCTACCCGGCAGTTCAGAAAAACACCTTCATTTGGATTTTAAGTCTTTGAAGACAATGCCACGCATCTCAGAAAATGATCGCCTACGTGCCGTCGGTATGCTCCAAGCAGGCATTGCTCAAAATGCGGTTGTGCAGCGTTTTGGTGTTCACCGAAACACCATATCAGCACTTTGGCGACGATTTCAGCAACGTGGCAACATCCGTGATCTACCACGTCCAGGGCGTCCACGTGTGACGTCAATCCGTCAAGACAATTATATCTGGCTTACACACCTACGGAATCGATTTCAACCGGCCACATTAACAGCACGAACAATTCCTGGCTTGAGACCTATCAGTGGACGAACTGTTAGAAACCGATTAAAAAGCACAGCATTACTCCACGACGTCCTGCGATACGTCCTACTCTTCTCTTACGTCATCGACAACGTCGACGTCAGTGGTGCAGACAGTATCTAAGGCTTCCAAGAGCATATTGGAATAATGTTCTGTTTACTGACGAGTCGCGGTTTCACTTAGAAAGTTCGGACGGACGAGTTCGTGTATACAGGCGTCGCGGAGAACGTTACTTGGATCCCTGTGTTTTTCAACGTCAACGTTTTGGTGGTGGTGGGTCGATAATGGTTTGGGGAGGTATCTCATCTCAAGGCAGGACCCAGCTTGTAATTGTCCGTGGCAATTTAACGGGTGTTCGTTACAGAGATGAGATTGTCATACCCCACGTGCTGCCATTTCTTCAACGTCAAGGGCGTAACATGACGTTTCAACAAGACAACGCTCGGCCACATGTAGCACGTGTAGTTACCGGGTTTCTGGCTCAGCAAAACGTGAGTGTCTTACCCTGGCCCGCTGTTTCACCAGATCTTTCACCAATTGAGCACGTTTGGGATGAGATGAAGAGACGCCTCCGTCAAAGACGTAACCAACCTCTCACGCTGGACCAACTAGCGCAGACATTGGTCAACATCTGGAACACCATTCCACAGGCAGTTATCGCCAACTTAGTTGCCTCTATGCCTCGTCGCTGCCGTGCTTGCTTGAACGCCAATGGAGGCCACACACGATACTGACCTTGTGAAATCAGATTTCATACCTGTCAACTTCTGCGCCTTGTTACTGTAAAAATTGTTTTACATGATGAAGTGTTTGTATTGATTGTTAGAAATAAAACGTTGATTGGCTAATTTGCAAAGTTTTATGTTACTATTCCTAATATTAAAAAAAATTCTATACCTTGAAGTATGCACAGTTATATTTTTCCGTTAGTATATGTTGAAAGTGTTCTTAGTTTTAATTTTGATATTATTACATTTCATTGGAAAGAAAAAGAACAACAACATTCTCCTTACTGAGTTCTTGTTTTTTTTTTCTTTAAAGTAATGAGTTTTACATGACTTCATATAATAGTAAAAGGAATCTTAATAATCCCTTATTATCTCTCTGTTGCGATTCGCCAGTGTTCGGGATTCTAAGTTTGAATATTTTTCATACTTGAAAGTAAACTAATAATTCTTGTCCGAGACGTCATAATAGATGATTAAATTGCGAAGACAGGATTCGCCCTTTTGCTGTATTCTTACTGTACAATTATGCATATTTCCCCTAAAAACGCTTTGCTGTTACTATCCATTCCGACTTTGGTTGGTTATTCAAAGGTATAATATTTTTGTAAGAGAACGACATCTTACTTTTCATTTTTATGATTTATTGTATTTGTTCCCATTGAACTTCGTCCTTTAGCTATTTTCTTAGTTTGAAATATAAAAAATTTCCATCAAAGGTCTTGAAATAAAACTATTTTTTTCCATTGAGTTATTTAAAATTAGTAATGAAATAAGTAAAATAATTTTCTTTTAAAACTTTCTATAAAGAAGTGAGCTAAATATACAGCAGCACATTTTGTGTTTAAAATGAATTTCTAGAAGTCTCAATTCGCCTTAATAGATTATGAAGTAAGAATACATCACAAAGGCGAATCCTGTCTTCGCAATCAACATTCAACCATTTGTATCATGACGTCTCAGACGAGAAATATTAGTTTGTTTATTTTTATTTATGAACAAAATCTCAATAGATAGAGAGATCAATGCTTTTGAGTTAATATTTTTGATAAGAGTCAGTTGCAGCGGGAATCGCAACTCGAGGATAATACGTGATTATTCAGATTACTATTACTAGAATATGAAGTAAATGTTTTAAAGTAATAAAAAATAACTCATTTAGTACTCAGTACTATATATTTTTTATTAAGACGTCTCGGATAAGAAATATTAGTTTTGTTGACTTTCAAGTATGAACAAGTACTCAATAGATAGATAGATCAAAGGTTTTGAGTTAATAATTTCTATTTTAAAAAAGTCTACACAATGGCAAACCATACTTTCAATACCCTTAATGAATCATATCAACCAGTAACTTATATTTACTTTGTTATGATAACCTTGACATATACAACAATTTTCACTACTTTTAAGTTATATCTATTGCAATTTAAATTTTCATAAAAATCAAGAGTGAATTAAATTTCATGTCAAGGTGAGACAAAACTTACTGTTGTTCAGTGCCATACCTGTAAAAAGAAAATAGGATGTTATTGTTTTTCTTTCAAATTAAATGTATTCACCAAAATAAAAGAAAACTAACAACCATTTCAAGACATATGTATTGAAACATGACATGTGAAATTAAAGATTTCTGTCACTTTGACACAAAATGTTTCTATTTAACAATTCATTTAAAACTCACAATCAACTATCCAAGGAATAAGAATAAGTTTACCTGAAAAGATTTTTCTTAAACACATTGAAAACTTCAAACTTAGAATCCAGCAAAAGGATATACTTTCAAAAACCAAAACAAATAAATACACTATAATAAAACATCAGTAAGATTTCATTTTTTCCACTTAGAGGTCTGTGACACAAACATGACTTTATTGTTACTTAATTTAGCAACATTTAATTAATAGAAACGTTTAACGAAGTATATTGCATAATTACAACCACATAAGGGCGACTCGTGCCTTTAAAATACTTATTCACTACGAATGATGAAGTTATTACAGTAAAGTAGTGAACAATTGATCAATAAACAAGAGGGCCATGATGGCCCTATATCGCTCACCTGAATATGACTGCTTTTAACAAAGTTGCTATGGACCTGGTTAATTGAACCCATATTCAAACTTGGCCTAGAAATTATTGAAACAATCTTTCTGACAAATTTCAAGGTTATTTGGACTGAAAGTGTAGCCTCTAGTGTTAACAAGGTTTTTCGATATTTGGGCTCTGTGACCTAGTTTTTTAATCCAGATAATCCATATCCAAACCTGAGCTAGAAACCATCAAAACAACCTTTCTGACAAATTTCCAGGACATTTGGACTGAAAATGTAGCCTCTAGAGTGTTTACAAAGTTTTTCGATATTTAGGCTCTGTGACCTAGTTTTTTAATCCAGATGACCCATATTCAAAGCTGAGCTGGAAATCATAGAAGCAACCTTTCTGACAAATTTTCAGGTTATTTGGAATTAAAATCTTAACTCTAGAGTGTTAACAAGGTTTTTCCATATTTGGTCAATGTGACCTAGTTTTTGACCAAAGATGACCCATATTAGTACTTGAGCTAGAAATCATCAAAACAACCTGTCTGACAAATTTCCAGGATATTTGCACTGAAAATGTAACCTCTGGAGTGTTAAAGTGGTTTTTACCTTTTAGGGCTCTGTGACCTAGTTTTTGATCCCAGATGACCCATATCCTAGTCCGGGCTAGAAATCATTGAAACAACCTTTCTGACAAATTTCAAGGACATCTGGACTGAAAATGTAACCTCTAGAGCATTAACAAGGATTTTTCTCCTTTTTGGCCATGTGTCCTAGTTTTTGACCCCACATAACCCATATTCAAAACTGAGCTAGAAATCATTAAAACAATCTTTCTGACAAATTTCAAGGTTATTTGAACTAAAAATGTTACCTCAATGCGTGTTTACAAGGTTTTTCCATATTTGGTGTCTGTGACTTAGTTTTTGACCCCAGATGACCTTTATTCGAATCTGAGCTAGAAATCATTAAAACATTTTTTCTGACAAATTTCGAGAATATTTGGACTGAAAAGTAGCTTCTAGAGTGTTAACAAGTTTTTTGCTATTTTTGGGCTCTGTGACCTAGTTTTTGATTTCAGATGACACATATTCAAATTTAACCTAGAAATCATTGAAACAACCTTTCTGACAGATTCCAGGTTATTTGGACTGAAAATGTTACCTCTAGAGTGTTAACAAGGTTTTTCCATATTTGGGCTCTGTGACCTAGTTTTTGACCCCAGATGACCCAATTTTGAGCTTGAGCTAAAAATCATCAAAACAACCTTTCTGACAAATTTTCAGGATATTTGGACTGAAAATGTAACCTCTAGAGTGTTAACAAGGTTTTTTCTATTTTTGGGCTCTGTGACCTAGTTTTTGAACCCAGATGACCAATATTCGAACTTGAGCTAGAAATCATAGAAACAACCTGTCTGACAAATTTCCAGATTATTTGGACTGAAAATGTTACTTCTCCTTCTACAAGAAGATTTTCAAAGTTTTCACTATATAAGCCTATGTAAAACCAATGACCCCGGGGTGGGGCCAAATTTGACTCCAGGGGTATAATTGGAACAAACTTGGTAGAGGTCCACTAGACAATGCTACATACTAAATCTTAAGGCTCAGGGCCTTGTGGTTTCAGACAAGAAGATTTTCGAAGTTTTTCCTATATAACTCTATGTAAAACAAGTTACCCCTGGGGCGGGGCCATTTTTGACCCAGAGGCCATGACTTGAACAAACTTGGTAGAGGTCCACTAGACAATGCTGCACACCAAATATCTAAGCTCTATGCCTTACGGTTTCTGACAAGAAGATTTTTAAAGTTTTTCCTATATAACTCTATGTAAAACAAGTTACCCCTGGGGCGGGGCCATTTTTGACCCAGAGGCCATGATTTGAACAAACTTGGTAGATGTCCACTAGACAATGCTGCACACCAAATATCTTAGCTCTATGCCTTACGGTTTCTGACAAGAAGATTTTTAAAGTTTTTCCTATATAACTCTATGTAAAACAAGTTACCACTGGGGCGGGGCCATTTTTGACCCAGAGGCCATGATTTGAACAAACTTGGTAGAGGTCCACTAGACAATGCTGCACACCAAATATCTTAGCTCTATGCCTTACGGTTTCTGACAAGAAGATTTTTAAAGTTTTTCCTATACAACTCTATGTAAAACAAGTTACCCCTGGGGCGGGGCCATTTTTGACCCCAGGATCATAATTTGAACAAACTTGGTAGAGGTCCACTAGATGATGCTTTATACCAAATATCAAAGCTCCAGGCCTTGTGGTTTCTGACAAGAAGATTTTTAAAGATCCAACTTTTCAAATCTGTTTTTAGCTCCTGTGACCCAGAAATGCAATGAACCGGAACCATTTGAACAAACTTCGTAGAGCTTCATGCAAAGAACATTCTAGGCAAGTTATATTAAATTTTGCCCAGTGGTTTCAGAGGAGATGTCGTTTGAATGAATTGTGGACGACGGACGGACGGACGGACGGACGGACGCCGGACAATCAAGGATCCTAAAAGCTCACATGAGCATGCTCAGGTGAGCTAATAAAAATACTTTCAAATAAAACAAAATATAATCTAACAAGAGGGCCATGATGGCCCTGTATCGCTCACCTGATTATGACTGCTTTTAACAAAGTTGTTATGGACCTGGTTAATTGACCCCAGATGACCCATATTCGAACTTGAGCTAGAAATCATTGATACAACCTCTCTAATTTCCAGGATATCTGGACTGAAAAAAATAGCCTCTAGAGTGTTAACAAGGTTTTTAGATATTTGGGCTCTGTGGCCTAGTTTTTGACCCCAGATGACCCATATCGAAACTTGAGCTACAAATCATCAAAACAACTTTTCTAACAAATTTTCAGGAAAATTGGACTCAAAATGTAGCCTCAACAGTGTTTACAAAGTTTTTCAATATTTGGGCTCTGTGACCTAGTTTTTATTACTCCAGATGACCCATATTCGAATATGAGCTAGAAATCATTAAAACAATCTTTCTGACAAATTTCCAGGTTATTTGGACTGGAAATGTTACCTCTAGACGTTAACAAGATTTTTCCATATTTGAGGTCTGTGACTTGTTCTTGACCCCAGATGACCCATATTCGAATTTGAGCTAGAAATCATTTAAACAACCTTTCTGACAAATTTTCAGAATATTTGGACTGAAAGCGGCCTCTAAAGTGTTAACAATTTTTTTTTCTTTTTTTTGGGCCCTGTGACCTAGCTTTTCACCTCAGATGACCTATAATTGAACTTGAGCTAGAAATCATTGAAACAACATTTCTGACAGATTTCCAGGTTATTTGGACTGAAAATGTTAACTCTAGAGTGTTAACAAGGTTTTTCAATATTTGGGCTTTGTGACCTTGTTTTTGACCCCAAATGACCCATATTCCAACTAGAGCTGGAAATCATCTAAACTTCCTTTCTGACAAATTTCCGGGATATTTGGACTGAAAATGTAACCTCTAAAGTGTAAACAAGGTTTTTCTATATTTGGGCTCTGTGACCTAGTTTTTGAACCCAGATGACCCATATTCAAACTTGAGCTAGAAATCATAGAAGCAACCTTTTCTGACAAATTTCCAGGTTATTTGGACTGAAAATGTTACCTCTAGAGTGTAAACAAGGTTTTCAATATTTGGGCTCTGTGACCTATTTTTTGACCCTAGATGACCCATATTCGAACTAAAGCTAGAAGTCATTGATACAACCTTTCTGACAAATTTCCAGGATATTTGGACTGAAAAAGTAGCTTCTGGAGTGTGAACAAGGTTTTTCTATACTTGGGCTCTGTGACCTAGTTTTCCAACCCAGATAACTCATGTTCGAACTCTTCCGAGAAATTAATGAAACAACCTTTCAGACTTAGTTTCATGACAATTGAGGCAAAAATGTGACCACTAGAGTGTTAACAAACTAAATGTGGACGGATGGACGACGAACAAAAGGTGACTCTGTCACTACATGACAGGTGAGCTATCAATAGCATACTAAAAATCAGTACAATGGCGAATTGTTTCTTAAAGATATACATTTAAAAAGCTTAAAACGTGATGTGATGCTGTTTATTTCGTACATTTAGTCATAAAGGAATGATCGAAAAACATTTTGAATTAAATATTCCTTTAGAACAAACCAATGGAAATACTGATATATATCTTTCATCAAAAGGCCAAGAACCCCAGACCAAGTACTAAGCGAATTGTGTCTTCGAGAAATTCATTTGAAAATTAAAATTTGATGCTGTAGATTTTTTTGCTGCTTTATAAGTAAATTCAAACAGAAAATGATTTTACTTATTGATCTATTTATTACTCATTATAATTATGTGAATATAAATAGTTTCATTTCAAGCTGTTTGATGGAATTTTTTATATTTTCAAACTAAGAATACAGCAAAAGGATGAAGTTTAATGAAGAAAACAAGAGGGCCATGATGGCCCTGGATCGCTCACCTGAGTACTTTAGCTGTAGGTTTGCTGTTAAGCAGTATTTCATTTTTTAATTGAAAATATGTAAGTGCTTACAAACCAAATATGTAGAATATCAGTCAATAAATAAAGGCTCTATGACAGAAAGTAGAAATATCTATTATAAGCTATGGTGACCTTGACCTTGACCCAGTGACCTCAAACCCTACCCAAGGGTAGAGGTCCATGCAAGGAACCTCTATACTGAATATCAAAGATATTGGTCTATAAATGAAGGCTCCATGAGGTACAGTAGATAAATCTACTTTTAGCCTCCGTGACCTTTAACCTAATCTAATAATTTGTAAAAGCTTGATAAAGCTTGCTTCGTGCAAAATTTTAAAATTCTAGGCCTTGTGGTTTCAGACAAGAAGATCTTTAAAGATTTTCTTCTATATTGTTATTTAAAACTTGTGACCCCTTGGGCGGGGCCTATAGTGACCCCAGGGACATTTTTCTAACAAACTTGGTAGAGGTCCACTAGACCTCTTAACTCTAGGCCTTGTGGTTTCTGACAAGAAGATTTTTCAAGTTTTTCCTATATAATTCTATGTAAAACATGTGACCCCTGGGGCAGGGCCATTTTTGACCTAGGGTCCATGACTTGAACAAACTTGGTAGAGGTTCCCTAGACAATGCTTCATACAAAATATCTTAACTCTAAGCCTTATGGTTTCTTCTGTGAAGATTTTTAAAACCTTTTCCTATATAACTCTACGTAAACAAGTGACCCCCAGGACTGGGCCTATTTGACCCAGTGGCTATGATTTGAACCAACTTTGAAGAGGTCCACTAGAATATGCTACACAACAAATATCTAAGCTCTATGCCTTACAGTTTCTGACAAGAAGATTTTTTAAGATTTTCCTATATAACTCTATGTAAAACAAGTGACCCCTGGGGCGGGGCCATTTTTGACCCAGAGGCCATGATTTGAACAAACTTGGTAGAGGTCAACTAGACAATGCTACACACAAATATCTAAGCTCTATAACTTACGGTTTCTAACAAGAAGATTTTTTAAGATTTTCCTATATAACTCTATGTAAAACCAGTGACCACTGGGGTGGGGCCATTTTTGACCAGGAGGCCATGATTTGAACAAGAGGGCCATGATGGCCCTATATCGCTCACCTGAATTTTAACAAAGTTGCTATGGACCTGGTTAATTGACCCCAGACGACCCATATTCGAACTTGACCTAGAAATTATTGAAACAATCTTTCTGACAAATTTCAAGATTATTTGGACTGAAAGTGTAGCCTCTAGAGTGTTAACACGGTTTTTCCATATTTGGGCTCTGTGACCTAGTTTTTGACCCCAGATGATCCATATCCAAACCAGAGCTAGAAATCATCAAAACAACCTTTCTGACAAATTTCCAGGACATTTGGACTAAAAATGTAGCCTCTAGAGTGTTTACAAAGGTTTTCGATATTTAGGCTCTGTGGCCTAGTTTTTTAATCCAGATGACCCATATTCAAAGTTGAGCTGGAAATCATAGAAGCAACCTTTCTGACATATTTTCAGGTTATTTGGAATTAAAATCTTAACTCTAGAGTGTTAACAAGGTTTTTCCATATTTGGGTTCTGTGACCTAGTTTTTGACCAAAGATGACCCATATTTAGTACTTGAGCTAGAAATCATCAAAACAACCTTTCTGACAAATTTCAAGGACATTTGGACTGAAAATGTAACCTCTGGAGCATTACAAGGATTTTCTACTTTTTGGCCCTGTGTCCTAGTTTTTGACCCCAGATAACCCATATTCAAAATTGAGCTAGAAATCATTAAAACAATCTTTCTGACAAATTTCAAGGTTATTTGAACTGAAAATGTTACCTCAATGCATGTTAACAAGGTTTTTCCATATTTGGGGTCTGTGACCTTAGTTTTTGACCCCAGATGACCTTTATTCGAATCTGAGCTAGAAATCATTAAAACATCCTTTCTGACAAATTTCGAGAATATTTGGACTGAAAAGTAGCTTCTAGAGTGTTAACAAGTTTTTTTTTCTATTTTTGGGCTTTGTGACCTAGTTTTTGATTTCAGATGACCCATATTCAAATTTAACTTAGAAATCATTGAAACAACCTTTCTGACAGATTCCAGGTTATTTGGACTGAAAATGTTACCTCTAGAGTGTTAACAACGTTTTTCCATATTTGGGCTCTGTGACCTAGTTTTTGACCCCAGATGACCCTATTTTAAACTTGAGCTAAAAATCATCAAAACAACCTTTCTGACAAATTTCTGGGATGTTTTGACTGAAAATGTAACCTCTAGAGTGTTAACAAGGTTTTTCTATTAGTTGGCTCTGTGACCTAGTTTTTGAACCCAGATGACCAATATTCGAACTTGAGCTAGAAATCATAGAAACAACCTGTCTGACAAATTTCCAGATTATGTGGACTGAAAATGTTACTTCTTATTCTACAAGAAGATTTTCAAAGTTTTCACTATATAAGCCTATGTAAAACCAATGACCCCGGGGTGGAGCCAAATTTGACCCCAGAGGTATAATTTGAACAAACTTGGTAGAGGTCCACTAGACAATGCTACATACCAAATATCTAAGCTCTATGCCTTATGGTTTCTGACAAGAAGATCTTTAAAGTTTTTCCTATATCATTCTACGTAAAACAAGTTACCCCTAGGGAAGGGCCATTTTTGACCCAGAGGCCATGATTTGAACAAACTTGGTAATGGTCCACTAGACAGTGCTGCACACCAAATATCTTAGCTCTATGCCTTACGGTTTCTGACAAGAAGATTTTTAAAATTTTTCCTATATAACTCGATGTAAAAGCAATGACCCCAGGGTGGGGCCAAATTTAACCCCAGAGGTATAATTTGAACAAACTTGTAGAGGTCCACTAGACAAGGCTACATACCCAATATCTAAGCTCTATGCCTTACGGTTTCTGACGAGAAGATTTTTAAAGTTTTTCCTATATAACTCTATGTAAAACAAGTTACCCCATGGGGCGGGGCCATTTTTGACCCAGAGGCCATGATTTGAACAAACTTGGTAGAGGTCCACTAGACAATGCTGCACACCAAATATCTTAGCTCTATGCTGTACGGTTTCTGACAAGAAGATCTTTAAAATTTTTCCTATATAACTCTATGTAAAACAAGTTACCCCTGGGGCGGGGCCATTTTTGACCCCAAAATCATAATTTGAACAAACTTGGTAGAGGTCCACTAGATGATGCATCATACCAAATAGCATAGCTCCAGGCCTTGTGGTTTCAGACAAAAAGATTTTCAAAGTTTTTCCTTTAAGTTCCCATAGCAACCAGAGTTCTGCATGGAATTGGATTCTTTGAACAACTTTGGAAGAGCTTCATGCAAGGAACATCCCAGGCAAGTTTCATTGAATTTGGCCCTGTAGTTTCAGAGAAGATGTCGTTTGAATGAAATTGTTGACGCCTCACGACGCACACCGGACATTGGGGTATGACAAAAGCTCACTCTGGCACTTTGTGCCAGGTCAGCTAAAAACTTGAAAATGCATAAAGTAAGTGCTCGGTGGATACGGTGTTTATTATCTAATGACAATAAAATCAGCCGTGTGAATGCCTCCAGGAAGTTTTTGGAGCGATATTGTAAAGGAGATTTATTTCTTTAGCGGATTGTCACTACTGATGATACCTGGCTGTTTTTTATATGACCCTGAAACTAAGGAACAATCACAACAGTGGAAGACAGACGCATCTCCACCACCTAAGAAGGCACGGGTTTCTAAATCGGCTGGGAAACAGATGTTAATCTTCTTTGCTGATATTAATGGAATGATTATCCAGCATGCTGTACCAACACATAAAACAGTGAATGCAGATTACTATTTCAAAAATAAAATTTATCAACACTATTTATCGATGTTTAAATAAAGAAAACAACATTATAATTGAGAGAAAGAGAATTACAGAGAGTAAATAAAGGTATTTTTTCTTAAAAATATATGCGAAAGAGAATAGTTCATTGATTAAAAATGAGTAAACAGTCATTCCGCTACTGCTTTTTCAGGTTCTTTGTAGAGCTCTCAAAGCAAAAAAGAAACAAAAAACTCACAAACAAATCAAAGAAAACAAACTAAGTATCCAGTATTAAGGCGAATCTTCTCAAGAAATTCATTTTATCCGTAAAATGTAATGCTATAGAGTTTGTCTCCTTCTTTATAAAAAGTTTGAAGAGGAAATAATGATACTTTTTGTCTTATCGATTACTTAATAACTGGATGGATAAGAAAAGTTTCATTTCAAGCCGTTAGATCAAAATTTTTATAATTTCAAACTAAGAATACAGCAAAAGGGTCAACGTTTAATGAGATTAATGAAATACAATAAATCTGAAAAAAAAGAAAAATGATACGTCGTTCTCTCTTATAAAGTCTTTGACACAAACATAATTATAACTTTGTAACAGCAAATCATTTTTAGTGAAATATGTATCGTCATAAAGTAAGAATAAAGCAAAAGGGCGAATCATGTCTTTGCAATCAACATTCAACTATTTATTCTTTTTATCATTATGTCTCAGACAAGAAATATTAGTTTGTTTACTTTAATTATGAAACAAATTTCTAACTAAGAATCCCTTACACAGGCAAATCGCAACTCGAAGATAATAAGTGATTATTAAGATTACATTTACCAGAATATGAAGTTATTACTTTAATGTAATAATTATTGTCAGTTAGTACTCAGTACTATTTAATTTTCTATTATGACCTCTCGGACATGAAATATTAGTTTTGTTCACTTTTAAGTATGAACTTAATAGACAGAGAGATCAAAGCTTTTGTGTCAATAATTTTTATTTTAAAAAGAAATCTACACAAGGGCGAACCATACTTTCAATATCCTTATTGAATCATATCAACCAATGACTAACATTTACTTCAAAAGATAAACATTTACCAAATCGATGTAAAAAATTTGAATAGAATCAAATTCTAGAATACGTTAGGAATATGTTAATTATTTAAACTAAGAAGTCCACGCAAGTTTTAATCGTACCATCAATATCATCATGTAAATTACAGTTACTTATTACATTGTATACTTATTTAAATCTTATGAATAGTAACTCAATAAATAGAATTGTTAATCAAACTGCAAAAAATATTCACAGAAAACAAACCAAGTATCCAGCATTAAATCGAATCGTACCTTGACATAATCATGTTTTTCATGTAATTTTATCATCTTAAATATTCACATTTAATGTTATGAAACATTGATTCGATGAATAAATTTGTTTCAAATCATAGTTTTATTGGAATCAAACAGAAGAGCAAAACACGTATCTCGTCTTTTAAATAATAAGTGATGTTAAAGATTTTGTGACATCTCAAGATATCTTTGACATCAAAATGAATATAAATATTATTAATATGTATCTAATCGAACACAAAGGCGAACATAGGCTCTAAAATTTTATTTTTTCAGCTTATTTGATATACAGCACTAAGGCAACTAAGTATTTGCAGTTAAGAGAACTTTCGTGGTCACTAAAATGACGCCTCTTCAGCATATGGCAATTGTTTTCAATAAATGCAAACAACCTTTGTTCCCTGGTCGAGCACATTATTTTAACTTAAAATAATAGCAACTCATGCAGGTTAGTAATAAGTTATTTATCAAATGTCATGAAAATGAAAGAGACAGCCTGTTTAGATTTCAAAAATATGACAATGTCATGTATATCTAGAGCTATCACTAAATGTGATTAATACCCCCAAAACACCGCTACAGAACAGAGGACGTTATCAATTTAGTAACAGATTATTTCGTAAAAAAATTGAAAAAGAGTAATGGTTGTGGGCAATTAAATATAGTTCTCATTGCGCTTGACCACTGTATGAAGTTGCACTGAATTCCAAAAAAATAGTTTTCAAGTAATTCTCCAGACAAAGAAAACTAACAAAGGGCAATAACTGTGCAAACAGTAAAGACAGAGTTATAGCTCTTGTACATTGCACATTCACTCAATGTGCTTGACCATTGTATGAAGTTGCATTGAATTCCAACGATGAGTTTCCAAATTATTTTCTGGAAAAGGAAATCCAAGGAAGGGCAATAACTCTTCAAAAAGTGAAGATGGAGTTATAGTCCTTATACAATGCACTTTCTCTCATTGTGCTTGATCATTGAATGAAGTTGCATTGAATTCAAACCAGTAGTTTTCAAGTTATGCTCCAAATAAAGAAAACAAACTAAGGGTAACAACTAGGGATGTAAGTGAATGTTCGAAAGTTCGGATCTGATGCCGAACATTCGAATGTATTTTTGGCATTCGAATGTTTAGAAAAAAATCTATCATTTTTGTTTTCATGGGAAAATGAAATCATGAAGTGTTGAAGAAGTAAGAAAGGCGTTATAATCAGGTGAATTCACACCTATTGTTGCTTTAACACCTCTGTTAACACGTCTGGTCAGACGACCGTAAACTTCCGTCATCAAATGTTAGTGACCTGTGCTTTAAGCAAGTGTCACCTACAATAGCTAAGTCAAAAGGTATTGGTATGTCCGTGTCAGAGTGTCGAGTCTGTGGTCAAACTAGGAAACAGAAGGAAGAAATTAAATACACAGACGTGTCAGTCAAGTTACTGGCACTAACCCCAATTTTACTTTATTGTGGCGCGATTTTCGGGATTATTTTATTCTCTATTGCAAATTCTCTAACAGTTCACATCCGTAACGCTTCTAATCAGTCAAAATGTCAAACATAACTTGTGCTTCGTCTCAATTTCTTTTGTTTTCGACCTTGTAAGTATAAATTTAAATCGAAAGGTGATTTACCCATTAAGGATACCGGATACCGAGAAATACACATTGTGTCAATGAATTAGAAACACTCGGATCTCCTGGCAGTGATCTCCCCTTCACTGTTAAACTTAGCTGGATTTCAGAAATTATTTTTTTATTCTTTTTTTCTTCAGTTATTATTAGAATTGCATCGATTTAACATGCCTTGATGTAATGAAATTGAAAAAAAGTTTAACATTTTGTTTATTTACGTTCAACTATCATCACGTGACATGCCTTTGTACTGAATGGAAAGTAAACATTGCATGGAGTTTGGCCGAGAAGTTCGTGAAAACACTGTGTAACTATTGAGTACGAGTGATTCGAACGTTCGAATGCAAAATGATCCGAACATTCGAATGCTAAAATGAACAAATTTTGCCATCCCTAGTAATAACTCTGCAAATAGTGAACATGGAGTTATGATTCTTGGACACTGCACTTCCTCTCATTGTGCTTAACCAGTGTATGAAGTTGCACTGAATTCCAACCAGTAGTTTTCAAGTTATCCTCCATACAAAGGAAAACCAACAAAGGGCAATAACTCTGCAAATACTGAACATGGAGTTATGATTCTTGGACACTGCGCTTCCTCTAATTGTGCTTGACCATTGTCTAAAGTTGCACTGAATTTCCAACTAGTAGTTTTCAAGCTATGCTCCGAATAAAGAAAACCAACAAAGGGCAATAACTCTGCAAATAGAGAATTTGGAGTTACGATTCTTGAACACTACACTTCCTCTCATTGTGCTTGACCATTGTATGATGTTGCATTGAATTCAAACCAGTAGTTTTCAAGACTTGCTCCCTACAAAGGACCACCAACAAAGGGCAATAACTCTGAAAATAGTAAAGACGGAGTTATGATTCTTGGACAGTGCACTTCCTCTCATTGTGCTTAACCAGTGTATGAAGTTGCACTGAATTCCAACCAGTAGTTTTCAAGTTATGCTCTGGACAAGGAAAACCAATTAAGAGCAATAACTCTGAAAATACAGAAGATGGAGTTTTGTTTCTTGGACACTGCACTTCCTCTCATTGTGCTTGACCATTGTATGTAGTTGCATTGAATTCCAACCAGTAGTTTTCAAGTTATGCTCCAGACAAGGAAAACCAATAAAAGGCAATAACTCTAAAAATAGTGAACATTGAGTTATGATTTTTGGACAAAGCACTTCCTCTAATTCTAATTGACCACTGTGTGAAGTTTCAATGAATTCTAACCAGTAGTTTTCAAGTTATCCTCCATACAAAGGAAAACCAACAAAGGGCAATAACTCTGCAAATAGTGAACATGAAATTATGATTCTTGGGCACTGCACTTCCTCTTATTGTGCTTGACCATTGTATGAAGTTGCACTGAATTCCAACCAGTAGTTTTTAATTTATGCTCCGGACAAGGAAAACCAATAAAGGGCAATAACTCTGAAAAAAGTGTAGATGGAGTTATGATTCTTGAACACTGCACTCCCTCTCATTGTGCTTGACCATTGTATGAAGTTGCATTAAATTCCAACCAGTAGTTTTCAAGTTATGCTCCGGACAAGGTAAACCCCGACCGACCGCCCGCCCGACTGACCGACCGACCAACCAACCACCGGGTGACTCCTAATACAATTACCCAATAAATTTTGAAGGCTCTGGGTGTAATGGTACTACAGTTACTGAGCAGAAATAGTTTTCACTCTACAGGTCCTTGTGACCGTGACCTACTAACCCCAAAAACAATATGGTTCTTCTATTTAGTAAAAGCAATCATTCAGTTTGAAGGCTCTAGTTATTGAGTGGAAAAAGTTTTCACTCTAAAAGGTTCCTCTGACCTTGACCTTTGACCTATTGACCAAAAAAAACAAAAGGGTTTTTCTATAAGGGCAATAACCCTGTGAAGTTTGAAGGCTCTGCGTCAACTGGTACTCAAGTTATTAAACAGAAATGAAGTTTGACAGACAGACAAATAGACACCCATAGACAGGGAAAAAACTATACGTCTCCACCAGAAGGGCGGGGTTTTGGGAGAGACATAACAATGAACAACTGAAAGTCTAGCCCTTGGTGTTTCAGAGCAGCAGATTTTTTAAGTTTTTGTGTAAAATCAAAAGACCACCTGGTTGGGGCCAGTTTTGAATAAACTTGGTAGAGGTCCTCTGTACGCCTTTTGGTTTCTGACAAGGAGATTTTTAAAAACTTTTTCCTATATAACTATTTGTAAAACAAGTGACCCTCAGCCATTTTTTACCCAGGGGTCATGATTTCAACAAACTTGGTACAGGTCCACAAGATTATGCTGCACACCAAATATCTAAACTCTAGGCCTTGTGTTTCTGACAAGCTTTTAAAGCTTTTCCTATATAACTCTTATGTAATATATGTGACCCCTGGGGTGGGGCCTTTTTTGACCCAGGGACCATGATTGAACAAACTGGTGGAGATCCTCTAGACAATGCTACATTGGTTTCTGATGTGAAGATTTTAAAAAATTTTTCCTATATAACTCTATGTAAACTAGTAACCCCTGGGGCAGGGCCTATTTTGATCCAGGGGTCATAATTTGAACAAACTTAGTAGAGGTCCACTAGACAATGCTTCAAACCAAATATCTAAACTCTAAGCCTTGCGGTTCCTGACAAGAAGATTTTTAAAATTTTTTCCTAAATAACTCAATATAAAACATGTGAGCCCTGGGGCAGGGTCAATGGTCAAAAGGGTCATGGCCCAGGGGCCATGATTGTAACAAACTTGGTAGAGGTCCACTAGACAATGCTGCACACCAAATCTTAACTCTAGGTCTTGTGGTTCCTGACAAGAAGATTTGTAAGTTTTCTCTACATAAATCTGTGTAAAATCAACTGACCCCTGGGGTGGGGTCAGTTTTGACACCAGGGTCATAATTTGAACAAACTTGGGAGAGGTCCACTAGATGATGCTCCATACCATATATCTAAGCTCCAGGCCTTGAGGTTTCGGAGAAGAAGATTGTTAAAGATTCAACTTTTAAAATCAATTTTTAGCTCCACAGATCCAGAAATGCAATGGACTGGGACCATTTGAACAATCTTGGTAGAGCTTCATGCAAGGAACATCCCAAGCAATTTTCATTAAATTTGGTACAGTGGTTTCAGAGGAGATGTTGTTTAAATGAAAAGCTGACAATGGACAGACAGATGGACGATGGACAAGACCGATCACAAAAGCTCACCTTGGGCACTTTGTGGTCAGGTGAGCAAAAAAGTGAAAATTCTCATAAATTAGTTGTCATTTTTATCAACACTTTTAAATGAAATATTTCTCTCTCAGTAATAAAAATTATACCATCATAAAGAGAATTCATTCCTGTGAAAATTATGTTTAGACACTGAAAGCTAAAATCAAGATTTCATACTGAAAATTTGGTTTAAAGTTATTGGGTGTAAAATTATCAAAATTTATTTAAATCCTGTATGTGTAGAGTGTAGTGGTATTGATCACTTATCTTTGTGCCTACTGTTATCAGTTTAAGCCTATGTGCTACAGTGGTCAAATATAAGATTTTTCTATGTTGGAAAGAGGATAAAAATCTATGAGTATGGCAAGACAGGGAGATTCCAAACACTTTCTCTAAACTTTAGTTCTTGAAAATTTAATGCTCGCTTCTGTATGAAAATTTTGTATTAACACAGAAAAAAAACACATTATTTCATTCTAGGCATCATTTTCCTGCAACATTCTACGCATTTCCTATAATGTTTTCTGGGTAATTTATAGGGTCCCCTCCATCATAACCTTTATATTTTCTTCTGTACTTCAGGCTGGTCACTTTTGTTGCTTGGCCAGGATATGCAGTTACGCCATCATAAATTTTGTCTGTATCAGGATGAAACCTGACATATTCTAAGTTCATGTGAAGATTTTTAGGCAAATCTAATTTAGAGAGGTCTTCTAGTACTGATGTGTCCTTGACCTCTATATTGAAGTACTTGACAACATCTGCCACGGTTTTCATATCATTGAGATCTATGCTGGATACATCATGGTTTAGTTCCTCCATCACATGCGTCAGTAACTGAAACAACATACAATAGCTACACTCTGTAACTAGGCTCCGTAAAACAGAAATTTTGTTGGTTGAACCGATTAGAATTTGAAAATTTCCAGAGCCCTGCTCTGTTACATCTAGCTTAATTCTGACACTTCTCCTTATACCTCATGAAGATGAACTTGAAACAATATAAAAACTTTCTAAATGATTTTGGATATTCAAAATGACTTTACACATAAAACTCTGCAATAGCAATTAAACAATTGCCAATATTGCTGCTTTTTATGTTGTTCAAGGCTGATTGATCTATGAAATGAAGTGTTATTTATTTACATTAAACTTTTGTACTCTGTTATCCAGTCTTATATCGAGCCAGTCTACTTTAGACAATCCCACTCTGTCACTGTCTTCTTCTGGAGTACTGTCTCTAAGAGAAAACACATCATATGTGATTGCATGAATGATTCTGTATGCATCAGCTGGAGGTTTGTAAGAACACTTCTCTTCAATAGACCTGAAACAAATCCAACAGTAGTAGTTATCTTTTCTCAAAGCTGCTATAAAACCTGCAGTACTAAAATTGTGTAGAAATCAAGCCTAGGAAAAACTAGAACTGTGTCCAAAGGACACAGATGCCCCCACTGTGCAGATGTGCTCGTAAACAAGAGCAGCTTCATTTAATGTCTACAAAATTCTGTTCTTATCATAGCATTTCAGTTGAAATTTCCTCAATTCATGTATTAATGATAAAAAAGTCACCTAACTCTTGAGGCATCATATTTGGTCTCTTTACAGATGGAATACAATATTAGTGTCTGAATAAAACTGAATTTTGAAACACATGTATGGTCTCCTTTACTTCCATCTACACATTAAGGTTGTTCATCCCTGGAAGTTTAAGCAAAATCTGCCATCCGGTTTAAGAGGAGTTGCGTTCACAAAATTTCTATATGGTATATAGTGAAAAAATCAACAAAGGGCCATAATTCTGTTAAATTTGGTCGCAGCAAAAATTCCTTCCTTTACTTCCATCTACACATTAAGGTTGTTCATCCCTGGAAGTTTAAGCACAATCTGCCATCCAGTTTAAGAGGAGTTGCGTTCACAAAATTTCTACATAGTATATAGTGAAAAAATTTACAAAGGGCCATAATTCTGTTAAATTTGGTCGCAGCGAAAATTCCTTCCTTTACTACCATCTACACATTAAGGTTGTTCATCCCTGGAAGTTTAAGCAAAATCTGCAATCCGGTTTAAGAGGAGTTGCGTTCACAAGATTTCGGGAGGTACGGACGGACGTACGGACATCCGGACATACGGACGGACGGACAAGTGCAACGCTATATGCTCCCCACTTTGTGGGGGCATTACAAGAGCCACCGCAAGCCGGGACCACGCTCAACTTTTTCTTATTTCCAAAGGAAAACATATCAGAGGATGCATATTGTGGTGAAGGGTTTCAAAGGCAACATCATTAAGATCTATTAAATTCATTATCAAATCCATCCATTTATAAAATGTTATGCCAAATTTTAGCAATATTCAATAATTTGATCAAGTAAAATCAAGGTCAAGTTCAGTTTGACCTTCTTCCAAAGGTTAGTTATGTATGTCAAGCATGAAGACAATACATTTATTAACAGCAAAGATATAGCCAGTTTTAGCACTGTCAAAGTCATTTTAAGGTCAAGGTCATACCTGAATAATTCAACATGTCCTTTTTGTTCTCAGTGTTGTTTTGTCCCAGTATTAATCAAAAAATGAGTCAATAAATAACAAAGTTATGGCAATTTAAACAAAATTAAATAACTTTATCTTGAAGGTCAATGTAAATTTTAGGTCAAGGTCATACTTGCTTATTCAACAATCCATTAAGAAATAAAACAAGATGGCCATGATGGCCCTAGATCGCTCACCTGAATACTTTGCCTTTGGGTGTGCTGTTGAGCAAACACCAAAAGCTTTTTTAAGATTCTCCCTATATAACTCTATTCAATTCAAGTGACCCCCAGGGTAGAGCCAATTTTCACTCGATGGGCATAACTTGAACAAACTTGGTAGAGGTCCACTAGACAATGCTATTTACCAAATCTTAAGGCTCAGGTCCTTGTGGTTTCAGACAAGTAGCTTTTCAAAGTTTTCCCTATATAAGCCTATGTAAAATCAACTGACCCCCGGGACAGGGACAAATCTGACCCCAGGGGCATAATTTGAACAAACTTGGTAGAGGTCCACTAGACAATGCCATATACCAAATTTTAAGGCTCAGGGCCTTGTGATTTCAGACAAGAAGATTTTCAAAGTTTTGCGTATATAAGCCTATGTAAAATCAACTGACCCCCGGGGCAGGACCAAATTTGACCCCAGGGGAATAATTCTAATAAACTTGATAGAGGTCCACTAGACAATGCTATATACCAAATCTTAATGCTCAGGGCCTTGTGGTTTAAGACAAGAAGCTTTTCAAAGTTTTCACTATACATGTATCAGCCTATGTAAAGTCAATTGACCCCCAGGGCTGGGACAAATTTGACCCCAGGGGCATAGTTTGAACAAACTTGGTAGAGGTCCACTAGACAATCCCACACACCAAATCTTAAGGCTCAGGGGCTTGTGGTTTCAGACAAGAAGACTATATAAGCATATGTAAAATCAATTGACCCCTGGGGCAGGAACAAATTTGACCCAATTGGCATAATTTGAACCAATTTGGTAGAGGTCCACTAGACAATGCCACCTACCAAATCTTAAGGCTCAGGGCCTTGTGGTTTCAGACAAAAAGATTTTCAAAGCTTTCCCTATATAAGCCTATGTAAAATCAATTGACCACCCGGAAATGGCTAAATTTGACCCCAGTGGTTTAATTTGAAAAAATTTGGTAGAGGTCCAATAGACAATGCTACATGTACATACCAAATCTTAGGGCTCAGGGCCTTGTCGGTAGAGACAAGAAGATTTTCAAAGCTTTTTCTTTCAGTTGCCATAGCAACCAGAGTTCTTGATGGAATTCAATTCTTTGAACAACTTTGGTTTAGCTTCATGCAAGGAATATCCTAGGCATCTTTCGTCAAATTTGGCTTAGCGGTTAAGAAGGAGAACCCGTTCAACTCAAATTGTTGACAATGCCCGACAATCAATGATCCCAATAGCTCACCTTAGAGCACTTTGCGCTCAGGTGAAATAAAAATTATGATCAATGTTCAAGTTTCCAGACAGCAATGGCAATGGTGACGACATCATGACCGTAGCAAAAGCTCAATTTTTTTCTTTGAAAAAGTTCAGCTAACAAATGACTGCTTTTCTGATCATATGGTGACCCCAGGGGCATAATTTGAACAAACTTGGTAGAGGTCCACTAGACAATGCCACATACCAAATTTTAAGGCTCAGGGCCTTGTGGTTTCAGACAAGAAGATTTTCAGAGTTTTCCCTATATAAGCCTATGTAAAATCAATTGACCCCCAGGGCAGGAACAAATTTCTACCCCAGTGGCATAATAAGAACAAACTTGGTAGAGGTCCACTAGACAATGCCATATACCAAATTTTAAGGCTCTGTGCCTTGTGGTTTCAGACAAGAAGATTTTCAAAGTTTTGCGTATATAAGCCTATGTAAAATCAACTGACCCCCGGGGCAGAAACAAATATGACCCCAGTGGCATAATTAGGACAAACTTGGTAAAGGTCCACTAGACAATGCCACATACCAAACCTTAAGGCTCAGGGCCTTGTGGTTTCAGACAAAAAGATTTTCAAAGCTTTCCCTTTATTAGCCTTTGTAAAATCAATTGACCACTCAGACATGGCCAAATTTGACCCCAGTGGTATAATTTGAAAAAATTTGGTAGAGGTCCAATAGACAATGCTACATGTACATACCAAATCTTAGGGCTCAGGGCCTTGTCGGTAGAGACAAGAAGATTTTCAAAGCTTTTTCTTTCAGTTGCCATAGCAACCAGAGTTCTTGATGGAATTCAATTCTTTGAACAACTTTGGTTTATCTTCATGCAAGGAATATCCTAGGCATCTTTCGTCAAATTTGGCTAAGCGGTTTAGAAGGAGAAGTCGTTCAACTCAAATTGTTGACGACCCCCCGACAATCAATGATCCCAATAGCTCACCTTAGAGCACTTTGTGCTCAGGTGAAATAAAAATTATGACCAATGTTCAAGTTTCCAGACAGTAATGGCAATGGTGATGACATCATGACTGTAGCAAATGCTCAATTTTTTTCTTTGAAAAAGTTCAGCTAACAAATGACTGCTTTTCTGATCATATGGTTACAGACTTTTAACCAGACTTTTAACTTACCCTCAATCTGACAAAAGAAATACTAAAGTGTAAATCATGTAAAAATAGCCTCTTTTGGTTTTATACTGTCTCTGTTGTCAGTACTATAGTGGCATAGACAGTATGCTTACATTCTTTTCCTGAACTGTCTAAGCTGTTCTTCTGGTAGTTTTTCATTTCCTTCCACACTTACAATGGCCTCTTCCTTCTCTGATTCATTTTTTCTTCGAAAAAATTTCAGCTTGTTGATGAAGCCCATCTGTCGAACATGTAACTGCAATAAATTATGTGAGAGGCTACACATCTCTCTCAAAACTAGAGTTATCACTGAATATGATAAATAGCCCCACAATACCACCTTGTCAGAGAAAAACAGGAAATAAAAATGTGTCACACACATCTACACTTTATTGGTGAATCTTGCACATCAAGTTTCATATCAATAGTCCTAGAGATGTGAAAGAAGTTTGTGTCAGAAGATTTTGCTATATAAGGCTGTTAACTACAGTGTGGATAGTGGCATGCCTAAGTAAAAACACATCTTGCACATCTATACTTCTTGATAAACATGCACACCAAAGTTTCAAATTGATAGTCCTAGGAATGTGGAAGTTGTTCACGACATACAATTTTGCTATGATGGGCCTTGAAACTGCAGAGCAGGCATTGGCTTGCATGAAGAACATGTATCACACATCTACCCTTATTTGTGAATATGGCAAGTCAAGTACCTATGTATTTCAAAGAAAAAAAAATTCAGCAGGCCCCTGGGGGGGGGGGGGGGGGTTGACTGGTTTGGGAGTTGGATGGGGAGTCAAGTACCTATATATTAAAATTAAAAAAAAAAAAAAAATAGAACTGTGTCCATAGGACACGGATGCCCCCACTATGCACAAGTGCTCATAAACAAGAGCATGTATATTCTGTATGTAAGATTTAGATGGGGAACAATTTTTTTCTGTAGTTGCAAATGAATTGAGGTGTTTTGTATATTATTAATGCTGTCCTTTTGTTTCAAAATTAGATATTTTTATACTGAAACAAGGGCTGTCGGATGGACAGCACGCTTGACTATTCTTAGTGCTTGAAGGTATAATAAAAGCCTGAAATTAAAGATTTTTCAAAGTCTTAAAAGGGGAATAACTAATAAAAATGCTTAACAGAGTTATGGGCCTTGATGGAATGACACAGTCTACGGCCAAGTTTGAACCAAATATCTGCAGTAGAAAGGGAAGAAATAGTGAAAATGAGAAGCTTGCCCTAAAACTTTAACCCGATAGCCATGCCGCAAGTACAATAGACCTCCTTATTCTTTGAATAGTCGACATAAAAATGTTGTAAATATCTATGTACTATGAGGAATCACATTAGCGAAGACGAAGAAAGAGACACACAAGTAATTACATGTTGCTGATATTAAAGTAAGCAGGTAAAATTTAAACAAGAGGGCCATGATGGCCCTGTATCGCTCACCTGAGTATGACTGCTTTTAACAAAGTTGCTATGGACCTGGTTAATTGACCCCAGATGACCCATATTCGAATCTGACCTAGAAATTATTGAAACAATCTCTCTGACAAATTTTAAGGTTATTTGTACCCAAAATGTTACTTCTACAGTATTAACAAGGTTTTTCCATATTTGGGCTCTATGACCTAGTTTTTTAACCTAGATGTCCCATATTTGAACTTAAGCTAGTAATTACTGAAACAATCTCTCAGACAAATTTCCAGATATTTGGACTGAAAAAGTAGCCTCTAGAGTGTTAACAAGATTTTTCTATTTTTGGGCTCCGCAACCTAGTTTTTGAACCCAAATAACCCATATCCAAACCTGAGCTACAAATCATCAAAAAAAGCCTTTCTGACAAATTTCCAGGACATTTGGACTGAAAATATACAGTACAGCGCCAGGAGGAACTCACATTTTCCGCTCTATTTCGCGGCCGCGGAAAAAAAAATATCCGCCGCGACATCGAGGAAAAAAACGGATTTCCTCGATGTCTTGACATCGCGAAATATCTCGGCGATATTTGACGAACAGCGCGAAAATAATTAGAGTCATAACTCACCTGGATAAGCTGAACATTTAATGAAATGACCGTAATAAAACTATGCATTTTACGTCTGCCAATTATGTGACATTTGGTAAAATTAAAACCAAATTTCTAATACATTTGCTGTGTATTCCGTCGTTGAAAACGCTCGTTATTGTACAGCAAAATCGATCAATAATTTTGTCAAGCGCATAGACGATACAGATGTTGCAGTAGGGTTTACATGTTGTATGTTTTCTTTAAATATAGGAAAGCAGTTTTAACACGTGTAAATAGAAAACCAGTCAATTTATTTTCTGAAAATAAGGTCAGCTGTTCCGAGAAGCAATTACTTTCGGTTTTGAATTGTCATTCCTTCCGTTAACAAATACGAGCATTCGTAAGCAAATGCATCAGAATGAGAGTTTTATACATTAAATGATATTTTAAAGCGTAAAATTCGCCGAAATGCGTGTAATCAGGAACTTTGTGACCCTCGATACGTCAGTTCTTACCTGTGAAAAAGTTCGCGGAACCATTTAGCGGACGTCCGCCGCGATATTTGGTGACCATGTCCGCGGCGGTGATCCTCGAAATGCGGCGGATTAGTTCGCGTTTTAAGGAATGGGTAGTCCGCGACGACCTCGAGGAAAACGAGAGTTCCTCCTGGCGCGTACTGTAGCCTCTAAAATGTTAACAAGGTTTTTTTCATATTTGGGCTCTCTGACCTAGTTTTTGACCCCAGATGACCCATATTCGAACTTGACCTAGAAATCCTCAAGGCAACCTTTCTGACAAATTTCCAGATTATTTGGACTGAAAATGTAACCTCTAGAGTGTTAACAAGATTTTTCTATTTTTGGGCTCCGCAACCTAGTTTTTGAACCCAGATGACCCATATTCGAACTTGAGCTAGAAATCATAGAAGCAACCTTTCTGACAAATTTCCAGATTATTTGGGCTAAAATTGTTACCTCTAGAGTGTTAACAAGGATTTTCGATATTTGGGCTCTGTGACCTAGTTTTTGTCCCCAGATGACCCATATTCGAACTTCATGTTGAAATTGTCAAAGCAACCTTTCTGACAAATTTCCAGATTATTTGGACTGAAAATGTAACCTCTAGAGTGTTAACAAGATTTTTCTATTTTTGGGCTCTGCGACCTAGTTTTTGAACCCAGATGACCCATATTTGAACTTGAGCTAGAAATCATAGAAGCAACCTTTCTGACAAATTTCCAGATAATTTGGGCTAAAAATGTTACCTCTGGAGTGTTAACAAGGATTTTCAATATTTGGGCTCTGTGACCTGGTTTTTGACCCCAGATGACCCATATTCGAACTTGACCTAGAAATCATTAAAGCAACCTTTCTGACAAATTTCAAGATTATTTGGACTGAAAATGTAACCTCTAGAGTGTTAACAAGATTTTTCTATTTTTGGGCTCTGCGACCTAGTTTTTGAACCCAGATGACCCATATTCGAACTTGACCTAGAAATCATAGAAGCAACCTTTCTGACAAATTTCCAGATTATTTGGACTAAAAATGTTACCTCTGGAGTGTTAACAAGGATTTTCAATATTTGGGCTCTGTGACCTAGTTTTTGACCTCAGATGACCTATATTCAAACTTGACTTAGAAATCATCAAAGCAACCTTTCTGACAAATTTCCAGATTATTTGGACTGAAAATGTAATCTCTAGAGTGTAAACAAGATTTTTCTATTTTTGGGCTCCGTGACCTAGTTTTTGAACCCAGATGACCCATATTCGAACTTGAGCTAGAAATCATTGATAGAACCTCTCTGACAAATTTCCAAGATATTTGGACTGAAAAAGTAGCCTCTAGAGTGTTAACAAGGTTTTTCTATATTTGGGCTCAGTGACCTAGTTTTCCAACCCTGATAACCCATGTTCGAACTCGTCCGAGATATTAATGAGACAAACATCCTGACCAAGTTTCATGACAATTGAGGCAAAAATGAGACCACTAGAGTGTTAACAAACTAATTGTGGACGGACGGACAGACGACGGACAAAAGGTGATCAGAAAAGCTCACTCGGTCACTACGTGACAGGTGAGCTAAAAATGTTACACATGAAAGTTAACTACAGATTAAAGTATAGAAACCCCAGGTGTGTCAGGTCCCATAAAAAACATTACCCTTCCTTTACTATCATCTACACATTAAGGTTGTTCATCCCTGAAAGTTTAAGCAAAATCTGCCATCCGGTTTATGAGGAGTTGCGTTCACAAATTTATTTCACTTTATGGTATATAGTGAAAAAATCAACAAAGGGCCATAATTCCGTTAAATTTGGTCGCAGCAAAAATTCCTACTTTTACAATCATCTACACATGAAGGTTGTTCATTCCTGAAAGTTTAAGCAAAATCTGCCATCCGGTTTATGAGGAGTTGCGTTCACAAATTTATTTGGCTATATGGTATATAGTGAAAAATTCAACAAAGGGCCATAATTCCGTTAAATTTGGTCGAAGCAAAAATTCCTTCCTTTACTATCATCTACACATTAAGGTTGTTCATCCCTGAAAGTTTAAGCAAAATCTGCCATCCGGTTTAAGAGGAGTTGAGTTGACAAAATTTCGGGACGTACGTACGTACAGACGTACGGTCTTAATTTCACACGGTCGTACAGACTGACGGACAAGTGCAACACTATATGCTCCCACTTTGTGGGGGCATAAAAAGTAGGTCAGTAGGGCAAAAATATAGGTCATGATATGACGTTTTTGAAATCGGAACAAAAACTGTACACATGGTTCAAATTGCATTGCCATAGCTCCAAAAACAAAAAGTAGGTCAGTAGGTCGAAAATATAGGTCATGCGATGACATTTTTGAAATCGAAACGAAAAACTGTGCACATGGTCCAAATTTCATTGCTGTAGCTAAAAAACAACAAGAGGGCCATGATTGCCCTAGATCGCTTAACTGAGTATTTTGGCTGTAGGTTTGCAGTTAAGCAGTATTTCATGTTTTTATTGAAAATATGTTAGTAATGTAAATATAAATATGTAAATATGTAAAATACCAGTCAATAAATAAAGGCTCTATGACAGAAAGTAGAAATATCTATCATAAGATATGGTGACCTTGACCCAGTGACCTAAAACCCTACCCATGGGTAGAGGTCCATGAAAGGATCCTATATACCGAATATCAAAGATATTGGTCTTTAAATGAAGGCTCTATGAGGTACAGTATATAAATTTATTTTTAGCCTCAGTGACCTTTAACCTAATCATAAACTTATCTGTATGAATATTTCTGTTATTTTCTTTTTTTTTTCTTTTTTTTTTTGGGGGGGGGGGGGGTGTGTACAGGGGGACTGAACATTTCTGAAAATATCGTAATTCGATAAAGCATGTTTCATACCAAAATTAGATCTCAGGGCCTTGTGGTTTCAGACAAGAAGATTTTTTAAAGTTTCACTATATAAGCCTATGTAAAATGATTTGACCCCCGGGGTGGGGCCAAATTTGACCCCAGGGGCATAATTTGAACAAACTTGATAGAGATCCACTAGACAATGCTATTTACCAAATCTTAAGGCTCAGGGCCTTGTGGTTTCAGACAAGAAGATTTTCAAAGTTTTTCCTTTAAGTTGCCATATCAACAAGAGTTCTTGATGGAATTGAATTCTTTGAACAAATTTGGTAGAGCTTCATGCAAAGAACATCCCAGGCAAGTTTCATCAAATTGGGCCCAGATGTTTCAGAGGAGATGTCGTTTGAATGAAATTGTTGACGGATGAAGGACGCCGGACAAAGACCGGTCACAATAGCCCACCATGAGCCAAAGGTCAAAATATAGGTCAAGGAATAATGTTTTTGAAATCATCTTGAAAAACTGTACAAAATGTCAAAATTTTATTGCCATAGCGAAAACCTTAAAAAATTGGAAAAACAAATTTGGGCAGGGGGGGGGGGGGGGAGGGATGACCCCACTGTGGTTACAGTGCATACTACCAAATATCTAAGCTCCAGGCCTTGCAGTTTGTAACAAGAAGATTTTTTAAGTTTTTTGCCATATAACTCTATTTAAACATGTGACCCCTTGGACGGGCCCAGTTTTGACCCAGGGGTCTACTAGACAATGCTCAACACCAAATATCTAAGCTCCATGCCTTGTAGTTTCTTACAAGAAGATTTTTTTAAAGTTTTCCCTATATAACTCTATGAAAATCAAGTAAGCCCTCATCGTCGGTGACCCCCGGTACATATTCCGCACAACTACATTATGTATCGTGGGATAATTGACTGCTGATTATTCGTTTTCATGAATATTTATTAGCAAAGGGATGTAACTCTTTGTCGAATGAGATGCCACATTACAAATAGACACTCTTCAGTGTGGAGAGTAGGCATAATGACAAGTTACTTAAAATAGACATATTTCCCAGGATTTAAACACAGGCGCGGAAGTCAAATTGTAACAAGTAATTTCATTGGCTGAGATTCCGCAAGGGAAATCTTACGGAAACCAATGAAATTAGGTAATGAATTATTCATGAGTATGAAATTTTACCAGCCAATTGTCCCACGGTAGATAAATAGAGTGAAACGGAATGGAATGGGTTTCCGACGATGGTAAGCCTGGGGAGGGGTCACTTCTTACCCCAGGGTCATTATTTGAACAAACTTTGTAGAGGTCCACTAGATGATGCCTCATACTAAATATCTAAGCTCCAGGCCTTGCAGTTTCTGAGAAGAAGATTTTTAAAGAATTTACTATTTAACTCTATGTTAAACATGTGATCCCTTGGGCGGAGCCAATTTTGACCCAGGGGCCATGATTTGAACAATCTTGGTAGAGGTCTACTAGACAACGCTCAACACCAAATATCTAAGCTCCATGCCTTGCAGATTCTGACAAGAAGTTTTTCCTATTTAACTCTATGTAAAACATGTGACCCCTGGGACGGGGCCATTTTTGACCCAGGAGCCATGATTTGAACAAATTTGGCAAAGGTCCACTTGACAATGCTGCACAACAAATATCTAAACTCTAGGCCTTGTGGTTTCAGAAAAGAAGATTTTTAAAGTTTTTCCTTTAAGTTGCCATAGCAACCAGAGTTCTGCATGGAATTGAATTCTTTGAACAACTTTGGTAGAGCTTCATGCAAGGAATATCCCAGGCATGTTTCATCAATGTTGGCTCAGCGGTTTAGGAGGAGATGTTGTTTAAGTCAAATTGTTGAAGACGCACCACGCACGCCGACGCACGCCAGACATTCAACGATCCCAAAAGCTCACCCTGAGCAGGCTCAGGTGAGCTAAAAATGTCACACTATGGAGTAAAAGATCATCTTCTGTCCTGGCTGTTGTCGGTCCTTAAAGACAGATCCATGAAAGTGGTAGTCGAGGGTGAATACTCAACAAGCATACATGTTGACTCCGGCGTTCCGCAGGGAACTGTACTCGGTCCGTTAATGTTTCTGTGTCACATAAGCGACCTACCACTCAGAGTAAAAGTGACTGCTTGTTACATAGACAGATACGTAATATATCAGATCATGTCAAACTCCAAGAAGACCTAGTCGCCTTGGAACGTTGGGCCTCAACCTGGGGCATGAAACTCAATGCAAAAAAGTGTTACATCCTTAGTGTCAAAAGTAAAAGTACTCACTTTTACGAACTGAATAAAACTATATTAAAACATGTGGACTCAAATCCCTGTCTCGGTTTACTAATATCAAATGATTTAACTTGGTCAAATCATATTACAAACATTTGCAAAAAGGCCAATTTGACGTTCGGTTGCCATAGACGGAACTTAAAGCACTGTCCTCTTGAATGTTGTAAATCAGCTTACATACCACTCGTGAGATCTCAACTAGAATATGCATACATGTGAACTCTCTGTGAACTTGTACTGTACTGTTATATCAAAACTGTCAAAACTGAAACGAACCATAGCCTGTCGAATAGGACTCTGAATGTATTGTTGTGCATGAAATTCTGTTGCCAACTGTTATGACTACCATGTGACCAAGTGGTGTAGTGGAAAAGTCATGTGTCAAAAGGGAGAGTGTGAAGAGTAAAGAGAAAAGGTACCAATGTTCAACTTGAGTGTAAATAAGACAAATTTGACTGTTAACTGATAAAGGTAGAGTGACTATTCAGTGTAAATAATTAATGTTTACTGTTTTTTTTTTTTTATACATATTAAACCGATAACAGTTTCTTTCTGTTATCAATACATTTTTTAGCATCTGTACTTGGACCATGCCTGAAATAATGTTGTGTCGGTAAATCTCCCACCTGACAGACCGAATCTCCCTAGTTTCTGAGCCAGATCTCCCTACTTGGCACCAGGAAAAGTTCACATGTATGAATATGGTTCTATTATCTGGGACCCGTATCTCAAAAAGGATATTGAAAAAATTGAAAAAGTTCAATGCCTCAGCTCTTGTTTTATTATGAACAACTACAGGTCCAAAGAAGAAGGAAGTGTCACACATATACATTGAAACTTAATTCTCTTCAAGACCGCCGTGTGTATAACTGATTGGTGATGCTCTACAAGATAGCAGGGGGTATGGTGCCGGCATTGGACCTAAATGTTTACCTGACACCTAAACATCAAAAACGTAATATCAAGTGAAATCTTACACTGACTTTTCAACGTTGAACATTTTAGATCGTCATAGTTGTAATAACTCCCGTTCTTACAGTACGCTCAGCGCGGATTTTGCAAAACCCGTGAGATTCCGCGGATGAGACTCATTGCGGACAAAAATTTGCATAAAGTTTGTCCACGAGACCCCGCGGACTGAAAATTTTCACCACCGCGGACATAAATCTACAGCCATAAGGGTTGTTCCGCGGTACATAGTGGGGGAACGCGGTGGTCAATCACCGTGGATCGCTGTGAAAACTGTTGGATTTTACGATTAATTATTAAAACTTTACTACTTACTTTGTAACTCTTGTTGTTCTTTTGTTATTTTATTGGATTATGTACAAAAAAATATTCGACATCACGGCATGGTTGTCGTAGTAATTGGAAAATATAGTAGATACGCAAGTTCATGGTTGTGAAAACCACTTTAAGTCAAATACTGGATAATCTATGGCATTTATGAAAAAGTAACAAGAGACAACAATGAAGACGTCAAATTGTGTTTCTTATTTAATATACTATGAAAACTCAATCCGTGTCAATTTCTTCTAAGAAAAAAACTAGGTACAGATTTTCTGAAAAATGAGAACTGAAAGTAGAGTGAAATCATCGCTATTTTAAGAAAAGCATGCAGCATTAGATCATGTGATGTGGAAAGGCGGTAAAATAGTGGGAATTTTTTATGGAAAATTACTCAGGTTTGCTGTCAAAAGTTAGCTCTTAGAATAACAACCAATAAAAAAGATGGTGTTATATCACTATAATGACCATAGGTCATGGGAAGTGTGACTGACAGGTTGTTCCTTTGAGGGTAGATTTCAAAACAGTGTTATGTATCAAAGATAAGGCACCATAAATTTAAAGTCATCATGTAAAATTAGAACACACTGAAATCTTTTATAAAATAAACATTTATTTTTAGGAGCTATAGTTATAATGATCCGCGTGTTCCCCCGCAAGAAACAGGAAACTGATTTTATTGATAACTTACATGTAAATACAGTCTTCAGGTATATTGTCCGCGGTGGAAACAACTGGACACCGCGGATCGCGTCCGAAATTAGCCCTCTCATCGCGGACGTCAGTCGCGTTTGTCCGTGATAAAAAAAAAATTGTCCGCGGTGGTATCACGGAAAAGGCAGAATCCGCGCTGAGCGTATTGTATCAAATGAGATACCTAATGCTCACACAAATCAGTTTAAAAACTCATTTTTTGTGGAAACTCTAGTGTGTTGGAACCATCTGCAAGATAGTGTTGTGTGCACACAGACAGTCGAGGGCTTTAAACAGTCCCTCCCAGATCACTTCTGAGTCTCCTCCCCGTAGAATTATACCAGAAGTACGGAACAGATACAGATACTTGCATTAAACATCTATCAATGATAATGCAGTGTGAATGAAGTATTTCACACTTTCTGATTATTGAATATTCAGGTGACTAAACAACTTCTCTTTTTTTATTTACTACACAGTCATAATCAGTTCGAAGAAATGGTTCGTCGACGAAACGACCTTAACCCTTTTTCATTTTATACCGCTCATCTGTAATCTCAGGGTACTCAACGCTTGTCTAATTATAATTAAAAAACAAACAATAAACATCAGTAATTTTGGTAATCATCACAATATTTCATCCTTTTTCCATCGCAGAATGTGTAAAAATGCCATTTAAATATATCAAGAAAATCAATCATGTGGAAAATTTATCACAGTGGGCAGCCATATTGTTGAATTACGTCATATCACTAATCTCACGGTAAATAGGTCATCAGGTTCTAGAACATTATATTGCAGTTAATGTTTATAGTCTGTCAACACATCACTTACAGGAATGATCAAACTTTGCTTAAAAAAGATAAATTGTTATTCAAAATTAATACTAATTGAACACTGTTTACTGTGCCACTGTCACAAAATTACTTGTCTGGGAAACGAAAGCATCGTATTGTGTTTTTTTTTAAAGTATGGACTAAAACTTTCCAAGAAACTGCTCATGATTGCAAGTTAGAACATTTTATCTTTGCGTGAGAAAAATGGGTCACAAACTTTGTTTGTAAACACTGCCCATATGGCGCGATTGACATACCGCGAGAATAGTGATGTTGGGTATATATATTGATCTTTTGGGCAATGTTGTACAACTTCTAAAGCTGCGAACTCGAACTATCTTTTTTAATTTTTTTTTTTTTTTTTTTTTAATTTTTTTTTTTTTTTGTAACAACTAGATCCTTGTGTTCGTAGTCATTAAACCATATGAAGGTTAAAGAAGAGTCTCTATGAAGGACTATTCTCCACGACTTACAGACGTTTCGGTAAATGACCAGTTCGGTAAATTGGATTTATATAGTAAACCCTTTGGACTTTTCGGTAAAAAGGCAATTATATAGTAATTATATGGTAACAATGGGATATATCACATATTTCACCGCTGCTCTCATTTTGCTGCTATTATCAGGTTCACGGTAAATGGGCTAGGTATACATAGTGGACCTAGACCATTTTATAGTAATAATTACAACTAATTATTATTTTTTATTATTTATTTTCATTAAAATACTATAAGCACATTACAGGAATAGCACATATCACATTAATAACACATAAAGCACCGTAAATACAGTTAGCACAGTCTCATCAAGGTATAACTGATTAATCTTGGTCCAAACTGTATTCTTAATCTTAAGTATAAGTTAAAAAATGATGTTACGTTTTACAGTACGCGCCAGGAGGAACTCACATTTTCCGCTTTATTTCGCGGACGCAGAAAAAAAATCCGCCGTGACATTGAGGAAAAAAACGGATTTCCTCGCGAAATATCTTGGCGATATTTGATGACCAGCGCTAAAATAATTAGAGTCATAACTCACCTGGATAAGCTGAACATTTAACGAAATGACCCTAATGAAACTGTGCATTTTACGTCTGCCAATTATGTGACATTTGGTAAAATTAAAACCAAATTTCTAATACATTGGCTGTGTAGGTTTATGTGTACTTCCATCATTGAAAACGCTCGTTATTGTATAGCAAAATCGATCAATAACTTTGTCAAGCGCATAGACGATACAGATGTCGCAGTAGGGTTTACATGTTGTATGTTTTCTTTAAATATAAGAAAGCAGTTTTAACAGTGTAAATCGAAAACCAGTCAATTTATTTTCTGAAAATAGGGTCAGCTGTTTCGAAAAGCAATTAATTTCGGTTTTGAATTGTCATTTCTTCCTTAAATAAATACGAGCATTCGTAAACAAATGCATCAGAATGAGAGTTTTATACATTTGAATGATATTTTAAAGCGTAAAATTTGCCGAAATACGTATAAATCAGGAATTTTGTGAGCCTCGATACGTCAATTCGTACCTGTGAAAAAGTTCGTGGAACCATTTAGCGGACGTCCGCCGTGATATTTGGTGACCATGTCTGTGGCGGTGATCCTCGAAATGCGGCAGATTTGTTTGCGTTTTAAGGAATGGGTAATCCGCGATGACCTCAAGGAAAACGAGAGTTCCTCCTGGCACGTACTGTTATTCCTATCAGAACCTTTTTGCTACTAATCACGATCAATCAGACTGGATCCTGATAAGACGATGAAAGTAAGACAAAATGTTTTTAATTCTTTTGCCAAAACCGATTAGAGCCTATTCAACATGACAGTTGCTTATAAATTTTACCAGACCACTGTAAATAGTTTAAACACTATCCAATGGGATGAGGAGTCAAAAAGAAAACAAACTAGGTAATTATTGTTTTTCATATGTGTTATATGTTCTCCGTTATTTACCATATAATTACTATATAATTGCCTTTTTACCGAAATGTCCAAAGGGTTTACTATATAAATCCAATTTACCGAACTGGTCATTTACCGAAACGTCCGGCACCCTTCTCCTAGCAATGCAAAGGCATTTTTTATAAATAAGATTTTTAGCTTAAAATGGCATTTTTCCAAAGTAGTTGGGTTCCCAAAACATCAAACAAGACGGTCCATGGGACCCTGGGTCGCTCACCTGCCAACAACTGCTCAATGGTTGCAAGAGTCAGTGGATGCAAATACAATTGCCAATTGACTCAAAGGGTGCAGGCAATTATGACCATGGGGTCATCTTTGGTAGAGTTTCACTAGATGTCGTGCGTCATCAGGATTGTTAAAGCACAACGTGGACTATAATGGACTGAGCCTCATAAAAAATATATCAGGCACGTATACACATGATACCTAACATGTTTAAAGTTTCAAAGCAGTATCTTGAAAAATGTAGAAGTTTGTGCCGCAATATTTTTTAAAAAATCCTGCCGTTATACAAAAAACTAGGTTGCTGTGAACTGAATGTTGGAACACCGTTCCAAACAGGAATTATGTTCATGACACATGTTCACTCTATTGCCAAGTCTGCTAATTATTTTAAAATCCAACCATAGATGCAAAAAATATATGGGCAAGACACAAACTATCAGCATTAAGGCCTATATAGCAGAACTTACTAAGTTCAGAGGGTTGCTGTGACATGGATCTTGGAGGGAGGAACATGGGTTTCGAGTGTAACACATACTTATTTTAATTTTTGGTTGTAAGGGTTGCAGAGACTTTCAGTCTTTAAGTAATGTTATTTATAATACTAGAACTTTTATTAAAATACAATGTACACACAATCATAAAGAAAAAGATTCATAACAGAAAAAATGTGTAAATGCAATCTTTAATAAAATAGAACAATATTAGCCCTTCACAATTATTTTTCCCTGACTTTTCACTAACTTTTCTGGATTTTTATTTTTCACTGACCAATTTTCAAAATTCCCTGACAATTCCCTGACCTTGAAAAAAAATCAAATTTCCCTGACTTTTCAAGTCCCCTGGCTACCCTGCAAGATCTTATATTAACTCAAGTATTGTACAAGTCTGATTAAATTCAAATCAAAAATGAAGCTGCTATTGTGCAGACAAGGTCTGAATAGTTAATTTTGGCACTTTCAGGGGTCATAACTCTGGAACTAATAATGCAATATGGCAATTTGAAGAAAGGAACCAAGATCTTATGGTAATGAAAGTGAAGATCAGACCAAAATTAAGACCACTAGAGTGCAGAAAAGCTTTTATCATAACTTGACCTAGTGACCTAAATTTCAAAGTCACATGACCCAGTTTCAAACTTGACCTAGATATCATCGAGATAAACATTCTGACAAAGCTTGAAGAAGATCGGAGCAAAATTAAGACTACTAAAGTGCGGACAAGCTTTTTCTATAATTTGACCTAGTGACCTAGTTTTCAAGGTCACATAACCCAGTTTCGAACCTGACCTAGATATCATTGAGATACACATTCTGACCAAGCTTGAAGAAGATGGGACCAAAATTAAGACCGCTAGAGTGCGGACAAGCTTTTTCTAAAATTCGAACTAGTTACCTTGTTTTCAAGGTCACATGACCCAGTTACGAACTTGACCTAGATATCATTGAGATAAACAATCTGACCATGTTTGAAGAAGATTGGACCAAAATAAAGACTGCTAGATTGCGGACTAGCTTTTTCTATAATTTGACCTTGTGACCTAGTTTTGAAGGTCACATGACCCAGTTTCGAACTTGATCTAGATATCATTGAGATTAACATTTTGACTAAGTTTGAAGAAGATCGGACCAAAATTAAGACCGCTAGAGTGCAGACAAGCTTTTTCTATGATTTAGATAGATAGATTTAGATAGATTTATTTCGGCAAAGGATGCATATACATAGTTAACATAATACATAACATAGGATAAAATAATGACGACTATTTAATGCTATATCATGCATAAGAGAACCATGACGTGCTCACCTACACCAAGGATAACACAAACAAGAGGGCCATGATGGCCCTGAATCGCTCACCTGAGTACTTTGGCTGTAGGTTTGCTGTTAAGCAGTATTTCATTTTTTAATTGGAAATATGTAAGTGCCTACAAACCAAATATGTAAAATATCAGTCAATAAATAAAGGCTCTATGACAGAAAGTAGAAATATCTATTATAAGTTATGGTGACCTTGACCCAGTGACCTCAAACCCTACGTATGGGTAGAGGTTCATGCAAGGAACCTCTATACTGAATATCAAAGATATTGGTCTATAAATGAAGGCTCTATGAGGTACAGTAGATAAATCTACTTTTAGCCTCAGTGACCTTTAACCTGATCTAATAATTTGAAAAAGCTTGGTAAAGCTTGCTTCGTGCAAAATTTTAAAATTCTAGGCTTTGTGGTTTCAGACAAGAAGATTTTTAAAGATTTTCTTCTATATTGTTATTTAAAACTTGTGACCCCTCGGGCGGGGCCAATAGTGACCCAAGGGACATTTTTCTAACAAACTTGGTAGAGGTCCACTAGACAATGCTGCATACCAAATATCTTAACTCTAGGACTTGTGGTTTCTGACAAGAAGATTTTTCAAGTTTTTCCTATATAATTCTATGTAAAACATGTGACCCCTAGGGCAGGGCCTATTTTGACCAAGGGGCCATGATTTGAACAAACTTGAGAGAGGTCCATTAGATAATGCTGCACACCAAATATCTTAACTCTGGGCCTTGTTGTTTATGACAAGAAGATTTTTAAAGCTTTTCCTATATAACTCTATGTAAAACATGTGACCCCTGGGGCGGGCCATTTTTTACCAAGGGGCCATGACTTGAACAAACTTGATAGAGGTCCTCTAGACAATGCTTCATATGAAATATCTTAACTCTAAGCCTTATGGTTTATTCTGTGAAGATTTTTAAAACCTTTTCCTATATAACTCTATGTAAACAAGTGACGCCTAGGGCTGGGCCTATTTTGACCCAGTGGCTATGATTTGAACTAACTTATTAGAGGTCCACTAGACAATGCTACACACAAAATATCTAAGCTCTATGCCTTACAGTTTCTGACAAGAAGACTTTTAAAGTTGTTCCTATATAACTCTATGTAAAACAAGTGACCCCTGGGGCGGGGCCATTTTTGACCCAGAGGCCATGATTTGAACAAACTTGGTAGAGGTCCACTAGACAATGCTACACACAAAATATCTAAGCTCTATAACTTACAGTTTCTGACAAGAAGATTTTTTAAGATTTTCCTATATAACTCTATGTAAAACAAGTGACCCCTGGGGAGGGCTTTTTTTGACCCAGAGGCCATGATTTGAACAAACTTGGTAGAGGTCCACTAGACAATGCTACACACCAAATATCTAAGCCCTATGCCTTACAGTTTCTGACAAGAAGATTTTTTAAGATTTTCCTATATAACTCTATGTAAAACAAGTTACCCCTGGGGCGGGGCCATTTTTGACCCAGAAGCTTTGATTTGAACAAACTTGGTAGAGGTCCACTAGACAATGCTACACACCAAATATCTAAGCCCTATGCCTTACAGTTTCTGACAAGAAGATTTTTTAAGATTTTCCTATATAACTCTATGTAAAACAAGTTACCCCTGGGGCGGGGCCATTTTTGACCCAGAAGCTTTGATTTGAACAAACTTGGTAGAGGTCCAATAGACAATGCTACACACCAAATATCTAAGCTCTATGTCTTACAGTTTCTGATAAGAAGATTCTTTAAGATTTTCCTATATAACTCTATGTAAAACAAGTGACCCCCGGGGCGGGGCCATTTTTGACCCAGAGGCCATGATTTGAACAAACTTGGTAGAGGTTCACTAGACAATGCTACATACCAAATATTTTAACTCTAGGCCTTCTTGTTTCTGACAAGAAGATTTTCAAGTTTTCCCTATATAACTCTATTTTAAATCAACTGACCCCTGGGGTGGGGTCAGTTTTGACCCCAGGGACATAATTTGAACAAACTTGGTAGAGGTCCACTAGATGATGCTTCATACCAAATATCAAAGCTCCAGGCCTTGTGGTTTCGGAGAAGAAGATTTTTAAAGATCCAACTTATAAAATCTATTTTTAGCTCCAGTGAACCAGAAATGCAATGGACCAGAACCATTTGAACAATCTTGGTAGAGCTTCATGCAAGGAACATCCCAGGCAAGTTTCACTAAATTTGCCCAATTGGTTTCAGAGGAGATGTCGTTTGAATGAAAAGTTGACGACGGACGGACGGACGGACTGACGACGGACAAAGACCGATCAAAAAAGCTCACCCTGAGCACTTTGTGCTCAGGTGAGCTAAAAAGAGCAACACTGAAAGTGAACGCCCTTATTTCCATTGTGGTCCTTAGAATTGGTGGCATGACACAGAGAGGCAAACCTTAATAAAGACAATTGTGGTAAAAAAAAATTAATAAATAAATAAATAAATAAATAATTAAATTCATATAGATAAATCACATTCATAGAGGATAATCTATCACAAAATAATCACCTGAGTATCAAGCATGTAACACAGTGACTTGTCATTGGAAGAAACAATGATTTATCAATTATATAACAAATGTTTGACTAGATACTGAGCATATAAGCACTTAGTATTAATTATTTAAAAACTCATAATATTAAATATGAGGCTAAAACAAAATGTAACAAGTAAAAACCTAAGCCGAAAAGAAACAATTAAGTAAAACACTTAGATCTGTTAAAAACTGTTCATTAGATGCCTCTTGATGGCTACCTTAAAACCTTGAAGTCTAGAAATCTCAGATATTTCCAAAGGTAAACTGTTCCATAGTTTACAACCAATAAATGAAAAGGATTTTGAACCATGACTTTTAACCTTTGGGAGACTATAACCACCCTTTGTACTCAGTCTGGTACTATAACTATGTACAGAGTCCTGAGAAACAAATATTCACTCATGTATTGTGGGGCCAGACCATGTTTAACCTTGTAAACATGACACAACATGATTTGCTCAACTCTCTTATGCACTGGTAACCAGTTAAGGGACTTAAAGTGATTTGGGCCAATATGGGCTCTGGAGTCAAGGTTAAGTACAAACCTAATTATTTTATTTTGACAAGTTTGTAATTTATGTTTTAAAGCCTGGGTTAAACCACTATACCACACAGAACATGCATAGTCATAGTGACACTGAATCAATGACATAACCAGAAGTTTCTTGGTATGCTGAGTAAGAAACTCCTTCTTACGGTAGAGAAATTTTAACCGTGAATTGGCCTTTTTAAGAACAGACTCAGCCATAGAACAAAAAGACAGATTTTGATCAATAGTAACCCCAAGATACTTGATAGATGTAGCGGATTCAATGGCCGTACCATTGCAAGTTATTTGCAGGTTAGAAAGTGACCTCAATTTTTGCCTGGATCCAAAAACAATTGACTCAGTTTTCCCCAAGTGCAATGACAACTTATTGTCAACTAACCATTGACTAACCAATTCCATATCATCAGTCAAGGCCTGTTCAACAACTGATAGACTTTTACCAGATACAAGAATACCAGAATCGTCAGCATATAATAACAATTTATTTTTAACCACAGCTGACATATCATTAACATAAATTAAAAAAAGAAGAGGTCCAAGTATTGACCCCTGGGGAACACCACATGTTATAGTTGCCGTACAAGAATGAGTGCCAGAGACATCTACAAGCTGTTGTCTGTCAGACAAATATGACTTAAACCAATTTAAAACATCACAACTAAGACCAGAAGCTTGTAGCTTCATTAAAAGAATGGAATGGTCCACCGTGTCGAAAGCTTTCTGTAGATCCAGCAAAACCATACCGACAACGTTACCTTTATCATTTTCATGTCTGATAAAGTCTGTGAGGTGAATCAGACAAGTATCAGTGGAGAAACCACTCCTAAAACCTGACTGAAATTTGTATAATAAATTTTTGTCTTTAAGATACAATTCAACCTGGTCATAAACCACTTTTTCAAGGATTTTTGAAACAACATTTAAAATTGACACCGGGCGGTAATTACCCACAGACAGTTTGTCATTCTTTTTATAAAGGGGAACAACTCTAGCCAGTTTAAGATCATCCGGAACATGACCTTGGATGAGGGACAAGTTAATGATATGTGTTAAGGGACTAGCAATGACTGGACATCCATCTCTGATAAAACGTGAAGGAATACCATCTAGGCCAGTAGCTTTCTTTGCACCTAGTGAAACTAAATACTTAAGAACCTTACTTTCAGAAACAATAGAAAAAGAGTAACTATTTGCAAATGCACCCTTATTTGCATAAAATGTGTTTACAAAACTTTTACCAAACTTACATAAACTTTTTGGCAATTGTTCTACAAGTTTACATGCCACTGTTGTATAAAATTTGTTAAAAGCTTCAGCAATCAATTTCTTCTCAAAACAAATATTACCATCAATGTTTAGACAAATATTTGAACTAGATGATGAAGAACTTTTCTTGGAGGGCAAACCAAGGTTTTTAACAGATTTCCATAAGGATGCTGAATCATTTTTATTTTGTTCAAGAGTACTGGTAAAATAATCTTTTTTTGCCTTGTCAACCAGATACTGAGCTCTGTTTCTTAGTGTTTTGAAAGAATCATAATTTTCTGGGCTTCTGTCACATTTATATTTATTAAAAGCCTTGTTCCTATCATTTATAACACTAAGAATGTCTGACCTAGTAACCTAGTTTTAAGGGTGAGATGGCCCAGTTATGAACTTGACCTAGATATCATTGAGATAAACATTCTGACCAAGTTTAAAGAAGATCACACCAAAATTAAGACCGCTAGAGCACGGACAACTATTGTGAACGGACGGACGGACGATGGACGAAAGGCGATCACAAAAGCTCACCCTGTCACTATGTGACAGGTGAGCTAAAAAACAACAAAAATGAAATATGATACTATTTAGAAAATCTGTATACATGAAAATATTGGCAATTTCAATGCTTGGGATGTTGTTTTTTCTAATTTTAGCGCCAAAAAACCTGATACAAAAAAATCACATTTATTAAAGAATCTGACATAAAAACACTTGCAGCTGTATCCAGAGTCAATATTAGGATGGTTAAGCATCAAAATTGAGTATACCTAAGTTTTTCTATCTTCTTTTCTGTGTTATTTTCTTCGTTTGACTGTTTCGTTTTCAGTGTCTTTGACTGACCATGGGTTATAAATTTTCATACAGATTTGCAATAAAAATGAGAAAGGGAATTAAATCAATCTGCCAAACCATTTCATAGGCTTAATGCCAATCAGAAAGCAAAATTTTCTTCTATTTCACTTAGTATATATAAGGAAGTACATTACATGTTGTACATGTAGTTAACAAATAAGCTAGAATTTTTTGCAAAAAAAATTTCATAAATTGAAAAAATCTACAGATATTTGGTGAATACAATTTTGCCATTTGTTACCCAACACAAACAAAAATTTATATGTGCTATGCTAACCCACAACTGGCAGAAAAAATAAATAGAAACTCATGCAGCAACTGAATGAAAAATAGAAACTCATGCAAATTAAAATAAACAAAAAACCAGGCGGGTTTAAACATATAAGAACAAGTTCAACTCTGGATACTATAAACTAGTATCAAAGCTATAAAACTGTGTTATATTGACTATTTAAATATGATTTTGACAACTTTTCCTGAATTTTGTACCAATATTTCTATATATGTGAGTAAAAATATATAAATATACAAGAAAAGCACAAGGAAATGCCCAATGACAATGAAAGTCAAATGGTTCAAAAGTAAACTTGAAACTTATCTAGAAAGTCAGTGTTGCTGTTTTAGCTTGATATTTGTGTATGTTATATTAGAATAGAAATGAGTTTTACCTTATCATGTTTTATCATATTTCTAGCATATGTTTTGACAGTGACACAAGTAACAGAAAATGTTTACCACTGATGGCATTATTATCTCATTGTAAATTTCTTTCTAAGAATTTACTACAACTTGTAACAGTTTTTTAACACTGTTGTTAATAACAGCTGGAAAAAGACCAGAAAAGATCAAGGCAACTGTTGTTAAGTGTTACAATATTTTTTTGGGCAATTTTGCTGTTTCAAAATTCACACAAAAACAATGCGTAATGATTCATATATAATTTAAACATATCATTTAAATACAATTTATACATTTCGTGTGTTTTCAAACACTCATGCTGTTACAAAAACTGTTATATGAGAGATAAGCCAAGTCTATTGATTGTGTAACCAAAATTTTCTAGCTGGAACGAAAAGATTTGGTACGAAAGCTTTGGCTATTTCAGAACAAGTTTACCTGCAATCAAACATTTACTTAGAAGAAATCACTTTAAGATCAGTAATTTCTTGGTCAATGCAATTGATCTGTCAATGAAAACCAACTTGACACGGCTCCTTTTATTCAGGAAAGCTTGTGATTTGTAGTTGATTTCAAAATATGTACGAATACAGGTGCGCGTAGCGGTTGGGTATAAAACCAGTTTTAGGAAATGGACCGGACATGACCTTTCGTCACAAGCGCTAGAAAATGACAAAATTCAAATATTGTACGCTTGTTTACGGTCAAAAACAGATTATTTTGTAATTTCATTACACGTTTTGTTTACGTTTCGGCGCATATATTCCCAAACAATCAAGTTGTCCCATCGATAACGTCATTTTTCTCTAGAGTGGTCAGACCAATGCTCGGCGTAAAATCAAAGGAATTTCTTTGAAGAGACTAAACAAATTACTCATTTCATGTTATGAACTAATTATATTCAAGAGTAAACTTTGCCAAATCCTTACGAAGTTTCCCCATGTGAAACAACCGTGACGTAAACAACGGGGCAGGCTATAAATAGACCGAATAAAACAAGTACGGTTTGCACAAAATTGTACCAATGCTCGGCGTACCGTAGATGACCTGATCGGCGACCTTTCAAAAAGGAAATCTTTTGTAATTATGCAAAGAACCTTTTTGAACACAAAATGAATCCAGTATTAGATAGATTGTTTCTATTAATTGCGTATCGAACAGCGGAAGTACCTGATCTCGCGTAGAAAACAATGCGTTTTGTCTGTTTTATCCAACGGGATCCCCTTCCGTCTGCTATGCTTAAGTCACGTGATGATACTGGAAGTTCAGAGAATCGTGAAAAGATAGACGAAATGACACTTAACTCGAATTAAAGAAGAGTTTTAAATCACTTCTAAGAAAAAATATCCATTCCGTGAAAAAATAGATTTACGCCCAGCGTTGGTATACGCCGAGCGTTGGTCCAAGCACTCTATAAATAGCAACTTGGTTCCAAACTTTAACCGTCTTTTATGGTCGAAATCGACCGTAAGAAATGGTACCAAAAATGAGGTCAGAAAAAAAGAGTACGGAAAAAGTTGTACGTCAGCGCCACCTACCGGAGTTTGCATTGCTACTTCTCCACCCACAACAACTCAAAAACAGAACTGCTTTATTTAAAAGCCGGTACAATAAAACACAAATGATATGGCTTCATATCAAACACTCTGAATATGTAATGTGATATACTGCTATACCAAATACTTATACGTCAGGTTGTTTGAATTCGCAAGAATTTTGCAAATACGTGGTGCAAATATTCTTCCTTCCATGGTGGCAGCCATTTTGGCGGCGTTTGTTTGGATTACTCAGATATCACCGAAACAGTCAAAACGGCCCTATATCAAAACGGCCTTAAGTGAAAAGGGTACCTTTTTGGTCTAAACGGTTCCAGGGAAAATATGTTCGGTCAAAACGGCCAAAATCAAATTTAGACTTTAATAGTTATGCAACGATGGGCATCGAATAACAGTTCTACATGCATATGAACACTGGAAACGGTATAATCTGGAGGATAATGGACAGATAAGCCATTTTGAAAAAGGTGGGCATTAAAGTGAAATTTCTGGAATAACACGTATACCAAAATTTATAGTTTTGTTGTTTTTGTTTTGTCAAATACTTTAAACTTCAACTTCAACTTAATACTGCCAAAAGTCAATACTGACTATACTAGGCAGGCGCGTGTCAGGAACATTTAAAATTATAAAAGCTAATAACAAAGAAAACAAGATTTAACTGAAGATCTTACTTAAACATTTATTTTAGTACTTTAAAATCTATAAAAATTGTTTAGTCCACTGATAAAAGCTGGCACAGTTGGGATAGCCTTAATCTCGGTCGGTAATTCGTTCCAGAGTCGTATAGCCCTTGGGAAGAATGAGTTCATGTGATGTTGTGTTTTTGATTGTGGAATGAGGAATTTGCTGTTTCTTGTGTTTGTAAGGTGATTGTGATCAACATTGACCTGATTGTTTTTTATTTTGTGTAGCATGACCAGGCTGGCATGGTTTCGCCTTTGTTCTAAAGTTGGCCATTTTAGTTCTTTGATCATGTTTGTTACACTGCTTGTATAGTGGTAATCATTATGAACGTACCTTGCAGCTGACCTCTGGACCATTTCTATTCTGTGTGTGAGATATTTTTGCCATGGATGCCATATGGTTGAGCAGTATTGAACCTGTGGTCTTACATATGTTTTGTATGCTGCTTCTTTGAGTTGTTTGTTTTGTGTTTTGACGTTTCGTCTGATGAACCTTAAGCTTTTTTTTGCTTTGTTTGTGATATTGTTTATGTGGGATGACCAGTTTAGGTTGCTACTTATTGTAACTCCTAAGTATTTTGCATTTTCTGTGGTTTTCAGTTAAGTGTTATGTAGGGTGTAAGGAAAGATGACCGGTTTCTTTTTCCTGTGTATTCTGAGTACTTCACACTTGTCAGGGTTGAATTACATTGACCATTCTTTTTCCCATATTTCAAGGTTGTGCAAATCATTTTGTAAGGTTTGTGCAGATGCTTGTGATTTAATTGTTAAATAAACTATGGTGTCGTCGGCAAATAGACGCACCCGGCTCCTGACACTTCCTGGTAGGTCATTGATGTATGCGAGAGAGAGACATGGACCTAAGACCGATCCCTGCGGGACACCAGAAAGCACAGGGAGCCTGTCAGAGACCTTGTTTTCCACTAATACTTGTTGTGATCTGTTTTTGAGAAAGTTTTGTACCCATGAACTGATGTGTGGATGAACTCCTATGTGTTTCAGCTTGTGTATGAGTTTGTGGTGGTCTACCTTGTCAAAAGCTTTACTGAAATCCATGACTTTGACATCAGTTTGTTGACCTTGATCAAGGTTGTCAGCTATTTCTTGTGTGAAGCCAATGAGCTGTGTCTCACAGCTATGTTTTGACCTGAATCCATGTTGCTGTGGGCAAAGTATGTTGTGTTTGTCAAAGTAATCCATCATGTTTGAAACGATGATGTGTTCCATTAGTTTTGATGCTATACATGTGAGTGATATTGGTCTGTAATTGCTAGGTTTTGATTTTGACCATTTTTTGTATGCTGGTGTGATGATGGCATGTTTCCAATCCTTAGGAACAATACCTGTGTCTAGTGATCTTTGGAATATGATTTTAAGGATTGGTGCTATCTCTGTGTGTAGCTCTTTGAGTAACCTAGGTGAAATCTCATCTTGACCTTGGGCTTTGTGGAAGTTTAGTCCTGTCAACAACTTATCAACTCCTTGAACTGAGATGGATATGGGAGCCATGGGCGGGTGACCAAGTGATGACATTGAGCTTTTAGTTATTTGTTTGAGACTGAATGGTGAAGGCTTTGAGAAAACTGATTCAAACTGTTTGTTTAGTATGTTCGCCTTTGACACAGGGTCACTGTAAGTATGCCCATCAGAGCTGAGTGGTGCAATTCCTGTGTTTTCAGTTTTTTTTGTGTTTAATAAAGTTGTAGAACTTTTTCTTATGACCTGTATCTGTATTATCTGAGAAGATGATTGACTTGAGTTATAACCAATAAGCATTTCTTATTTGTTTTTGCACTGATGCCTTAAGATGTTTGAATTTCTTTATGTTCTGACAATTCTGTGACCGAGACCTTATTATTTTTGTGAAGAGTTTGTTTCTTTTCCTAATCTGTTTAACAATATCGTGAGTAACCCATGGTAAATCAGCTTTATTTTTGCATTGTCTTGACGGTATGTGTTTGGATGATAACCTTTTGATCTCAGCTTTAAACGTGTCCCATAATTGGTTTGGGTCTTCATTTTGATTTTGGTTGAACGTACTACTGAAAGTGACCAAGTCATTTTTGAAGTCAGACCAGTTTGCTTTCTTGTATGATTTGACCAGTCGAGGGGTTTGCCTGATTCGCCCTCTTTTGACCTTAAGTTCATGGAAGACTATATCATGGTCTAATGTACCTAAGCTTGGTAAGACTTTTGTGTCATGAACGTGACCCGGAGTGTTAGTGAGAAAGAGATCTGGGATATTTTTATCCCGTGTGGGAACTTTGACCATTTGTTCAAGATTATGATTAATCATGTTCTCTGCAAAATTATCATACATGTCTTTGAATTCGCATGTATCTGTTGGTATAACAGAATAACAGAATTGAACAGTTTAAGCTAACATCATGAATATACATTGATGAAATCTTTAAATGAATAATTTGAAATTATGATGGAATTTGGAGGCCAATATATATAATGGCGGTACAAACACAAAGAGAAAAGCATAAAACCATATTAAATATACCATTAAACACGGTTTACATTAACAAACAATAAGTTACTATAACTGTATAATATAAGTAAGTATGAATTAAATTATATCACAAAATTCACTCTTGAAATTATCTTCGCAAAAGGTTTGCTTTGTAAACATATTTTGCAAGTTTATTAATAACAATACTTTATTGACAATTTAAAAGAGATTTTAATTTAAACACACTTGGCCAGTGACAATAATATTTAGGTAAAGTATTAAACCTAAGCTGTCTATAAAAAAAGGACATACTAAGAGGAAATAAAGTTCATTTTCTATACTATTCATATTACATTTAGTGCGTATTCTCTGACTTCTATTAATATTTCTATATCTCCCTTTTTCAGTAGCTAAATTATGTGCAGAACATCTAAGTCTAGATAAAGCAATTAGATATAGCTATCATATTTTACACAATTCAGATATTTGTCTAACTTAAAGCTATATTTAAATAAACAATAGGTATTAAGCTTAGGTGATTCTCTGAGTTCTAAAAACCATTGTTGAAGATACTGATCATAAATAGTTCTTATTACTGTTTGGATTTGTATATTAGTGACTTCCGTAATATTCCATAAATAAGATAATCCTAGGTTATCTAATAATTGTTTGACACTTTAAGACCAATTATTCACAAATAATCCATGATCATCACGTATATTAAATAATTTATAAACTAAAGAATTCGGGGTTTTCATAATTCTAAACTAATATTTAAGCAGTCTGATTTTACGGATTATAAGCATCGGAACACGTCCAAATTCACTGTAAATTGTAGCACTAGCAGTCTGTTGGCGAATTTTCAGAACGTTTTTTTTTAAAAAAAAAATCTATACCGGGTGCTTTATGAAAACCCCAAATTTCACATCCATAATTCGAAATGGAAGAGATCATAGAATGAAATCTTTAATTTCCAGTGATACGTTAACATGTTAGGTCACCTAAATTCATTACAATTTACTACACTTAAAGAGGGCCTTAATTGAGGCTCTGACTTAAATGACAAACAACCCGTTCTACCGGCAGAATAGTTGAATTAACTAATAAAAGTCGAGTAGTGGCCGCATTATTTTTTAATTACAATTTATAGCATGTTTATTTTTTCATAAGTGTGCCTTTATTGTGTTTCTTGCACAAAAACGGATGCGTTATAAGCAGTGTAATTATGCACTACTTCCTCTTAGAGTGGTGATAAATCTACGTCAGAGAAAAAAATGCGGCGGAACCTACCGACGTCCAAACGGAAACAGCCGATCATCAAAAACACGTTTTTACATATCAAAAACAATATTTTCTTAATTTTGTAATTAAACCATTTCAATCAGTACATTATGATTATCTTGACGAGGCAAAGTTGCTAAAGTCGTGTCCAATGACCTTTAAAATGAATTAATGTATGGAAATATATTTTGACCAATGGGGAACCAGTATTTTTTAAATTTTGGACTGGTTTAATTTGTAAACCACAAGGTTTATGGGTTTACTAATAAATGCTCGGAAGATACTGCATCTTTTATAAACCTTTGTACGCATACGCGTAGAGGCGGGGTCAGAAAACATCCGATTGCGTCATGTTTATTTTTAAAACTATTTTTGGAATCCAGTTAGCATAAGCATTCTCGAAGCTTAAATTGATTGGTTTGTTTTTAAACGCAAGCGATGTTTGCAGGTAGAGACATGAATTGTATCGTCAAAACATAACCCCGTACATTAAATATATTAATGTTTGTTATCGCAAGTTTACAATTTTAACCGCTTGCTCGGCTGTGCCGAGCTAAGGCAGATAAAATTGTAAACATTAACCCATACATAATCAATATACATTTACAATACCGATCTCTTCAGAACAAGTGGTTCGCTGCTTGTGACAAGCAGGAAGTTGTTCACTTATTTTGTATTTCCCTTTATCATCACCGTCTTGCCTAGTAATTGAACGGAAGATACCTGAGTTCAAACCCAGCTGGGGTGACAGGTGGATTTTTCCGGGTGACATTTGTTGCCTAAAGTAAATAACTCACGAGTTTAGATGTGATGACACCCTTAGAAAGCCCCACGGGCATTCAATAGTCCAAAAGTTCGAGGACGAATTCTAAGGAGTTAAGGGGGTGTATGTAGCAGAGGTTTAATATGGCACTACTACTCCCTTGCCTATCAGCTAGCTATTATGGCAACGTGGTAGAGTGTCCGCTTAGTAATCGAAGGTACCTGAGGTCAAACCCAACTCAGGCAAGTGCATTTTTCCGGGTTACATAGGGCTTGGAGTTGTCCTGGGGTGTCTCGGGGTAGTCTTGGGGTAAATAGACTGACCGAAAAAATGATTGTAAAAATGTCTGTGACTGGCTCGCAAGACACTTCACACCCAGACACTTCACCCCAAAATTTTGCATCCCCCAAATCGGTGAGACACTTCACCTCTCCCCCGAATTTTTTTTTAAATATATGCTAAAACTTGTATGGTAGTATGTATGTATGTATGTATGTACATTTTTGTATTAAAACATTAAGAAATTCAATAATTCAAAACAAGAGCTGTCACTGGATATTGACATATGCCCCCGAAATGTAGCTTTGAAATGAAACTGGTGTAAATATTTAATTGAATATGCCTGTGGAAAAGAGATCAGACGAAAAAAAAACATGAACGGAAGGTAAATGGTAAAGTAATGTTTTTCTGCTCCAGATTCTTATATGAAGGTTGAAGACATAATTATTCAATGAAGCCGTGAGTTTGGCCTTGAATACGACCAATATTTTTTTTATTCCATACCCCTTCTGATGTTTTATATATAACAAGGCTTGGTGACAAACATTCTGGCTTCTATAAAATCCCCCAAGCGGTTTTGGAGATGTAGCTTTGACAATATTTTAAAATAAAAGTTATAGTAAAAATGACTAAGGGCCCATAACACTGCCAAAATAATCCGAAACTCCTGACGATATGCACAACAAGGCTTGGTGACAAATATGTGTAGTTTCGATGAAATCCTCTAAGCGATTTTGGAGATGAAGCGTGAAGAAGATTTTGTTTTAGAAGTTATAGTAAAAAATATGTAAGTGCCCATAACTCTGCCAAAAATGATCCGAGCAGAAACTCTTGACGATATGTACAACTAGGCTTGGTGACATACACTCCTGTGAAGTTCCGATGAAATCCTAAAAGCGGTTTTGAAGGTGAAGTGTAGACAAGACTTCAATATAGAAGTTAGAGTTAAAAAATGACCAAGTGCCCATAACTATGCCAAAAAACAAAATCGAGCGGAATTCCTGATATGCACAACTAGGCTTGGTGACAAACACTCCTGTTAAGTTTCAATGAAATCCCTCAAGTGGTTTTGGAGATGAAACGAGGACAAGATGTAACCGGACAGACGGACGGACGGACAGACAGTGCAATTACTATATGCTTCCCTTCGGGGGCATAAAAAGGAAAGAAAAAAAGAAAAAACATGTCAGAGAATTTATTCATATCAACATTCGTCACAAATAAAACAAACTGACACATTAAACAGAACACAAAATAGTACAGCTGTGTCATAGGTAACATTGACATTTTTTTCACAATTTAATAGTTACACGTGTATTGCGCTGAGCAATCGTTGAAAAAAATCCTTATAAGTTTAAATAAAAATTACCATCTTTTTATTTTTGTTTAGATTATTATGTAGAGAAAATGAGTAGTCATTTTGCCTATTTGTAATAAGATTAAATGTCTATCTCTATAATCTACACATGTTTTCATCGGACAGTCTTATGTTGTCGCATTGTGTATTCAACATATTTATGCTAAAATCTGTTAACTGAATAATATGGTAAGTGTGTCACTAACACATAGCTTAATTATGCCTAAAGAAGATTATGCCTAAGAAGATGTTTTGACATTTCGTCTGATGAACCTTAAGCTGTTTTTGGTATTGTTTGTGATGTTGTTTATGTTTGATGACCAGTTCAGGTTACTGCTTACAGTAACTCCTAAGTATTTTGCATTTTCAGTGGTTTTCAGTATAGTGCTATGTAGGGTGTAGGGAAAGATGACCGGTTTCTTTTTCCTGTGTATTCGGAGTACTTCACACTTGCCAGGGTTGAATTCCATTGACCATTCTTTTCCCCATATTTAAAGGTTGTGCAAATCATTTTGTTAGGCGTGTGCAGATGCTTGTGATTTAATTGTTAAATAAACTATGGTGTCGTCCGCAAAAAGACGCACCCGGCTCCTGACACCTCCTGGTAGGTCATTGATGTATGCGAGAAAGAGACACGGACCTAAGACCGATCCCTACGGGGAGCTGAAGAATAATATATGGATTTTTACAGGAAGTGTCAGGAGCCGGGTGCGTCTATTTGCCGACGACACCATAGTTTATTTAACAATTAAATCACAAGCATCTGCACAAACCTTACAAAATGATTTGCACAACCTTGAAATATGGGAAAAAGAATGGTCAATGGAATTCAACCCTGACAAGTGTGAAGTTCTCAGAATACACAGGAAAAAGAAACCGGTCATCTTTCCTTACACCCTACATAACACTAAACTGAAAACCACAGAAAATGCAAAATACTTAGGAGTTACAATAAGTAGAAACCTAAACTGGTCATCCCACATAAACAATATCACAAACAAAGCAAAAAACAGCTTAAGGTTCATCAGACGAAACATCAAAACACAAAACAAACAACTCAAAGAAGCAGCATACAAAACATATGTAAGACCACAGGTTCAATACTGCTCAACCATATGGCATCCATGGCAAAAATATCTCACACACAGAATAGAAATGGTCCAGAGGTCAGCTGCAAGGTACGTTCATAATGACTACCACTATACAAGCAATGTAACAAACATGATCAAAGAACTAAAATGGTCAACTTTAGAACAAAGGCGAAACCATGCCAGCCTGGTCATGCTACACAAAATAAAAAACAATCAGGTCAATGTTGATCACAATCACCTTACAAACACAAGAAACAGCAAATTCCTCATTCCACAATCAAAAACACAACATCACATGAACTCATTCTTCTCAAGGACTATACGACACTGGAACGAATTACCGACCGAGATTAAGGCTACCCCAACTGTGCCAGCTTTTATCAGTGGACTAAACAAGTTTTATAGATTTTAAAGTACTCAAAATAAATGTTTAAGTAAGATCTTCAGTTAAATCTTGTTTTCTTTGTTATTAACTTTTATAATTTTAAATGTTCCTGACATGCGCCTGCCTAGTATAGTCAGTATTGACTTTTGGCAGTATTAAGTTGAAGTTGAAGTTGAAGTAATTTCTACTTAACACAACTATAAACCACTATATGAACCCCCACCTCCCCAAAAAAGTTTTATTTTCTATGAAAATAAATAAAAATCGCAATAATAGGGACCTATTTGAAAACAAATGGTCACTATCTATGATGCAAATACATCTTCAAAAATCGCAATATTGGGACCGTTTTGACGAAAGTGTTTGGTTTTTGGCCGATATGAATTTTCACTACTGTATGGCCGTTTTTACCTTGAGGGTACCGTTTTCATTTACGGCCGTTTTGAATGCTTTAGGGACGATACGGACCATGGGACAATACGGACCAGACGATACGGACCATATTTTGGGACGATACGGACCATGTTTCGGGACGATACGGACCATGTTTAAAACAATTATTCTCTACTGAAAAATGTATTTTGATAACAAATGTACTGATTTGTGGGAGATAGGATTTTAACAAAACTTGCTTAAAGAAATAGTTTCTACTAGTATTTTGACTGAGCTGAGTTTAATTAATATGACCATTTAACGCTTAATCCCTTGATATAGACAGTAGTGAATATGATTCCCCAGCAGACCAACCCATATTTAAGTATACATTCACAATCATTTCTGTCTATTCTCTTACATGTCATGCTGTTTATCGCACCTTAATCAACACTGTTAATACACAGATTAACAAATTTAAAAAGGCGTTAAATTGACGATCAACTGCGTAAGGGCATATTGTCGATCAGCGTGAAATTAAAAGATTATTTTAGGAGACAAATTCTTAAGATTTCTTGCTGCTTCATTGGTTTTAAAGCAGTTTTTGTGCAGATAATAACAAACGAATCTTGGTATTATTAATCCTGGTTCATGAGACCCTGGGGTCGTCTTTGATAAATGAAAGATTATGTACCTCCTACATGTAGATAGGATGCTAAAATAAACTCCTCTTTCTTTCTTTCTTTCGTTCTTTCTTTCTTCCTTTATATATTTATTTATATTGGAAAAGTATATTTTTCATTGTATAACCATAACGTGGTTTCTTTTTTTTATAGACATAATAACATTTGTTCGGGTTGAAACCATACGATTGGCATTCTTAAAGAATATTATAATAATTTTTGTCACTATGCAATATTACACAGCCTCAGTCATACACTATTAATCAACCTCGCAAATACGTTATTTCACTTTTCGTAGTATTACGTTAAGTAAAAACTAATATATATAACCAAAATATGAAATGACAGTATGTTTTAGTGCAGTTGTCATCCGGTTAAGATTGTTATGATTGTATGTAGGTTTTAAAGGTAACTGTGTCAGAACATACTGTAATTACTTATAATATTGTGGGAGTTACATCCGATCAGGAATTGTAAATGTGCATGTTGTTACGTTTGAATAAAGCAACATAAAATCATAAATCGTTATTTTTTATGTCAGTATTTTAGGGAAAAGCTAAGAGTTTTTTTATCAAAATACATTTTTCAGCAGAAAATAAAATTTTTAGACATGGTCCGTATCGTCCCGAAACATGGTCCGTATCGTCCCAAAATATGGTCCGTATCGACCTAAAATATGGTCCGTATCGTCTGGTCCGTATTGTCCCATGGTCCGTATCGTCCCTAATTCTTTTGAATTATCCGCTGAAAGCATGAGACGTTTTATCAGTAAGATATATCACTGTTCAAAAGTTTATGGACTAACTGCTGCCGGAGCTGTTGCAGTTATTGGTATTGTAATTTATGAGAAGAGTAGAAATAATGTAGCTTTCTCGTCATGGACGACAAACTATGATCCAAGCCTGAAATGGGACTACAATTGGGACAGGTGCGTCTCCTGCTTGATCACTTCGCCATCGGCCAAGATAGGTTTTGAAATGTAACTTCTCATCTGTTTATGTTGGCTTTCAAACAGTCTTCTACCCAGCTTCAGTAAAAATGCCCGAGTGTAAAATAAAAATGTTTAATACTCCCAACATTTAGCGTAGGCAGTGGCTACGGTTACGGAACCGTAGACAGACCGGAATAGCACACGGACGCTACCAGTACGCGGACACCCCGGTATTCGGGGCGTTTAAAAAGGTGTAAAAAATCACATACGGTATTGATGTTACATACCTATATTCGTAAATAACTTATCCTTTTTCCGGTATTATACATGACTTATTGTATGTTTACACTTCCTGTTTATTGACTTATAAGCAGACGAACGCCAAATAAGATCGTAAACAAATCAATATTTGCAGTTTCACTGACTGTTTCAAACTTGTTATTTTTAAACAAAAATAAAGTTGTTTTTTTTTCGTATCATATGAAAATAAAATAAATACATATTTAAAAACATGTTCAGGTGAGTTCGCCTTATTTGACCTCTTTTCCATCGATATAAACAGGTGTCCGCGTACTGGTTAAAAATAACAATAATTTTGAGTCGTAAATGTACCTGCCGCGATGCCTCACTGCGCATGTGTAGTGTTTTGTTTACAATCGCGAGTTCCTGTAAATTTGAAGGCAAGGATTCATCTTTAAAACTGCAAAGTCTGGATGATTTGAAACACAACTTGATTTACACGGATAAGTTACATATAAGAAAAAGTGTCCGTGTACTGTTCCGGTCTGTCTAATCCTAGCCTCCGAGTCTAGGATTACGGAAGTTCCGTAATCCTAGACAAAACCACTGGCAAAGGCTACGGTTACGGAAGTTTTTTAAAGAAGCGTATTTTCAACAGTTAAATATCAAATAGGATGCCAAATTGAATTTTTATTCATTAAACAAACCATTTTACCAAATTTGCGTTATCAAGCTGTCATTTTGTACGCCATTTCGATTGTTGTTTCAGCAACGAACTAACGTTAAACATCGTTGTCATCTTTATACTATCACTTGATCGCTCACTTGTAGTTGGACAAGTAATATTTTTTTAAAATAAAATGTTGCGATGTAAAATCATGTAAATCACTTTTAATGATAAATCATTTCATTAACTGCTTTCTTTTAATAAAGGAATCTTATACAAAAATAAATAACCAGTTTTTGGTCTCTACGACGTAACCTGAGGTCAAATTTATTGTTGCACAAAATGAACGAGTACTTATTCCCAGGACACCATTATTTTTTCCCCAACCTTCCCCAAACAATTAAAAATTGACAAGATCGACCTGCAATATTTGCATCCTAACATTATAAATCAATGAAAACTTGGAATTTAATAGACAGTCGTACATTTTTTGCGTCATAATGCGAACAAGATAACACTTAAGACAATACACATTACAGGGCAATTATTCACATCGCCTATCACGTTAGTCAATACAACAACTAAGATGGCGTATCATAACATTAGTGTTGACTCATTTTGGAGAAAATGTAATATTTGAGACAATAAACGGTTTATCACTCGATTTTGGGTATGTAACCCTTCTTTAAAAGTACTTCCGTAATCCTAGACTCAGAGGCTAGGATTACGGTTCCGTAACCGTAGCCACTGCCTTTAGCGTATTTCAATTGAACTGCTTTTATAGACCTGTCTGTTATTTTTTTGGAAGTGGCTACGGTTACGGAACCGTAATCCTAGTCTCCGAGTCTAGGATTACGGAAGTTCCATGATCCTAGAGAAAACCAGTGGAATAGGCTACGGTTACAAAAGTTTTTTTGTTAAAGAATGGTTACATACCCAAAATCGAGTGATAAACCGTTAATTGTCTCAAATATTACATTTTCTCCAAAATGAGTCAACACTAATGTTATGATACGCCATCTTGGTTGTTGTTGTATTGACTAACGTTAAATGGTTAAATGTCGTTGTTGTCATTTACAGACACTTCAAAGACGACTGGGGTGGGGTCTCTGTACGCAGTTACTGGCAAACAATGTTTTTATTTTCACTAAATTTGATAATAATTAGTTACAGTACTTTTGCACTATTCTGTAATTAGGCTTAAAAGTTCCATTTAGATGACGTTTCTTGCACTCAATCTTATCGATGTACAAAACAGTAACAGTATAATGAAATAAGTTTTTTTAAATTTTTGATGTTTTGGCACTATTTGTAGTTTTTTGTTCAATTATTTCAGGTACCAAAGCTCAATTCATGTGCAAATGTACAAACGTAGCAAAATATAAGTAATCGGCACTTCAGTACAGATTCTATTTGCTTCTAATTGATTTATGTATGATATATTTTCTGAGGATTAATTATATACCCTTTTTACTTCGATACAATGCATTCTCCATCTCACTCAGTCCATAGTGTAAGTATCAAATGGTATAGAAAATTCATCATCACAACTTTACAATTAAAATGGTTTGTTTAATGAATAAAAATTAAATTTGGCATGCTATTTGATATTTAACTGTTGAAAATACGCTTTTTCTAAAGAACTTCCGTAACCGTAGCCCTTTCCAGTGGGTTTGTCTAGGATTGTGGAACTTCCGTAATCCTAGACTCGGAGGCTAGGATTACGGTTCCGTAACCGTAGCCACTGCCTATTTTTTTAGTTGCTCAGCCTTTAAATAGCAGTTAAACAAGCATTTAAAATCTTAGCCCGTAACATCAAGTTAGGAAAAGGGGCTTGCTTCCCATAGCTTCCTGCTGGGTCATGATATTTTTGATATGCATTCATACCATATTATAATTATGTGTGTTGCTCTTGTCATTTTAGTTTATTTTCTCTTGTGCTGGCTTTAATTCTTCAACTATAGATCTGGAGGCTGCTGATAAGTTCATTCTAATTCTGATTTGGATTGATACTCTCTTTTTTTCCTTTTTTAAGTATTCACTTTGTGTCGTTCCTGTCAGGGTTTTATTTGGTTTCTTTTTAGAGCAGTTTTTAGACATACACAGTCAAGATCAGCAGACTTCAAATAGGTTTTATGTGCTATGCAAATATCTGTGCTATAATGTGTGTGCTTTTTCCCCACTAGCTTTTTATGCAATTGTTTTTCCTTGACCTTACGTAAGTTGTCAGTTTAAAAGCTCTTGAGAGCTTAACTTGTATTGTTGTAGTCTCGCCGATGTTAAATAAATCTTATCTTGTCTTAAGTCACCTTCGGAGGCAAAATAGTGATACCACCCCATCTATGGCCATTGTGCCTCAACTTAGGTCAAACTGTCTCTACTTTCGGTCAAAATGCCCTCACAGTTGCCATTATTGATTAGAGCAGGTGCTCATGTGCGTTATAAAGAAATTCTTGTTTAATCCAGGGTCTTTCAAATGGTATTTGAAAGACCCTGTTTAATCTTGTTAACAAAAGACGAAAAATATCATCAGATAAAAACATAATCTGTAGATGTCCCATATAAAATCAAGGGTGGAAACATCTTTCTTTTTATAAATGCATATCAAAATAGAAGCAAATATGCACTGTGTTATGCGTAATAGTATTGCAGTCATACAAATAATCTATATGTATACCGTACTTCTTAAAGCTATGGATTGACAGGAACATTATGATGTAATAATCAGTGCTGACAGGTAACACATTACATCATGCCACCATTGTTAGCTCATCTGAGCTCATTGTGAGCTTTTGTGATCCCCCTCCATCCGTCGTGCATCGTTGTGCGTTGCCCTTCGTCAACAATTTCTTAAAACAACATTTCTGAAACGAATGACTGCACATTAACCAAACTTCACAGGAATGGTCCTTGGGTGGTCCCCTTTCAAATTTGTTCAAATGGTTACGGTCTGTTGCATAAATAGGTCACAGGGCCAAAAAAGTTTCAAAAATGCAAAGTAAAAAAAAATAATCTTCTCAGAAAGTACAAGGCCCAGAGCTTTGATATTTGGTATATGACATCATATGTAGGTCCTCTACCAAAGTTTTTCAAATTATGCCCCAAATTTCAAAATTGGCTCCACCCCGGGTGGGGGGGGGGGGGGGGGTCATAGGTTTTCCTTATATGTGTATAGTAAAAACTTAAAAAATCTTCTCCTCTGAAATGACAAAGGCTAGAGCTCATATATTTAGCATGAAACATTGTCTAGTGGACCTCTATTCAAGTTGTTCAAATTATGACTTGTGTCAAAATTGGCCCTTCCCTGGGGGATCATAGGTTTCCTTATATGTTTATAGTAAAAACTTAAAAAATCTTTTTCTCTGAAATGCCAAAGGCTAGAGCTTAGATATTTGCCATGAAAGATTGTGTAGTGGACCTCTTCCAAGTTTGTTCAAATTATAGTCCTGGGGTCAGAATTGGCCTTGCCCTGGTGGTCATAGAGTTTCCTTAAATACATATAGTAAAAACTTAAAAAAGCTTCTTCTTTGAAACTGCAAAGGCTAGAGCTTAGATATTTGGCATAAAACATTGTTTAGTGGGCCTCTAAAAAGATTGGTCAAATTATAGCCCTAGGATCAAAACTGGTCCAACCCCAGGAGGGTCATGGGTTTTCCTTAAGTACATATATAGTAAAATCTTTAAAATCTTCTGCTTTAAAACTGCAAAGGCTGGAGCTTTGATATTTCACATGAAACATTGTGTAGAGGACCCCTACAATTATTGTTCAAATTATAGCCCAAGGGTTGAAAATGGTCCTGCCCAGGTGGGGGTCATAGTTTTCCATATATACAAATGTATATATAGCAAAAACTTTAAAAAAATTTCTTCTCTAAAACCACAGAGTCTAGAGCTTAGATGTTTGGCATGAAACATTGTCTAGTGAATCTCTACCAAGTTTTTTTCAAATTATATCCCTGGGGTAAAAATTGGGCCTGCCCAGGGGTCATAGATTTTCATTATATACATATAGTAAAAACTTATAAGAAAGTTATCCTCTGAAGCTTCAAAGGCTAGATATTTGGCATGAAACATTGTGGACCTGTACAAAGATTGTTCAGATTATGGCCCTAGGGTCAAAATTGGCCCTGTTCTTGGGGTCATGGGTTTTCTTTATATAAAAAAGTGATCTCTGAAACTGAGAAAGCTAGATCTTAGATATTTGACATGAAATATTATCTGGTGGACCTATATCAAGATTGTTTAAATCAAAGCATTGGGGTCAAAGTTGGCCCTGCCCCAGTGGACTCAGTGACCTACTGTTTATGCCCCTGTTTAAGGGAGGCATATAGTAATCGCACTGTCTGTCTGTCTGTCCGTCCCTCCGTTCATCTGTCTGTCTTGTAAAAACTTGTCCTCGCTTCTTCTCCAAAACCTCTTGAGGGATTTCATTGAAACTTAACAGGAGTGTTTGTCACCAAGTCTAGTTGTGCATATCTTCAGGAGATTCTGCTCAGGTTTTTTTTTGCAGAGTTATTGGCACTTAGTCATTTTTAGCTCGACTTTTTTTAAAAGAAAAATCGAGTTATTGTCATAGTCATGGTGTCTTTGCCGTTGCCGTTCCCATCCGAAAACTTTAACATTGATCATAACTTTTTTATTCCTTGATGGATTATCTTCATACTTGGACACAACAACTCTTTGGACAAGACCTTCAAGATGACCAGACTAAACTTGACCTTGACTCTTAAATGACCTTCAAATTCAAGGCCAAAATATTGAATTTTGCTAAATTGGCCATAACTTAATTATTAATAGGTGGATTCTCTTCATGCTTGGACACAACAACTCTTTGGACGAGACCTTCAAATAGACCAGATTAAACTTGACCTTAACTCATAAATGACTTCACCTTCAAGGTCAAATTATTGAATTTGCTAAAATTAGCAATAACTTTATTATTGATTGGTGGATTGTCTTTATGCTTGGGCAAAACAACCCTTTGGACAAGGTCTTCAAGTAGACCAGACTAAACTCGACCTTGACTCATAAATCACCTTCACCTTCAAGGTCAGATTATTGAATTTTGCTAAAATTTGCCATAACTTAATTATTAATATGTGGATTGTCTTCATACTGGGACAAAACAACCCTTTGGACAAGATCTTCAAGTGAACCAAACTCAACTTGACCTTGACTCATTAATGACCTTCACCTTCAAACTGGTTGGATGCCCAGGAACACTGGTTAGGTGGACTGACTGCCGGGATATGACCTTTGCTGTTAAACTGGCGTTAAACCCCAATAAAACCAATTGATATTTAATATACAACATCATCTATAGGTCCTCTACCAAAGTTGTTCAAATTATTTGCCTCTAGTCTCAAAAAAGGCCACGCCCGGGGGGGGGGGGTCATGGGTTTTCCTTTTATGTATTTAGTAAAAACTTAAAACATCTTCTACTCTGAAACTACGTAGGCTAGAGCTCAGATATTTGGTATGAAACATTGTCTAATTGACCTCTATCAAGATTGTTCAAATTATAGCTCTGTGGTCAAAAGTGGTCCTGCCCCAGGAGTTTCATGGGTTTCCCATATATACATATAGTGTAAACTTTAAAAAAAATTCTCTGAAAGCACGAAGGCTAGAACTTTGATATTTGGCATAAAGCATTGTGTAGTGGACCTCTACCAAGATTGTTCAAATTGTAGCCCTGGGGTCAAAATTGGCCCTGCCTTGGGAGGGGGGGGGGGGGTGGGGGAATTCAGGCTGCCTCAGCTAAAATGCATGCAGGTGCAGATGTCTATCAGTCAGGAGAACTAAATCTTTCCAAAACAAAAATCGCTAAATTTTTTTCAATACATTACACAGTAGAAACAAAAAATGCTGGTTTTCATGCATTTTCAAAGGAAATCAGTCTGTTGCCAAAGTGATTGCGTGATGTCACGGAATTCCCAAGAATTGTGACCATTTCCCAGGAAAATCTATTTCTGGATTTAATAAATAGAAAGAATAAATGCAAAATCACACTACATATAATCTTATAAATGAACTAAAGGTAAATTGCACTTTAATTTGAGAAGCATTTAAAAATACAAAAAAAATGAAATATACTAGAAAAGCTTCTTCAGTTCATTTTAATCAAGGAATTTTTAGGAGATTACAGCCTATCCAGTGACGTCACACAATGGCTTCAGCATAAGCAAGTTTTGTTGGAAATGCATGGAAACCAGTGGTTTTCTACTTGTGTGTAGCTTATTGACAAAAATAAGTGACTTGTTTTGGTAAGTTTTAGTGTCTTCTGAGTGACATGACTGATGGATTTCTGCACCTGGTAGCATTTTAGCAGATGTGGCTTGAATTCTTAGTGGGTGGGAAAGTTTAAATTTTTGAATGATTAAACAATACAATGTCAAGCACATGTGGTTTACTTAAGGACTCAGGCATTTAGCACTCGTAAAATATAATTATGTGCAAATCATTGTTTAAATTCACTTTGCAGCTCGTTTGCTTTGAACATTTAGTGAAAAACTACATGTTTCAGATTTAAAAAAGAAGACAGTGATCCAACGATTTTGACAGTGATGTATATTTGTACTCAATTTTATGGTCAGATTCATGGTTATCCAAGTACTCAGATACTCGCAGCAGCCCTAAAAACTGTATGCCCTAGAGCTTAAATATATTGAGTAACAAACAATAATTAAAATTCACAAAAATATTTATTTCCACTTTAGTTTTAGCTTAATTGAATAAACAGTAAACCCATAATTTTAACATCTACACATGTAGGATTTGACATGAGTAATCAATTCATATTAATACTTATTAAATAAGTTGAGGGAAATGTTATAAAGCAAACACCTGGGAAGCCGAAAAAAAAAAACAATTAACAATAACAAAATAACAAAGCCGAAACAAAAAAATTTTTTTATTTTTTTTCGTGTCGCCCTTTCGAAGAAATGGCGATACATAGGGATCGCTTTGTCTGTCGGTCTGTCACGAAAACTTAACGTTGGCTATAACTTTGCCATTTCTAAACATTATCTTATCAAACTTTCAAATTGTATTGCTCATTACAACAGGGTCGGGATGATGCCAAAATCTTTAGGTCAAGGTCACATTTGACAGAGTTATGACCCTTTTTAGCTCACCTGGCACAAAGTGCCAGAGTGAGCTTTTGTCATACCCCAATGTCCGGTGTGCGTCATGCGGTGTGCATCGTGCGTCGTGAGGCGTCAACAGTTTCATTCAAACAACATCTCCTCTGAAACCACAGGGCCCAATTCAATGAAACTTGCATGGGATGTTCCTTGCATGAAGCTCTTCCAAAATTGTTCAAAGAATTCAATTCCATGCAGAACTCTGGTTGCTATGGCAACTTAAAGGAAAAACTTTGAAAATCTTCTTGTCTGAAACCACAAGGCCTGGAGCTTAGAAATTTGGTGTGAGGCATCATCTAGTGGACCTCTAACAAGATTGTTCAAATTATGACCCTGGGGTCAGAACTGGCCTGGCCCTGGGGGTCACTTGATTTACATAGAGTTATATAGGGAAAACTTTAAAAATCTTCTTGTCAGAAACTGCAAGGCATGGAGCTTAGCTATTGTCTAGTAGACCTCTACCAAGTTTGTTCAAATCATGGCCTCTGGGTCAAAAATGGCCCCGCCTCAGAGGCCACTAGTTTTACATAGAGTTATATAGGAAAATCTTTAAAAATCTTCTTGTCAGAAACCAGAAGTTATAGAGCTTAGGAATTTGGTTTGTAGCATTGTCTAGTGGACCTCTACCAAGTTTGTTCAAATCATGGCCTTTGGGTCAAAAATGGCCCCGCCTCAAGGGCCACTACTTTAACATAGAGTTATATAGGGAAAACTTGAAAAATCTTCTTTACAGATACCACAAGGCCTAGAGTTTAGATATTTGGTGTGCAGCATTGTCATGTGGACCTCTACCAAGTTTGTTCAAATCATGGCTCCTGAGTCAAAAATGGCCCTGCCCCAGGGGTCACATGTTTTACGTAGAGTTATATAGGAAAAACTTTAAAAAATCTTCTTGTCTGAAACTGCAAGGCCTAGAGTTAAGATATTTGGTGTGCAGGATTGTCCAGTGGACCTTTACCAAGTTTGTTCAAATCATGGCTCCTGGGTCAAAAATGGCCCTGCCCTGGGGGTCACATGTTTTACATAGAGTTATATAAGAAAAAATTTTGAAAGTCTTCACATCAGAAACCAAAAGGCATAGAGCTTAGATATTTTGTATGTAGCATTGTCAAGAGGACCTCTACCAAGTTTTTTCAAATCATGGCCCCTGGGTCAAAAATGGCCCCGCCCCAGTTATAACATGTTTATCATAGAGTTATATAGGGAAAACTTTAGAAATCTTCTTGTCAGAAACTGCAAGGCATGGAGCTCAGCTATTGTCTAGTAGACCTCTACCAAGTTTGTTCAGATCATGGCCTCTGGGTCAAAAATGGCCCCGCCTCAGAGGCCACTAGTTTTACATAGAGTTATATAGGAAAATCTTTAAAAATCTTCTTGTCAGAAACCAGAAGTTATAGAGCTTAGGAATTTGGTTTGTAGCATTGTCTAGTGGACCTCTACCAAATTTGTTCAAATCATGGCCTTTGGGTCAAAAATGGCCCCGCCTCAGGGGCCACTACTTTAACATAGAGTTATATAGGGAAAACTTGAAAAATCTTCTTTACAGATACCACAAGGCCTAGAGTTTAGATATTTGGTGTGCAGCATTGTCATGTGGACCTCTACCAAGTTTGTTCAAATCATGGCTCCTGAGTCAAAAATGGCCCTGCCCCAGGGGTCACATGTTTTACGTAGAGTTATATAGGAAAAACTTTAAAAAATCTTCTTGTCTGAAACCGCAAGGCCTAGAGTTAAGATATTTGGTGTGCAGGATTGTCCAGTGGACCTTTACCAAGTTTGTTCAAATCATGGCTCCTGGGTCAAAAATGGCCCTGCCCTGGGGGTCACATGTTTTACATAGAGTTATATAAGAAAAAATTTTGAAAGTCTTCACATCAGAAACCAAAAGGCATAGAGCTTAGATATTTTGTATGTAGCATTGTCAAGAGGACCTCTACCAACTTTGTTCAAATCATGGCCCCTGGGTCAAAAATGGCCCCGACCCAGGGGTCACTTGTTTTACATAGAGTTATAGATATTTGGTGTGTAGCATTGTCTAGTGGACCTCTACCAAGTTTGTTCAAATCATGGCCTCTTGGTCAAAAATGGCCCCACCTCAGGGGCCACTAGTTTTACATAGAGTTATATAGGAAAATCTTCTTGTCAGAAACCGTAAGGCAGAGAGCTTAGATATTTGGTGTATAGCATTGTCCAGTGGACCTCTACTAAATTTGTTCAAATCATAGCCACTGGGTCAAAATAGGCCCAGCACTGGGGGTCACTTGTTTACATAGAGTTTATATAGGAAAACGTTTTCAAAATCTTCACAGAAGAAACCATAAGGCTTAGAGTTAAGATATTTTGTATGAAGCATTGTCTAGAGGACCTCTACCAAGTTTGTTCAAGTCATTGACCCTAGGTCAAAAATGGCCCTGCCCCAGGGTCATATGTTTTACAGAGAGTTATATAGGAAAATCTTTAAAAATCTTCTTGTCATTAACAACAAGCCCTAGAGTTAAGATATTTGGTGTGCAGCATTATCTAATGGACCTCTATCAAGTTTGTTTAAATTATGGCCCCTTGGTCAAAATAGGCCCCGCCCTAGGGGTCACATGTTTTACATAGAATTATATAGGAAAAACTTGAAAAATCTTCTTGTCAGAAACCACAAGGCCTAGAGATAAGGTATTTGGTATGCAGCATTGTCTAGTGGACCTCTATCAAGTTTGTTAGAAAAATGTCCCTGGGATAACTATTGGCCCCGCCCGAGGGGTCACAAGTTTTAAATAACAATATAGAAGAAAATCTTTAAAAATCTTCTTGTCTGAAACAACAAGACCTAGAATTTTAAAATTTGGCACGAAGCAAGCTTTATCAAGCTTTTTCAAATTATTAGATAAGGTTAAAGGTCACAGAGGCTAAAAATAGATTTATCTACTGTACCTCAAAGAGCCTTCATTAATAGACCAATATTTTTGTGTCGCCCTTTCGAAGAAAAGGCGATACATAGGGATCGCTTTGTCCGGCGGTCCGTCGGTCCATCACGAAAACTTAACGTTGGCTATAACTTTGCCATTTCTAAACATTATCTTATCAAACTTTCAAATTGTATTGCTTATGACAACAGGGTCGGGTTGATGCCAAAATTTCTAGGTCAAGGTCACATTTGACAGAGTTATGCCCCTTTTTATACATGGATTTGTCATGAAAACTTAACGTTGGGAATAACTTTGCCATTTCTTAACATTTCAACATCAAACTTTCAAATTATATTGCTTACGACAACAGGGTCATGATGATGCCAAAATGTGTAGGTCAAGGTCACAATTGACAGAGTTATGCCCCTTTTTATACTTGGATTTTGTCATGAAAACTTAACATTGCCATAACTATGCCATTTCTTAATGTTTCTTTATCAAACTTTCCAGTTGTAATGCTTACAATTGTATCACTTAAGACAACACCATTTCTCAAGGGCAGATAACCCTTAAATTTATTTTTGCAATGTTATGCCCCTTTTTCAAGTTAAAATTTCTTAATTTCTTTGTAAACCTTTTTTCTTTATGTCCATGTCTCAAAAAGTGTCAAGGATATTCCATTTAAACTTGGTATATTTGATCACCAGCAAGACCCCTGCAAAGATTGTTGGTACCCATGTCCCTGGGGTCTCAGTTAGCCCCACCCCCAGGGGACACTTGATTGTGCTTATACTTATATATAGGAAAAAAACTTCTTAAGCCTAGAAATAAAATATTAACTGACATTATATGGGTAAGTACTCCCCCCCCCACCATCCCCTCTGCATGGGACCCCCCCCCCCCCCCCCCCCCCCAACCAGTCCCCCCCCCCCACCCTCCGGGCCCAATTTTTTTTTTTAAATTAAAAAACATAGGTACTTTACTCCCGATCCTACCTCAAACCCCCCCCACACAACCAGTCACACCCCCATCCCCGGGCCCAATTTTTTTTTTTTTTTTTTTAAATTCATAGGTACTTGACTCCCCATCCACCCTCAAACCCCCGCCCCCCCAACCAGTCAGCCCCCACCCCACCCCCGGACCAAATTTTTTTTTTAAATTAAAAAACATAGGTACTTTACTCCCGATCCTACCTCAAACCCCCCCCCACACAACCAGTCACACCCCCATCCCCGGGCCCAATTTTTTTTTTTTTTTTTTTTTTAAATTCATAGGTACTTGACTCCCCATCCACCCTCAAACCCCCGCCCCCCCAACCAGTCAGCCCCCACCCCACCCCCGGACCAAATTTTTTTTTTTTAATTCATAGGTACTTGACTCCCCATCCACCCTCAAACCTCCCCCCCCCCAACCAGTCAACCCCTGGGGCCTTTTTTATTTTTTTTATTTTCATACATACGTATTTGACTACCCATCCACCCTCAGCCACATAGGTACTTGACTCCCCCCCCCCCCGGGTTCTTTTTTTTAAAATTTTTATACACAGGTACTTGACTCCCCATCCACCCTCAACCCGCCCACCCGACCCAAATTTTTTTTTTTTTAATACATAGGTACTTCACTCTTGTTTACCTTTTTAGTTATTCTAACAGAGTACCCAAGGGCGACACAAGTGTTCCACCGAACACCCATCTAGTTGATATTCAGTATAGAGGTTCCTTGCATGGACCTCTACCCATTGGTAGGGTTTGAGGTCACTGGGTCAAGGTCAAGGTCACCATAGCTTATAATAGATATTTCTACTTTCTGTCATAGAGCCTTTATTTATTGACTGATATTCTACATATTTGGTTTGTAGGCACTTACATATTTTCAATTAAAAAATGAAATACTGCTTAACAGCAAACCTACAGCCAAAGTACTCAGGTGAGCGATACAGGGCCATCATGGCCGTCTTGTTGTTTTTGGAGCTATGGCAATGAAATTGCATTGGTCCATTTCTTTGATATGCATAATTACATTCATAAAAATTTCTTTCATCTTTGAACCCAGGTGAGCGCTTTAGGGCAATTGGCCCTCTTGTTGTACTTGGATTTTGTCATGAAAACTTAACGTTTTTCTTAACATTTAGTCCTCAAACTTTCAAATTATATTGCTTACGACAACAAGGTTGTGATGATGCCAAAATCTGTAGGTCATGGTCACAATTGACAGAGTTATGCCCCTTTTTAGCTCACCTGAGCACAACATGCTCGTGTTGAGCTTTTGTGATCCCCCTGTGTCCGGCGTCCGTCGTCTTGTGTCATCAACAATTTCATAAAAACATCATCTCCTCTGAAACCAATGACTGCACATTAACCAAACTACACAGGAATGATCCTTGGGTGGTCCCCTTTCAAAGTCGTTCAAATGGTTCTGGTCTGTTGCATAAGTAGGTCAAAGGGCCAAAAAAGAAGTTTCAAAAATGCAAATTAAAAAAATCTTCTTGTCAGAAAGTACAAGGCCAAGAGCTTTGATATTTGGTATATGACATCATAAATAGGTCCTCTACCAAAGTTGTTCAAATTATGCCCCAAGTGCCAAAGTTGGCCCCGCCCCAGGTGGTCATAGTTTTTCCTTATATGTATGTAGTAAAAACTTAAAAAATCTTCTCCTCTGAAATGACAAAGGCTAGAGCTTTGATATTTGGTATATAACGTCATCTATAGGTCCTCTAAGAAAGTTGTTCAAATTATGCCCCTAGTGCCAAAGTTGGCCCCGCCCCAGGTGGTCATAGGTTTTCGTTATATGTATATAGTTAAAACTTAAAAAGTCTTCTCTGAAATGACAAAGGCTAGAGATTTGATATTTGGTATATGACATCATCTATAGGTCCTCTAAGAAAGTTGTTCAAATTATGCCCCTAGTGCCAAAATTGGCCCCGCCCCAGGGGGTCAGGTTTTCCTTATATGTATATAGTAAAAAATTAAAAAATCTTCTCCTCTGAAATGACAAAGGCTAGAGATTTGATATTTGGTATATGATATAATCTGTAGGTCCTCTATCAAAATTGTTCAAATTATGCTCCTAGCCTCAAAATTGACCCCGTGCCAGGGGGTCATAGGTTTTCCTTATATTTATATAGTAAAAACTTAAAAAATCGTCTCCTCTGAAATGACAAAGCCTTTAGCTTAAGTATTTGGCATGAAATATTGTCTAGTGAACCTGTTCCAAGTTTAAACAAATTTTATCCGAGGTAAAAATTGGGGCTGCCGGGGATCATAGATATTCATTATTTGCATACAGTAAAAACTTACAAGAAAATTATCCTTTGAAGCTTCAAAGACTAGAGCTTAGACATTTGGCATGAAACATTTTGGACCTTTACAGACATTGTTTCAAGTATGGCCCTAGGGTCAAAATTTGCCCTGCCCTTGGGGTCGTGGGTTTTCTTTATATACATATAAAAAACAGTGATCTCTGAAACTAAGAATGCTAGAGCTTAGATTTTTAACATGAAACACAAATAACAGTCTGTCCTCAGGTGAGCGCTTTGGAGCCAATGGCCCCCTTGTACATGGATTTTGTCATGAAAACTTAACATTGGCTATAACTATGCCATTTCTTAATATTTCTTCATCAAACTTTCCAATTGTAATACTTACAATTGTATCACTTAAGACAACACAATTTCTCAAGGGCAGATAACCCTCAAATTTATTTTTGCAATGTTATGCCCCTTTTTCAAGTTAAAATTTCTTGGTTAACCTTTGTCTTTATGTCCATGTCACAAAAAGTGTCAGAGATATTCCATTCAAACTTGGAATACTTGATCACCAGCAAAACCCTGTAAAGATTGTTGGTACCCATGTCCCTAGGGTCACAGTTAGCCCCACCCCTAGGGATCACTTGATTTTGCTTATACTTATAGATAGGAAAAAAACTTCTTAATCCTAGAATTAAGATATTAACTGACATGAGATGGGTAAGTACTCTCCCCCTCCAGCCACCGTCCCCTCTGCATGGGGACCCGCCCCCCCCTCCCCATTTTTTAGCTCACCTGAGCGAATGCTCAGGGTGAGCTATTGTGATCGCTGGATGTCCGTTGTCTGTCGTCTGTCTGTTCACATTTGCCTTGTGTATGCAATAGAGGCTGTATTTGTGATTGGATCTTTATGAAACTTGGTCAGAATGTTTGTCTTGATGAAATCCAGGTTGGGATTGTATATGGGTCATCTGGGTTCAAGAACTAAGTCACGGTGTCCAATCTAAGAAAAACCTTGTGTATGCGATAGAAGCTATATTTTTCATTGGAATTTCCTAATATTTGGTCAGAATGTTTGTCTTGATGAGATTTAGGTTGGGATTATATATGGGTCATCTGGGTTCAAAAACTAGGTCACGGGGTCAAATTTTAGAAAAACCTTGTGTATGCAATAAAAGCTGTATTTTCCATTGGATTTTTCTAATATTTTGTCAGAATGTTTGTCTTGATGAGATCTAGGTCAGGATTGAATATGGGTCATCTGGGGTCAAAACTAGGTCACAGGGTTAAATCTTAGAATAAAGCTTGTGCATGCGATAGAAGCTGTATTTTTCATCCGAATTTCCTAATATTTGGTCAGAATGTTTGTCTCTATGGTATCTAGGTTGGGATTGTATATGGGTCATCTGGGTTCAAAAACTAGGTCATTGGGTCAAATCTTAGAAAAACCTTGTGTATGCAATAAAAGCTGTATTTTCCATTGGATTTTCCTAATATTTTGTCAGAATGTTTGTCTTGATGAGATCTAGGTCAGGATTGAATATGGGTCATCTGGGGTCAAAACTAGGTCACAGGGTCAAATCTTAGAATAAAGCTTGTGCATGCGATAGAAGCTGTATTTTACATCCGATTTTCCTAATATTTGGTCAGAATGTTTGTCTCCAGGGTAAAAAAATAGGTCACAGGGCCTATTCTTAGAAGACCTTCTGTTCAGCTACAACAATGAAACATTAGATAATTTTGCATGCAGATTAAATCTTTGACCGTGGATGATCTTGGCCTTGACCTACTTACTTACATCCTGATTTTTTTATGTTTCAGTGCAATGATTCTCAGGTGAGCGATATAGGGCCATCTTGGCCCTCTTGTTTTTTTACATCCCCCGCCCTATTTTTTTTTTTTTTTAATACATCTATATAGGTACTTGTTGACTCCCCATCCATCCTCAACCCCCTCCCCCCCCAGTCACTCACCCCCCACCCCCAGGCCCAAATTTTTATTCTTATTTTTTTTTAATACATAGGTAATTGACTTCCCATCCACCCCCCAAACCTGTCATTCCCCTCCCTCCACTTCACCTCCCCCTCCCCCTCCGGGCCCAATTTTTTTTTTTTTAATACAATGGTACTGAACTCCCCATCCACCCCCAAAACCAGTCACCCAACCCCCACCCCACCCCAAGGGTCCAAATTTTTTTTTTTTTTTTTTTTTTTTTTTTTTAATACATAGGTACTTGACTTCCCATCCTCCCCACCCACCCCCCTTACCCCCCAAAAGAAGCGCTCGAATTTTTTTTTTTTAAATACATAAGTGCTTGACCTTAATTTTTTTTTTCGTCTTGTATGACTAGGTATTAGACCCTCCCCCACTCCAACTTTTTTCACTTGGGCTTCTTGTTTAACTTGGCTTATAATTAATTATCCAGCACTGAGAAAAGTGGAGCATGCTATCTGCGGACAGGTCTTGTTGTACTTGGACTAGCATGCTGTCTTTTCCAGCAGGCTCTTGTTTACCTTTTTAGCTCATCTGTCACATAGTGACAGGGTGAGCTTTTGTGATCTCCTTTCATCCGTCGTCCGTTCCTCCGTCAGTCATCCGTTCACAAGTTGTTGTCCGCGCTCTAGCGGTCTTAATTTTGGTGCGATCTTCTTTAAACTTGGTCAGAATGTTTATCTCAATAATATCTAGGTCAAGTTCATAAATGGGTCATCTCACCCTTAAAACTAGGTCACTAGATCAAATTATAGAAAAAGCTTGTCCGCACCCTAGCAGTCTTAATTTTGGTCCTATCTTCTTCAAACTTGGTCAAAATGTTAATCTCAATGATACCTAGATCAAGTTGGAAACTGGGTCATGTGACCTTCAAAACTAGGTCACAAGGTCAAATTATAGAAAAAACTTGTCCCCACTCTAGCAGTCTTAATTTTGGTCCGATCTTCTTCAAACTTGGTCAGATTGTCTATCTCAATGATATCTAGGTCAAGTTTGTAACTGGGTCATGTGCCCTTGAAAACCAGGTAACTAGTTCGAATTTTAGAAAAAGCTTGTCCGCACTCTAGCGGTCTTAGTTTTGGTCCCATCTTCTTCAAGCTTGGTCAGAATGTGTATCTCAATGATATCTAGGTCAGGTTCGAAACTGGGTTATGTGACCTTGAAAACTAGGTCACTAGGTGAAATTATAGAAAAAGCTTGTCCACACTGTAGTAGTCTTAATTTTGCTCCAATCTTCTTCAAGCTTTGTCAGAATGTTTATCTTGATGATATCTAGGTCAGGTTTGAAACTGGGTCATGTGACTTTGAAATTTAGGTCACTAGGTCAAGTTATGATAAAAGCTTTTCTGCACTCTAGTGGTCTTAATTTTGGTCTGATCTTCACTTTCATTACCATAAGATCTTGGTTCCTTTCTTAAAATGGCCATATTGCATTATTGGTTCCAGAGTTATGGCCTCTGAAAGTGCCAAAATTAACTATTTAGACCTTGTCTGCACAATAACACCTTCATTTTTGATTTGAATTTAATCAGACTTGTACAATACTTGAGTTGATATAAGATCTTGCAGGGTTGCCAGGGGACTTGAAAAGTCAGGGAAATTTGATTTTTTTTTCAAGGTCAGGGAATTGTTAGGGAATTTTGAAAATTGGTCAGTGAAAAATAAAAATCCAGAAAAGTTAGTGAAAAGTCAGAGAAAAATAATTTTGAAAGGCTAATATTGTTCTATTTTATTAAAGATTGCATTTACACATTTTTTCCATTATGAATCTTTTTCTTTATAATTGTGTACATTGTATTTTAATAAAAGTTCTAGTATTATAAATAACATTACTTAAAGACTGAAAGTCTCTTCAACCCTTACAACTCTTAAATAAATCCCCTTCAAAAGTATTTAATTTTAAAATAACCTCCCTTTCAATTAAAGACTGTTCTAATTTTGACCCTGCGGTGTAAGTAAATGGTATTGGATTCCTTTAAGAAAACAATCAATAAAGATTAAAAAGACATTAGATAATTGATTTCAACACAAAACGGTTCTTTCCACAACCTCTCTTGACGTAGGGAAGGAACGAAAATGGCATACATTGTAAACATATACATTTAATGACCAATTAGAACTTTGGTTGAGTGTATGTACTATGTTTTACTAGAAGAAATTTATTGCCAAACGCTAGTAAATTTTGTGATTCTGTTCTTTTTTGTTACTCACCTTGTACTTTTACATTACTGTTCAGGAAAGTAAACTTCTGTTACACAAGCAAAATACATCTTGATGATTTATTAAAAAATTTCCTAAATCTTGCACTGAACATATGAAAAAAAAAAAGTAAGATGCAGCGTACCATGCAAAAATAACAAAAACCTCTAGTCCACGTTGTGCTTTAACAATCCTGATGACGCACAACATCTAGTGAAACTCTACCAAAGATGACCCCATGGTCATAATAGCCTGCACCCTTTGAGTCAATTGGCAATTGTATTTGCATCCACTGACTCTTGCAACCATTGAGCAGTTGTTGGCAGGTGAGCGACCCAGGGTCCCATATATATATATATGTAATTTATTTTTCATCAAAAAATTGAAAAAATATTAAAAGTAAATAGCTTCTGTCATTGAACAGAGTTGAATTAACATAACAATCCTAAAAGTTTACCTTCTTCATTTCCATTCCTTTAAACTCTTTCAGATTCCATATTCAAAATAAACAGGAAGTGTTAAACTCTTTTTATGCTCCCCGAAGTGCGAGCATAAGTGCTGGTTTAAACAAGTATAAGTCAAGTATAAGTGACTTATAAGTGACTTATATATGGAAAATTTGACAAGACTGAAATCACATATAAATGGCTTATACTTATAACAGACTTATAAAAATTTTATGTTATTTAGAAGTGACTTATAAGTAACTTATAGGTCACTTATATCCAAGTATAAGTTGCATATAAGGAACATATAGGTCACTTAAAGTCATTTTGGTAAGGGTAAGGATGCTGTTTTGACCATAGCTGTCTGTCCGTCCGTTGTCTACAATTGACTTCAAACATCATCTCCTTCTATATCACTGGCTCAGTTGCAATTAAACTTTATAGATATGATCCTTGTATGATCCCCTTTCAAAATTGTATAAAAATGGAATCCCATGCAGGACCCTGGTTGCCATGGCTACTGAACTTCAGAAATTTTCTTGTCTGAAACAAGGCCTAGAGCATAGATATCTTGTTTGTAGCATCATTAACATTTTAGTAGACCTGTACAAAAATCAAATAAATCATGGCTCTGGGGTCAGAACTGGCCCCACTCTATGGGTCACTTGACTTTATATGGAGTTGTAGGAAAAATTTCATGTCAGAAACCATAAGGCCTAGAGTTTAGATATTTTTTGTGTACCATTGTCTAGTGGACCTCTACCAAGTCTGTACAAATCATGGCCCTTGGGTCAACATTGGCCCTGCCCAATGGGTCACTTGATTTTACAAAGAGTTATAAATGAAAAAAGTTTTAGAAATCTTTTTGTCTGATACCAAATTTTCATAAAAACATGGCCCAATGCAATTATCACCAATTAACTGATTAACTTGTAAACATGCGTCTGTCAATTTGCAGCTAGTCGATTGATTATGTTTGATATTTGCTGTGTGGGATTGTATAGTGGACCTCCAGGAAGTTGATACAAATCATGGCCACTGGGTCAAAACTGGCCCGGTCACAGGGGTCACTTGGTTTTACATAAAGTTATAAAAGAAAAAGATTTTAAAAGAACTTTTTGCCAAAATGTTAAAGACCTAGAGCTTAGAGATATTTATGGTGTGGCATTTCCTAGTTTCTTTCATCTGACACTAGCTAGCCTGCCATTTGGTCCTCTTCTACACATACTGACTTTAATCTTTTTTGTTTGTAGAAGAGAACCTGACAGCATAGTGAAGCCTTTGAAAGAGTCGGCCTCAGATGATGAAAAAATCAAATACAAAGAGAAGCTTGCAAGAGTATCCACAGCAACCAGACACATCATTCTGATTAGGCATGGACAATATTTTGACCGAGAAAAATTAGATATCAACAGAAAGCTTACAGATCTTGGTTTGTTTCCAATACATAGCTAACATAGTTTGTAGTGATCTTTCCATGTTGTGCATACAACACTGTTTGCATCTTACTTTAAATAACACCTCTTTTTAGCTCACATGAGCACTTTGTACTCAAAGCTGTTGTGTGGCACTGTGTCTATTATGCATTGTGAATGGTGCATTGTCAATTTTTGTGTGGACTGACTATAGTCAGGGGACCCAACGATGTTACTTGTGGTGTCTGCGTCGGCTGCGTTATCGGAGGCAGCATCTCATTTTGCTTGTCTGGGGCATAACTCTATAAGTACTGGAGATATCAACTTGAAACTTCATAGGTGAATAAATCTCATTATAGGGAGTCGCACTGTCCAAGAACCATAACTCTATTTCTCACAAGTTTTTAGTTATTGCCCTTTGTAATTTTTCATACTTAATTCTTGTGTGGGGCATATCTTGAAAGGTATTTGAGATATTAACTTGAAACTTCACAGGTGAATAGATCTCACTGTGGGGAGGTGCAATGCCAAAGAACCATAACCCTTTTTTGCATTATTTTTTAGTTGTTATCCCCCCGAAAAAGGCGAAGGGGATATTAGAAATGGTCTCCGTCCTTGCGTATATCCGTCCCAATTTTGTCATGTGCATAAGTACCTGAGCAATTTTCTTCAAACTTCATACACTGAAAGAGCACATTGGGAGGAAGTGCAGTATGTAAGAACCATAACTCTACCTTGCCTACTTTCAGAGTTATTCCCCTTTATCAGATTTACTTGAAAAACTTTGTCTGAAGCATAACTCCAAAAGTACTTGTGATTTTCTTCAAACTTCATGTACTGACAGAGCACATTGGGAGGAAAGTGCAGTGTGCAAGAACAATAACTCTACCTTGCCTGCTTTTAGAGTTATTCCCTTTGATCATATTTACTTAAAATGTTTTGTCCAGAGCATAATTCCAAAAGTACTTGAGGGATTTACTTCAGACTTAAATACACTGACATAGCACATTGGTAGGAACTGCACTGTCCAAGATTAATAACTCTACCTTGCCTGCTTTTAGAGTTATTCCCCTTTATCAGACTTTCTTCAAAAAAATATTCCATTTGAGCGATTTTACTTCAAACTTAAAACACTGACACAGCACATTTGTAAGAAGTGCACTGTGCAAGAACAATAACTGTACCTTGTCTTCTTTTAGAGTTATTTCCCTTTATCAGATTTACTTGAAAAACTTAGTCCAAAGCATAACTCCAAAAGTATGTGAGGGATTTACTTAATACACTGACATAGCACATTGGTAGAAAGTACATTGTGGAAGAACAATAACTGTACCTTTCCTGCTTTTAGATTTATTTCCCTTTATCAGATTTACTTGAAAAACTTTGTCCGAAGCATAAGTCTAAAAGTACTTGAGCGATTTACTTTAAACTTATACACTGACAGAGCACATTGGTAGGAAGTGCATTGTGCAAGAACCTGGGGTTTCCAGTATAGATTTATTAGGAACTGTTAGAGTTATGGCACCTTACATACTCAAAATTTGCAATTTTCAACATTTGTCACCTGTACCTGCAAAAGCGCTGCACCTACAGTCAAGAAACTTTAAGGAATGTTGATCAGCATGTAAAGTTGTGCATCTGGGGTTTCCCATACAGATTTATTCAGAATTGTTAGAGTTATGGCCCCTTACATACTCAGAATTTGCAATTTTCAACTTGTGTCACCTATAACTGCAAAAGCGCTGGAGCTACCCAGTTCTGAGCAGCGTAGACATACTGTGTTTGACTGAAGCAAATGTCTATGAGAATCAAGTACAGTACCATCAGCGTGTTGGGTGGAGCTTGACATGTTTGCCTGTGTCACGGGAAGACATCTACCATGGTTTGTTGTTCTACACGCGAGATAAGTTGCCAGTGACAACTTCCAGTGTTTCACATCAACCTCATATGGAACAAGTGTCAATAATCAGTTACCATCTCATCAGAGCTCTGTCCAAGGTCATTCTGTCTTCTCTATAGATCTCCATCCTTGAACATAACAGACTTTATTAATGATCTAACACATATTGCAGACCAAACTTCTCCAGATGTACTGCTTGGAGATTTCAACTTAGCTTGTAATTCTACGAATTATACAAGACTGTCACAGAAATTTAATAACTATTCCAAGTGTGTGCAGCTCCCAACTCACAGAGGTGCTTCTACATTTGACCTTGTCTACATACAGAATAATATTCTATAACCCAGATTATCCTGCCTGTCAACCTACTTCTTAGACCACAGCATTGTTGCCCTATAGTTTGATACCTAAAAAATTTTCCTTCTTCTTAGTGAGTTTAACGCTGTTCCAATGGTCAAATTGCAGACTCAGTTTGATTGAGCATGTTCATGGACAGTAATGGAAAATACAAGTTACCGTCCATGCCCGTTAGCACCAGCTTAAGCAGAATTCAACATTTAAGTATGGAAATGGTGAAATTTTGTTCCAATTATTGCTTAAAATTGTTTGCTATATAGATGACAATGGACATTTTGTTAAACCAGTCTTATTAATGATTCAGCTTGTATGACTATCTCATGGCCATATTGCTAGCTATATGAGTAGCTAGGTTGAGTGGGGGCATCTGTGTCCTATGGACACATTTCTAGTTCATACTAAATTATTGTGTGGGGCCTATAAATTCCCCCTTCTATAGAAAAAAAGTTTAATAACTGGTAGCTATTGTCAGGTGACACATCCAACTTGCGGAGTTCTTGTTTACTTTTAACAACAACTCCTCCTAAACCACTTTATCCACCATTATTCTTCAGTTTCATCCAAAATTTTAATGAGCTTTCTTTAGCAACGACTGATAATGGAAAACGTCCCAGTTCACCTAATACAACCCTATTTGGTGTTTGCATTTTTACCCTTAATAAATGTTTACAAAATGTAATATGGAGTTTATCAATACATACCTGTGAACCTTCCCGACATAGGCGGGAGACTCCCGATTTTTAAGCCCAATCTCCTGCCTCCTGCATATTATAGTATTTCTCCCGACTTTTGAGATTTCCGTGTATGATTTAGGAAAATCCCATTAAAAAACAAAATAATGATCACGCTTTCATCATGTGAAAAAATGTTAGACTGGTTTACAATATTTTCGCACCTTTTTCAATGACACAAAGTCATATATTGATTACCAGTCAATGAAAAAGACAATTGTGGCCTTGAACTTCGGACAGGACAATGTTTTGATAACAATTTTTGATTTTCGCACCTCACCTGTGCACAAAATGACAATTATCAAGTTGTTAATTGGCATTAGGGGGCAGATGAACATTAAAGACAACACGTACGTTATTGCTTATGTGTTACAGTAACCCCTGATGTAGCATTTGATGTGACTTGTGATTGTGTTACTTGTTTTAACTGTTGAATATTTATGTCAAATAAATTATTTTGAATGTTGTTTGTTTCATAGTGTTTGTAGAGGTCTCCGAACAACAGTTTTTTTTTTAAACCAGTATGTGACAACAAAATTGTTAACAGTAACCTGAGCTGGTGTAAATTTGACATATTCTCACCCATCCCGCTATAAAAACTTTCGATACATACCATAGAACGACACTGTTTAAAATCTCCCACTTTTTTACCCAAATTTCCCACTTTTTTTCGTGTTTCCACCTGAGCACAAATGAAGGTTCACAGGTATGCAATATCTTTAGGGTTATAAACTCTCTAACTTTCGCTACCATATAAAAGAATTGGTACAACCATTTTATCGAATAAACTCAACTTGGTTTTTACATCTAATTGCACTTTATCAAATAATGACAAAAGGCTATGATAGCGCTTTGTCATGTAAGGCTTTCGCCGCCCCAGACATATTACCAGTCTACGTAAATTTCACACCCAAATAAACAAACTCATCAACTTATTCAACTTTTTTGCCATTAATAAAAAAGTCGGGGTAATATTCTGTTTTCGCTTCTCAAAGACACATATATGTTTTCTGGGGTCAAAAATTAGGTCACAGAGCCTGAAAGTAGAAAAACCTTGTTAATGCTCTAGAGGTTACAATTTTAGTCCAAATGTCCTTGAAATTTGTCAGAAAGGTTGTTTTAATGATTTCTAGCTCAAATTTGGATATGGGTCATCTGGGTTTAAAAACTAGGTCACAGAGCCCAAATATGTAAAAACCTTTTTAACACTCCAGAGGTTACATTTTCAGTCCAAATATCCTGGAAATTTGTCAGACAGATTTGTTTGATGATTTCTAGCTCAAGTTGGAGTATGGGTCATCTTGGGTAAAAAACTAGGTCACAGAGCCCAAATATGGAAAAACCTTGTTAACACTCTAGAGGCTACATTTTCAGTCCAAATGTCCTGGAAATTTGTCAGAAAGGTTGTTTTGATGATTTGTAGCTCAAGTTTGGATATGGGTTATTAGGGTCAAAAACTAGGTCGCAGAGCTTAAATATCGAAAAACCTTGATAACACTCTAGAGGCTACTTTTTCAGTCCAAATATCCTGGAAATTTGTCAGAGAGATTGTTTCGATAATTTCTAGCTCAAGTTTGAATATAGGACATCTAGGTTAAAGAACTAGGTCATAGAGCCCAAATATGGAAAAACCTTGTTAAAACTCTAGAGGTAAAATATTTAGTTCAGATAACCTTGAAATTTGTCGAAGAGATTGTTTCAATAATTTCTAGGTCAAGTTCGAATATGGGTCATCTGGGGTCAATTAACTTTGTTAAAAGCACTCATACTCAGGTGAGCGATACAGGGCCATCATGGCCCTTTTGTATGATTAGACACTTCCAGGTTTGTAACTCGTTTATCTATAGCTTTCATACTGTTTGTAAGTGAGAATAACTGATCTTTAATAGAATCAAAAGTACTAAGTAAAAAGTACTACTTTTTATCTAAAGCATCAAATCTGTTCAAAACAGTCTGTTAAAAAGTGTTTGGGGGTTGGGGCAGGGACGGAATGTTAGACTGCTGCACGGATGACTGCCCTGTCTGCTGAACTGATGGACAAATGACTGGGTATACTGCTGTTGTGGGGGAGGGTACTGATAAGAGCCCCCTGGCGAGGTTCCATACTGCTGATTTAATGGTGTTTGGTATTGGGATTGAATGCGTTGCCAGTAGTCTGATAATTAATCATATTGTTCATATTTGCCATATTTAATGGCTGTACATTTGCTTGTGCATTCGGTTGGCTCGACATATTTTTACTTTTTAGCTCAACTGAGCACTTTGTGCTCATGGTGAGCTTTTAGGATCGCCGTGTGTCCGTCGTGCGTCGGTGTGTCATGCGTCATCAACTTTTGCTTGAAACAACATCTCCTCCTAAACCACTGGGCCAAAGTTGATGAAACTTGCCATGGATGTTCCTTGCATAAAGCTCTTCCAAAGTCGTTCAAAGAAATCAATTCCATGCAGAACTCTGGTTGCCATTGCAGCCTAAAGGAAAAACTTTGAAAATATTCTTGTCTGAAACCACAAGGCCTAAGGCTTAGATATTTGGCATTTAGCACCCTCAAATGGAACTCTACAAAAAATTTTCAAATTATTTCCCTGGGGTCAAAATTGGCCCCGCCCCAGGGGTCACTTCATTTTACATAGACTTAAAGAGGAAATCTTTAAAAATCTTCTTCTCAGAAACCACAATGCTTGCAGCTTAGATATTTGGTATGTAGCATTGTCTAGTGGATGTCCACCAAGTTTGTTCAAATTATATCCCCTGGGTCAAAATTGGCCACTCCCCAGGGTTCTCTTGGTTTACATTAGTAATATAGGAAAAACATGAAAAATCATTTTTCTCCAAAACTAATAGGACTAGACCTTAGATATTTGGTGTTGAGTATTGTGTAGAGAACCTTTACCAGTATTGTTTATATGTTGGCCCCGGGGTCAAAATTGGCCCTGCCCTGGGGGCCCTTAATATGTAAAAAAGGAAATCTTTAAAAATCTTCTTGTCTGAAACCACAAGGCCTAGAATTTAAAAAATTTGGAATGAAGCAAGCTTTATCAAGCTTTTTATGCCCTCGAAGGGAGGAATATTGTTTTTGAACCGTCTGTCCTTCTGTCCATCTGTCTGTCCGCATTTTTCTTGTCCGGTCAACAACATTGTTATTATAAGGTGGATTTTAAAATAACTTGGCACTAATGTGTGGCAAAATTAGACAAAGTGTCATGCGCAAGACCTGGATCTCTAGCTCAAAGGTCAAGGTCACACTCAGGCTTCAAAGGTCTTTTTTAAGATAATGCAGTGATGGTCGTGTCTGGTCTGTATCTTTGTCATTCATGATTGGATTTTAAAATAACTTGGCATAAATGTGTTTCACATTATGACGACGTGTCATGCGCAAGACCTGGGTCTGTAGTTCAAAGGTCAAGGTCACACTTAGGCTTCAAAAATCAGTTTTGAGATAATGCAGTGATGGTCGTGTCCGGTCTGTTTCTTTGTCATTCACAATTGGATTTTAAAATAACTTGGCATAAATGTGTCCCACAATTAGACGACGTGTCATGCGTGTCATGCGCAAGACCTGGGTCTCTAGTTCAAAGGTCAAGGTCACACTTAGGCTTCAAAGGTCATTTTTGAGATAATGCAGTAATGGTCATGTCCGATCTGTATCTTTGTCATTCACGATTGGATTTTAAAATTAATTTGGCATAAATGTGTGTCACAGGTCAAGGTCACAGTTGGGCTTCAAAACCTCATTATCATTGTCTGTCCTTCTGTCCGTCTGTCACACTTCATTTCCACTCAATAACTGGACTACTGTTTGACTCAGAGCCTTCAAACTTCATAAGATGATTGCTCTTATTGAGTAGAAGAACCCTATTGGTTTTGGGGTCAGTAGGTCAAAGGTCAAGTTCACAGGGGCTAGAAGAGTGAAAACTGTTTCCACTCAATAACTGGGGTTCTTTTTCACCCAGAGCCTTCAAACTTCAAAGTTGGTGATTGCCCTTATTGAGTAGAAGAACCCTATTGATTTTGGGGTAGTAGGTCGAAGGTCAAGGTCACAGGGGCCCCAAGAGTATAAGCCGTTTCTGCTCAATAACTGGAGTTCTATTTCACCCAGAGCCTTCAAACTTTATTTGGTGATTGCTCTTATTGAGTAGAAGAACCCTATTGATTTTGGGGTCAGGAGGTCAAAGGTCAAGGTCACAGGGGCCCGAAGAGTGTAAACTGTTTCCACTCAATAACTGGACTACCATTTGACCCAGAAACTTCAAATTACATAGGTTGGTTGCCCTTATTGAGTAGAAGAACCCTGTTGATTTTGGGATCAGTAGGTCAAAGGTCAAGGTCACAGGGGCCCCAAGAGTATAAGCCATTTCCGCTCAATAACCAGTTCTATTTCACCCAGAGCCTTCAAACTTTATAGGGTGGTTGATTGCCCTTATTCATTAGAAGAACCCTATTGATTTTGGGGTCAGTAGGTCAAAGGTCTAGGTCACCGGGGCCCAAAGAGTATAAACCGTTTCCACTCAATACCTGGACTACCGTTTGACCCAGAGCCTTCAAATTTCATAGGTTGATAGCCCTTATTGAGTAGAAGAACCCTATTGATTTTGGGGTCAGTAAGTCAAAGGTCAAGGTCACAGGGGCCTGAAGAGTGTTAACCGTTTTCGGCACAAAAACTGGAGTTCTATTTCACCCAGAGCCTTCAAACTTCATACGGTGATTGCCCTTATTGAGTAGAAGAACCCTATTGATTCTGGGGTCAGTAGGTCAAAGGTCAAGGTCACAGCTGGACACTTCTCGACCATATATATGTTAAAAACATGGATTGCATTGGAGCTGGTGTTACTCCAATATAGTACAGCTACCACGGAGTAACATATGCTGTCTTCCACACTGCTGTTGATACAAACAGTTCCACTGTGATGTCAGGTGACGTCAACCGTGCCTAGAGTAAGGTGTGAAACTATCATAACCATACATATTTTATATATATATATATATATATATATATATATATAATGTTCATTATAACAGAATAAATGACAGAGGCTTCTGTTTCAGAATAGTGATATCTCTTCCTTGGTCTTCCGTCCATCGGGTGCAGGGGGAGACATGCTTTTTTCACAAAAAAACATCTAGTTACATGTCAGAACGACAAATCTTTTACTGCAATTATTTTATTTCATACATAAAATAAAATCCCATATCCTTGAATAAGACATCTACATTTCAGAAAAGGTAAACCTTAATAGACATGGAGAATGCAGAATATATTGTACAAATATTATGTTATTAAAGACTTTGTGTCTACTAATATCTTATTTAAGTGCCAGTGCTTAAACCTAAAGTCCTTGCATTTGCATAGGCCACTAGATGAGATGTACTGAGGTCAAGTTTACTCTTTCGACTTCAGATGCCTTCTATCTAAAAATTGGGTGTCGGGGGCATATGTCTGTTTACAACGACAGCTCTTGTTCAGATTATTAGATTAGGTTAAAGGTCATGAAGGCTAAAAATAGATTTATCTACTGTACCTCATAGAGCCTTCTTTATAGACCGTTCCAGAAATTAGTACCTACCTGATTACCTCCCTTGCATCCGCCATTAAGGGACTGCGCAGATTAAAGTAGTTTTATAATGGGGAGCTTAGAAAAAGTCCCATTTTTTAGCTGTAATGTGATTGTGACGTTGTGTGTTGGAGAAACAGATACATATAACCTTATGAAGCCTTTATTATCAGCAAAGATCTATCCTAAGGTCTTTTAACTGAAAAAAAAAAAGTATATTTGTAAACGATTTTTTGCTGAAATCTCAATCTGAACTGTTAAATAAAGGTTGTGAGATTTTCTCAGGTAGATTAATTCTTTTTATTTTTATCAAAATTTCACACTAAAAAACTGGTTTTAAAAGAGCCTATATCTAAAAGGGTACAGTTAAATAGGTGTCATAATCATTTTATTTTCCGTATAAGAAGAATTATCCACAATAATGTTAAAAATAAGAAGAAGGAAAGCAAACTATTATTTAAGATCAATATCTTACAAAGGTTTGGCTTTCAGGTTTTATTTTCTTTTCTATGTTCACAAACTCACACGTTTTACATATCAATACTTTGCAAAAACTGATTTCCGAAATGCAAGAAATAAAAAAATAGAAAAAGGTCCATATGGCAATAGATGTTGAATTTCATACGGTCTTAAAAATCTTGCTTGTAAGAAATATTACATATTCTTAAATTTCATACGACAACCTGGAACACAAAAAACCCATGTTTTATAGCCTTCAGGCATTTTCTCAAGAGCAAATTTCATTATTACAGTGTTTTACTGTGATTGATCAAGAAAGACAGACAATGACAATTAACAGTGACTTATCTAAACAAAGGCAGTATGTCACCCCAATATTACATAACCACATTCCTTCACCATAGGACACCGCGAAAGACAAAAGACAGTTTAATAATTAAAGAAGCACTAAATAATGCATATTTATTGTCAAGTAATCTTTGAAACTGTATCAAACAATAAAACAAGTTTATTTAAAATAGCGTGAACATATGCGATTGATGAGCAAAGTGTTTAATTTTGTCATTTTGTAGGCTTTCAGAGTTGTTAAAATAACTGAAATCATAGTTTCAACTTTCGAAAAGGAAAGTTGTGCTTTCAATATTATTTGTGTTTTACGCATATTATATGTGTTTTACACAACTCAAGCTTCCATTTTGAACAGTCCATGGTCTTTTTTCACAGTCATTCATGTGTTAAATAATTCAATTTAATAATATGTTCAAGTCAGGAATAAAACATACAAAATAATAAAAATAATAATAATAATGATAATACAATTAAATGATGCTTATTTTGCAACAAAATTCATGCGATATAAGGCAGTATGTCACCTTGAAATGTGTTTAAGTTATACAAAGCTATAGAGAACTGAAGCATCACAACGAGGTTTAGCAGTCCTTTAATGGCGGACCGTCACGTGACCTTCGTAATGGCGGCGGTCAATTTATCAATTATGGAACGGTCTATAGACCAATATCTTTGATATTCAATATATAGGTTCCTTGCATGGACCTCTACCCATGGGTAGGGTTTGAGGTCACTGGGTCAAGGTCAAGGTCACCATAGCTTAAAAAGATATTTCTACTTTCTGTCATAGAGCCTTTATTTATTGACTGATATTTTACATATTTGGTTTGTAGGGACTTATATATTTTCAATTAAAAAATAAAATACTGCTTAACAGCAAACCTACAGCCAAAGTACTCAGGTGAGCGATCCAGGGCCATCATGGCCTCTTGTTTTACTTTCTATACTTTTATTGCCATTATTCTGCTGTTGTTTCTTACCCGGTTGTGTATTTGTATTGTCCGGCAATGAAAGATTACGTTTTTAGCTCACCTGAGCAAATGCTCAGAGCTATTGTGATCACCCTGTGTTCGTCGTCAGTCGTCGGTCATCAACATTTTACTTTAAATGACATCTCCTCCTAAACCACAAAGCTATTTTTAACCAAACTTTACAGAAATGTTCCTTATATTGCCCTTTTCTAAAATTGCTCAAACCTTTCCGCTCCATTGCATATAAGGGCTGCAAAAGCTAAAAATAGAAAAAAAAAGAGAAAAAATTCTCTTCCTAAACAGTTGGGTGATTTTCCACCAAATTTCTCAGAAATGTTCCTTACATAGCCCTCTATAATAATTACTAAAATGGTTCCGCTCCATTGAACAAAATGGCCGCCAGAGCTAAAAATAGATTTTCATCAATGTTTGGCTTCAGATGACATCTCCTCCGAAACCACTTGGCCATTTTAAACCAAATGTGACAGAAATATTCCTTATATAGCCTTTTACTTATTATATAGATTGTTCAAACTGTTCTGCTCTTTTGCACATAAGGGCTGCAAAAGCTAAAATTAGAAAAGAAATCAAACAACATCTTCTCCTCATCGCAAGGTAATTTTCCATCAAATTTTACGAAATACCCCTGCGTTAAAATTGCTTAAACGGTTCTGCTCCATTGAACAAAATGTCCACTGGAGCTAAAAACAGGTTTTCTTCAATATATAGCTTCAATTACATCTCCTCACAAGCTGTTATCATGAAATTGCCTCTGCCCCATGGGTTTTTAGCTCACCTGTCACGTAGTGAGCTTTTCTTTTTTGTCCGTCGTCTGTCGTCCGTCAGTCCGTCCACAATTAGTTTGTTAACACTCTAGTGGTCACATTTTTGCCTCAATTGTCATGAAACTTGGTCAGGATGTTTGTCTCATTGATATCTCGGACGAGTTCGAACATGGGTTATCAGGGTTGGAAAAGTAGGTCACAGAGCCCAAATATAGAAAAACCTTGTTGACACTCTAGAGGCTACTTTTTCAGTCCAAATATCCTGGAAATTTGTCAGAAAGGTTCTATTGATGCATTTCTAGCTCAAACGGAGCCCAAAAATAGAAAAATCTTGTTTACACTCTAGAGGTTACATTTTCAGCCCAAATAATCTGGAAATTTGTCAGAAAGGTTGCTTTGACGATTTCTAGGTCAAGTTGAAATATCGGTCATCTGGGGTCAAAAACTAGGTTACAGAGCCCAAATATTGAAAAACCTTGTTAACACTCTAGAGGTAACATTCTTAGACCAATTAATCTGGAAATTTGTCAGGAAGGTTGCTTTTATGATTTCTAGCTCAAGTTCAAATATGGGTCATCTGGGGTCAAAAACTAGGTCACAGAGCCCAAAAATAGAAACATCTTGTTAACACTCTAGAGGTTACATTTTCAGCCCAAATAATCTGGAAATTTGTCAGAAAAGTTGCTTTAAAGATACCTAGCACAAGTTCAAATATGGGTCGTCTGGGTTCAAAAACTAGGTCACAGAGCCCAAAAATAGAAATATCTTGTTAACACTCTTGAAGTTACATTTTCAGCCCAAATAATCTGGAAATGTGTTAGAAAGGTTACCTCGAGGATTTCTAGATCAAGTTTGAATATGGGTCATCTGGGTCACAAACTTGGTCACAGAGTCCAAATATGGAAAAAAACCTTGTTAACATTCTCAAGGCTACAATTTCAGTCCAAATAACCTGGAAATTTGTCAGAAAGGTTCTATCAATGAGTTCTAGCTCAGTTTTGAATATAGGTTTTCTGGGGTCAAAAACTATGTCACAGAGCCCGAAAGTAGAAAAATCTTGTTAATGCTCTAGAGGTTACATTTGTAGTCCAAATGTCCTTGAAATTTGTCAGAAAGGTTGTTTCAATGATTTCTAGCTCAAATTTGGATATGGGTCATCTGGGATCAAAAACTAGGTCACATGGCCCAAAAATAGAAAAATCTTGTTAACATTCTAGAGGTTACATTTTCAGCCCAAATAATCTGAAAAATTGTCAGAAAGGTTGCTTTGACAATTTCTAGCTCAAATTGAAGTATGGGTCATCTGTGGTCAAAAACTAGGTCACAGAGCCCAAATATTGAAAAACCTTGTGAACACTCTAGAGGTAACATTATAATTCCAAACAACCTGGAAATTTGTCAGAAAGCTTAATTCTATGGTTTCTAGCTCAAGTTCGAATATGGGACATCTAGGTTAAAAAGTTAGGTTATAGAGCCCAAATATGGAGAAACCTTGTTAACACTCTAGAGGTAACATTTTCAGTACAAATAACCTTGAAATTTGTCAAAGAGATTGTTTCAATAATTTCTAGGTCAAGTTTGAATATGGGTCATCTGGGGTTAATTAACCAGGTCCATAGCAACTTTGTTAAAAGCAGTCATTCTCTGGTGAGCGATACAGGGCCATCATGGCCCTCTTGTTTGTATAAAATATGAGATCTTTGAATATCTTCAATTAGAAAATGTAATGTTGCATCTGATGTTTGCTTAACGGTAGACCCTCAAGCAAAGTACTCAGGTGAGCGATCCAGGGCCAACATGGCCCTTTTGTTTAGCCTTGTTGTTCCTTCCCAGTTTAGGAGGCATTTATGCATTGTATTATACTGCATCACTATCATATGTTTTGTTATGTTATGTTATGTTATATGTTAATCCAAAATGCCCGGCGTCATATTATTAGCATGGTGTGATCGAATATCGCTCACTTTTGATCACTATTGTTTGTTATTGTTTACTAGTTTTTATACCCCGACCACAAAATGTGGGGAGGGGGGAGGGGGGGGGGGGGGGGCGGCTATAATGGATTCGCTTTGTCGCGTCCGTCGGTCCGTCTCCATTATCATGTCCGCTCTATAAATCCTATACCAATTGAAAGATTTTCTTCAAACTTGGCTGAAATGTTCACCTCAACAAGGGGATGTGCAGAACCCATGTTGCCCATGTGTCAGCTCAAGGTCAAGCTGGTCACAATTGAAGGTCAAATATCAAACAATCAAATATTAGACATTATGTCGTGTCCGCTCTGTAAGTCCTACACTAATTGATAGATTTTCTTTAATCTTGGCTCAAATGTTCACCTCAACAAGGGGATGTGCAGAACCCATGTTTCCCTTTTGCCGGCTTAAGGTCAAGGTCACACTTGAAGGTCAAAAATTGACTTAGAAAATATTCTTAAATTTTAACATGTATTTGAATATTTCTGAAACTAGAAAACGTATTTGCTTGAAACTTAAAATATATATGAAGTGTTACAATTAGGATATGCAGGTCGAGTTTCATAACTCTGTATTGTATTTTGACAAAGTTATGCCCCTTTTTAAGTCTTCAAATTTACATACAATCAAATATTAGACAATATGTCCTGTCTGCTCTATAAATCCTATACTAATGGAAGAAATTTCTTCAAACTTTACCTAAATGTTCAACTCAACAAAGTTATATGCAGAACCCATGTTACTTTTGTGCCGGCTTAAGGTCAAGGTCACACTTGAAGGTCAAAATTGACTTAGAAAATGTTCTTAAATTTTAACATGTACTTGAATATTTCTGAAACTAGCACAGGTATTTGCTTAAAACTTAAAAGATATATGAGGTATCACAAGTAAGATATGCAGGTCAAGTTTCATAACTCTGTATTGCATTTTGACAAAGTTATGCCCCTTTTTAAGTCTTTTAATTTACTTACAATCAATACTAAACAATATGTCGTGTCCGCTCTATAAATTCTATACTAATGGAAGGATTTTCTTCAAACTTGACTCAAATGTTCACCCCAACTGGGCAATGTGCAGAACCCATCTTACCCTTGTGCCAGCTTAAGGTCAAGGCCATACTTGAAGGTCAAAAATTGACTTAAAAAATGTTCTGAAATTTTAACATGTACTTGAATATTTCTAAAACTAGAACAAATAAGCTCAGTATGCAAAGTTTTTCCACTCTTAATTACATTTTGACATAATTATGCTATTTTCTTAACTTCACTGCTTTTGTTTGTTTTAGTACATTGGGAAAGGTTATTTGTAACTGTTTTGAACATGATTTGACAGTATATATTTATACTATTACCTGTACAATTTGTTTGTTTTTTTCACCAGAGATAATTTCTTTTTATGTATATGTATTTGTGCCACTAAAGTTATTCCCTTAACCACCTTTCCATGTCGTCTTCTGTCAAGGACATTGGTGGGGGGTATGAATCGCATTCAGCGATAGTTCTAGTTTGTTAATAATTCACTAATGAATCAAAACTTCATAAATCCAGTTTCGCCAACATCTAGAGCACTTAATTCCACACATTTCAATATAAAAAATCCCAAGTAAGTCCAAGATTTAGCTTATTAACGTCCGAAAAATCTCAGAGCAAATTTGACATGTCTTTGCCCAAAGAGTTACCACAATATATATATTAACAATAGATCTCCTTCCTTTCTCTGAGCCAGCATGATTTTATCATGGGTTCCAGAGGTAAGCTTATTGGCTATCAAAATTGGCTCCACCCCAGGGGTCACTCGGTTTTATATGGATGGACATTCATAACAACTTTAAAAATCTTCTTGGCTTGAGTTTTGATATCTAAAGTTTGAATGAAAGTAGTTGCAGTTGTTCTCAAGTGAGCAATAAAAGGGCTATCATGGCCCTCTTGTTTTTGTTTAAGATTAGTTACATAGAAACATATTACAGTGCAGTTGTTCTTTAGCTCACCTGAGCACTGATCTGGGTGAGCTTTTGGGATTGTTGATTGTCCTGCAAGGGTCGGCGTGCGTCGTGCCTCGTCAACAATTTGACTTCAACGACTTCACCTCCTTAAACAGCTAAGCCAACATTGACAGAACATGCCTGCATGGGATATTCCTTGCATGTGGCTCGACCAAAGTTGTTCAAAGAATTCAATTCTATCAAGAACTCTGGTTGCTATGGCAACTTAAAGGAAAAACTTTGAAAATCTTCTTGTCTGAAACTACAAGGTCCTGAGCCTTAAAATTTGGTATGTAGCATTGTCTAGTGGACCTCTACCGAGTTTGTCCAAATTATACAACTGGGGTGAAATTTGGTCCTGCCCCGGGGGGTCAATTGATTTTACAATAGGCTTATATAATGAAACTTTAAAAATCTTCTTGTCTGAAACCACAAGGCCCTGAGCCTTAAGATTTGGTATGTAGCATTGTCTAGTGGACCTCTACCAAATTTGTTCAAATTATGCCACTTGGGTCAAATTTGGCCCTGCCTCGGGGGTCAGTTGATGTTACATAGGCTTATATAAGCAAAACTTTAAAAAACCTCTTGTCTGAAACCAAAGACCCCAGAACTTAGATATTTTTAACAGAGCATCAGCTAGAGGTCATCTACGAAGTTTGTTCAAATCATGCCCCTTAAGTGAAATTTGGCCCTGCCCTGGGGGTCACTTGTATTCATATAGATTTATATAGGGAGATTCTTAAAAAGGCTTTTGATGTTAGATCAATAGCAGACCAAAAGGCAAAGTAATCAGGTGAGTGATCTTGGGCCATCATGGCCCTCTTGTTTCATACTGTCTGACATTGTCATCTTTGATATTAATGATTTAGGCAGAGAACAAGCTTACCTCACAGGTGCTAGATTGGTAGAGTTGAATTATCCATGGTCCAAACTGATCTCATCTACAATGACACGTGCTAAGGAAACAGCTGACATTATCCATAAGCTACTTCCTGACCTACCCAGAGAAGAGTGTGACTTGTTACAAGAAGGTGCACCTATACCTCCTGAACCTCCCTCAGGCAACTGGCGACCAGAAAAACAGGTAAGGAATTCAGGTTTCTTAGCTCACCATTTGAACTTTATATTTGCATGGATATTTCAACCTTGACCTTTGCCAAGCTTGGCCTACTGTTTTAGAAGATATGTTTATGAAATTTGGACCATAATTTTATTTTGAATAGTTTTATATGCAGATTTAACCTCAACATATTTCTTTATTTTTTAAAGTTTCAGCATTGAAATTTTAGCTACATGTATAATTTTGCTTTCGGGTTTTATTTTTTCAACTTAAGGTGTTGCCATTAAAAGAACATAAATTTGGATGTTTGAGTATGCTGTTGTTTAGTTGAATGTCTTTCATTGGCTATGCTGTACTCAGGTGAGGGAAATAGGGTTGTCATGGCCCTATTGTTAGAAAAATGCTGGTGTTAGTATGTTCAAAGTGCATTGCTGAATACCAAGATTATTATCCCCCCGCCAAAGGCAGAGGGGATATCAGGAATGCCCTTCGTCCGTCCGTGCGTCCGTGCGTCCGTCCAAAACAATTTTGTCCGGAGCATAACTCCAAAACTACTTGAGGGATTTTATTCAAACTTCATACACTGACAGAGCACATTGGTAGGTAGTGCAGTGTGAAAGTGCAATAACTCTACCTTGCCTTTTTTTAGAGTTATTCCGCTTTATCAAATTTACTTGATAAATTTTGTCCGCAGCATAACTCCAAAACTGCCAGAGGGATTTTATTCAAACTTCATACACTGACAGAGCACATTAGTAGGTAGTGCAGTGTGCAAGTCCAATAACTCTACCTTGCCTATTTTTAGAGTAACTCCCCTTTATCAGAATTACTTGATAAATTTTGTCCGGAGCATAACTCCAAAACTACTTGAGGGATTTTATTCAAACTTCATACACTGACAGAGCACATTGGTAAGGAGTGCAGTGTGCAAGTGCAATAACTCTACCTTGCCTATTTTTAGAGTTATTCCCCTTTATCAGAATTACTTGATAAATTTTGTCCGGAGCATAACTCTAAAACTACTTGAGGGATTTTATTCAAACTTCATACACTGACAGAGCACAGGTAGTGCAGTGTGCAAGAATAATAACTCTACCTTGCCTATTTTTAGAGTTATTCCCCTTTATCAGAATTACTTGATAAATTTTGTCCAGAGCATAACTCCAAAACTACTTGAGGGATTTTATTCAAATTTCATACACTCACAGAGCACATTGGTAGGTAGTGCAGTGTGCAAGTCCAATAACTCTACCTTGCCTATTTTTTAGAGTTATTCCCCTTTATCAGATTTACTTGTTTACATTTTAAAAATCCCAGCATATACATGTATATCTAATTCTTGAATTCTTGAACTTATTATCCCCCCGCCAAAGGTGAAGGGGATATTAGAAATGGTCTCTGTCCGTCCGTGTGCCCGTCCGTTCCAGTTTTGTCCGGCGCATCAACTCCCAAAGTCCTTGAGTGATTTTCTTCAAACTTCATATACTGAAAGGAGCACATTTGGAGGAGGTGCCAGTGTGAAAGAATATAACTCTACCTTGCCTACTTTTAGAATTATTTCCCCTTTCTAGATTTAATTGAAAAACTTAGTCCGAAGCATAACTCCAAAAGTGCTTGAGCGATTTTCTTCAAACTTAATACACTGACAAGACACATTGGTTAGGAAGTGCAAGTTTGCAAGAACAATATTTCTACCTTGCCTAGTTTATTGTATGGGATTTTCTTAAACATTATTGACATTGAGTGTTTGAAAGTGACACCTTCAGGTAGTTCTTCCCAGAGGGGGATTAACCATTTGTAACAGGCTCTTGTTTAAGTGATATTAAATTTTTTTTTCACCTAGTACTTCATTTATTATCCATAGTGTAAAAAAGGAATTAAAATGTTTTGTCACAAGTCTTTCATGTACATGCTTGTGGCAGACCCTATCATAGCTTATGGCCTTTCATTTCAACATTTTAACTTAAGGAATCAGCTGCACATTTTGATGTTTTTAGTTCACCTAAGCACTTTGTGCTCAAGATGAGCCTTTGTGATCACCCTGTGTCTATCGTGTGTCGTCAACTTTTTAGTTTAAACAACATCTCCTCCTAAACCAAAGATGATAAAACTTTGAAGGAAGGTTCCTTGCATGAAGCTTTACCAAAGTTGTTTAAACAATTCCTTTCCATGAAGAACTTTGGTTACTATGGCAACAAGATTGAAAAACTTTAAAAATCTTCTTGTCTAAAACTGCTAAGCCCAGAGATGTGAAAATTGGTGTGTAGCATTGTCTAGTGGACCTCTACCAAATTTATTCAAATAATGTCCCTGGGGTCACTATTGGCCCCGCCCAAGGGGTCACAAGTTTTACATAGCAGTATAGAAAAAAATCTTTTTAAATCTTCTTGTCTGAAGCCACAAGGACTAAAGTTTTAAAATTTGGCATGAAGCATTGTCTAGTGGACCTCTACACATTTTGTTCAAATAATATCCCTGGGGTTACTATTGGCCCTGCCTGAGGGGTCACAAAATCTACATAGCAACATAGAAGAAAATCTTTAAAAATCTTCTTGTCTGAAACCACAAGACCTAAAATTTTAAAATTTGGCATGAAGCATTGTCTAGTGGACCTTTATCAATCCTGCTCAAATTATTTGATTGTGGTAAGGTCACTGAGACTAAAAATAGAACTATCTACTTAACCTTATAGAGCCTTCATTTATAGACCAATATCTTTGATATTTAGTGTGTAGGCTCCTTGCATTGACCTCTACCCATAGGTGGGGTTTGAGGTCACTGGGTCAAATTCAAGGTCACCATACCTGATAATAGTTATACCTACTTTCTGTCAAAGAGCTTTTATTGACTGATATTTTAGATGTTTGGTTTGTAGGCACCTTCAGATCTTCAATTAGAAAATGAAATACTGCTTCTTTAGTTTGCTTAATAGCAAACCCACAGCCAAAGTACTCAGGTGAGCAATCCAGGACCATCATGGCCCTCTTGTTATACATTTGGCGAATTCAAAGTGGGTGGTGTCTGAAGAACACATTGAATAGACCTTATGTATTTCATACATGGATATAAAACTTTAAATTATGTAATTTTTATGCCCCCACTCGAGGGGGGGGGGGATTTAGATTTGCCCTTGTCCGTCCTTCTGTCTCAAAAAGTTGTGTTGCCTGTAGCTCCAAAAGCGCTGGAGCTAGAGTCAAGAAACTTTACAGGAATGTTGATCAACATGTGAAGTTGTGCACCTGGGGTTTTCCGTATAGATTTATTTGGAACTGTTAGAGTTATGGCCCCTTACTTAGTCAAAAATAGTAATTTTCAACTTTTGTCACCTGTACCTGCAAAAGCGATGCACGTACAGTCAAGAAACTTTACAGGAATGTTGACCAGAATGTGAAGTGTGCACCTGGGGTTTCCCGTTTAGATTTATTCGGAACTGTTAGAGTTATGGCCCCTTACATACTCAATATTTGCAATTTTCAACTTGTGTCACCTGTAACTGCAAAAGCGCTGCACCTACAGTCAAGAAACTTTACAGGAATGTTGATCAGCATGTAAAGTTGTGCACGTGGGGTTTCCCATATAGATTTATTCGGAACTGTTAGAGTTATGGCCCCTTACATACTCAATATTTGCAATTTTCAACTTGTGTCGCCTGTAACTGCAAAAGTGCTGGAGCTAGAGTCACTCAGTTCTGAGCAGGGTTGACATACTGTCTGACTGAAGCAAATGTCTATGAGAATCAAGTACAGTACCATCAACGTGTTGGGTGGAGCTTGACATGTTTGCCTATGTCACGGGAAAAGAACTGCCATGGTTTGTTGTTCTACACACAAGATAAGTTGCCAGTGACAACTTCCAGTGTTTCACATCAACATCATATAAAACAAGTGTCAGTTACCATCTTATCAGAGCTCTGTCCAAGGTCATTCTGTCTTCTCTATAGATCTCCATCCTCGAACATAACAGACTTTATTAATGCTCTAACACATATTGCAGACCAAACTTCTCCAGATGTACTGCTTGGAGATTTCAACTTAGCTTTTTAAGTTTTAATTTTGCAAATTATACAAGACTGTCAGAGAAATTGAATAACTATTCCCAGTGTGTGCAGCTCCCAACTCACAGAGGTGGTTCTACACTTGACCTTGTCTACATACAGAATAATATTCTACAACCCAGATTATCCTGCCTGTCAACCTACTTCTAAGACCACAGCATTGTTGCCCTACAGTTTGATACCTAAAAAATTTTCCTTCTTCTTAGTGAGTTTAACGCTGTTCCAATGGTCAAATTGCAGACTCAGTTTGATTGAGCATGTTCATGGACAGTAATGGAAAATGCAAGTTACCGTCCACGCCTGTTAGCACCAGCTTAAGCAGAATTCAACATTTAAGTATGGAAATGGTGAAATTGTGTTCCAGCAATTGCTTAAAATTGTTTGCTATTTAGATGACAATGGACATTTTATAAACAGCCTGACCTACAGAACATATAACTTAGGAACTTAGTACAAATTAGACATGAAAACACCTGTTTACCATCTGCAAACTCCAAGAATGTCCAACTATGCATACAGAATTGTGAAGGATAATATTCATCCATTGGTCACAGATGGTTAGAGACAGTATTTTGAGTCTTCACACCACAACAGGTTTCTTATAGTTTTCATTTTGTTAAACCAATCTTATTAAAGATTCAGCGTGTATGACTATCTTGTGGCCATATTGCTTGCTATATAATTAGCTAGGTTGAGTGGGGGCATCTGTGTCCTATGGACACATTTCTAGTTTTCATTTATATACATTTACTTTCTACACAATTATAAAAACTTACAACTGCAAATGGGAAAAGCATTTTTATACGCCTGTCAAAGACGGGACGTATAATGGGATCACCCATGGTCGGGTGGGCGGGTGAGTGGGCAGGCAGACGGGTGGTGTCCAGATGTGTGTTCGGAGAATAACTCCTACACTAAGCTATTGAATTTAAACTTCATTGGTGAATAGATCTCATTGAGACGGAGTGCAGTGCACAAGAACCATCACTCTGCACTTCTTGATTTTGGAGTTATTCCCCTTTGCTTAATTTTCTTGTCGGGAGCATAACTCCAACACTATCAAAGCTATTGACTTGAAACTTCATAGGTGGATAAATCTCATTGAGATGGAGTGCACTGCATAAGAACCATCACTCTGTACTTCATTATGTTGGAGTTATTCCCCTTTGTTTAATTTTCTTTTCCGGAGCATAACTCCTACATTATCAAAACTATTGACTTGAAGTTTGATACATGAATAGGTCTTTTTGAGACAAAGTGCATTGCACAAGAACCGTCCCTGTTTACTTCATGATTTTGGAGTTATTCCCCTTAGTTCAATTTTCGTCCTTGATTTTTGTCTGGACCACACTCCTACATTATCAAAGCTATTGACTTGAAACTTCATAGGTGGCTAGATGTTAATTGAAACAAATTGCTTAATTGATGGGGGTATTTTGCACCGCCTTGTGGCGCTCTTGTTGACCTTTCAGTTTCTTTGAAAATTCCAATGAAATCTAATGGCATCTTTTGTAGATTTTTGGTGTTTTCTGTAAAGCTGTGCAATATGTTTACTTGTTATACCCCCCTGCACAAAATGTGTGGAGGCTATATTGATGTACTTCCATCCTGTTTCTTGTCTTGACCAAAACTTCTCCTTACATATAAATATTTTTAGCTCACCTGAGCACAAATCGCTCAGGGTGAGCTTCTCTGATCAGTCTTCATCCGTCGTCTGTCTGTCTCTCTGTCGTCGTCAACTTTTCATTCAAACGACATCTCCTCTGAAACCAAGGGGTCAAATTTAATGAAACTTGCCTGGGATGTTCCTTGTATGAAGCTCTACCAAGATTGTTCAAATCGTTCAGGTCAATTGCATTTCTGGTTCACTGGAGCTAAAAATCGATTTAATAAGTTGGATCTTTAAAAATCTTCTTCTCCGAATCCTCAAGGCCTGGAGCTTAGATATTTGGTATGAAGCATCATCTAGTGGACTTGTACGAAATTTGTTCAAATTATGACCCTGGAGTGAAACTGACCCCACCCCAGGGGTCAGTTGATTTTTTATTAAGATTTATATAGAGAAAACTTAAAAATCTTCTTGTCAGAAACCACAAGGCATAGAGTTTAGATATTTGGTGCACAGCATTTTCCAGTGGACCTCTACCAAGTTTGTTCAAATTCATGGCCCCTGGGTCAAAAAAGGCCCTGCCCCAGGGGTCACATGTTTCACATAGAGTTATATAGGGAAAACTTTAAAGAATCTTCTTGTCAGAAACAGCAAGGCCTAGAGTTGAAATATTTCGTGTGTAGCATTGTCTAGTGGACCTCTACTAAGTTTGTTCAAATCATAGCTACTGGGTCAAAATAGGCCCGGCCCTGGGGGCCACTTGTTTACATAGAGTTATATCCCTTACCAAAATATTTTATAAGTCACTTATAAGCGTAGTTATAAGTGCCTTATACTTTGCTTAGTCAATTCACCTATAAGTCAAGTATATATATGTATTTTTATGCAAATGAGATGTAAGTGAAGTATAAGTCACTTATAAGTCATATATAAGTCACAATTATTTTAACTTATAAGTCACTTATAAGCCAGTTATAGGTCGCTTATAAGCCAGTTATAAGTCACTTATAAGCCAGTTATACTTCACTTATAAGCCAGTTATAAATGTTGCTTGATGTCAAGAGAGCTAGTAAAAAAAAAAAAAAAAAAAAAAAATATTTATTTCCACTGTAGTTTTAGCTAAAATTAAAATTGAATAAACAGTAAACCCATTATTTCAACATATACACATGTAGGATTTGACATGAGTAATCAATTCATATTAATATTTATTAAATAAGTTGAGGGAAATGTTATAAAGCAAGCACCTTGGAAGCATAGTAAAAAAACCAGAGACACTGTCTTAACATCATATAACCAAATTGCACATGTCCGTAGAGGACAAAATTAAGCTAATTCGTGAATCTGAAGTTCTTCCAAAACCAACTTTGAAGGTTTGTAAATTATTGTTAAAAGTTTGCTGAGGTGCTTATCATTCTGTTTCCCATGTTGTTGATAACATCTAAAAGTTACTGATGTTAACTCATTAATTCTGTTGTCTGTTTTCTGCTCATTTTTATTGTCAGTTTTTACATCTTTCTGGAAGAGGTTAGTAGTTCTTTTGCACAACATAAGTATAATCAATTATTATCTAAAGATTATTTTATACAGAATTTGTACACAATTCTTTCATTGAGCATTTAAATATACAAGAACTGGGTCAACCTCATTTAAAGTTTTCTAACATGACTTACAAGTAAAAAAAAAAAACAAAAAAACATATAATTTATTTTTCATCAAAGAATTGAAAAAATATTAAAAGTAAATAACATGTTTTACATAGTTATATAGGAAAAACTTAAAAAATCTTCCTGTCAGAAACTACAAGGCCTAGAGTTTAGATATTTGGTGTGCAGTGTAATAGGGGAAATTTAGGGTCAAATTCTTAAAATTGATTTTTGTTAAATTCAATTACATACATGTATATAGGCTTGAATTTTGATTTTAGCATTTAGCAGTATAAATGAATTAAAACTTATAATATTACAATGATTATCAAAAGTTTATAATTGTAAAAGCTTTTATATGTGATTTCAGTGTTTTCATAGTTTGTGATTCTTAGTATGCTTAAAGTTAAAATCAAAATTCAAAAATCAATTTAAAGAATTTGACCCAAAATTTAGACCTTTACCAAGTTTGTTCAAATCATGACCCTTGGGTCAAAACTGGTACCACCCGTGGGGAAGGGGTCATTTGATTTTACACAAGGACTTATAAAAACTTAAAAAATCTGCTGCTCTGAAACACATAGGGCTAACCTTTCAATTGTTCGTTGTTATGTCTCCCCCCAACCCCCCCCCCCCCCCCCCCCACCCCCCCTTCTGATGGAGACATGAGACATATTGTTTTTGCCTTGTTCACAGGTGTCTGTTTGTCTGTCTGTCTTTCACACTTCATTTCCTTTCAATAACTTGAGTACCAGTTGACCCAAGGCCTTCAAACTTCACAGGTTTATTGCCCTTATTGAGTAGAAAAAAAAACCTTTTGTTTTTTGGGTCAGTAGGTCAAAGGTCAAGGTTAGAGGGACCTCTAGAGTGAAAACCGTTTCCACTCAAAAACTGGAGTACCATTTCATCCAGAGCCTTAAACTTCATAGGATGATTGCTTTTTAGCTCACCTGAGCACAAAGTGCTCAGGGTGAGCTTTTCTGATCGGTCTTTGTCCGTCGTCCGTCCGTCGTCAACTTTTCATTCAAACGACATCTCCTCTGAAACCAATGGGGCAAATTTAATGAAACTTGCCTGGGATGTTCCTTGCATGAAGCTCTACCAAGATTGTTCAAATGGTTCTGGTCCATTGCATTTCTGGTTCACTGGTGCTAAAAATAGATTTTATAAGTTGGATCTTTAAAAATCTTCTTCTCCGAAACCACAAGGCCTGGAGCTTTGATATTTGGTAAGAAGCATCATCTAGTGGACCTCTACCAAGTTTGTTCAAATTATGTCCCTGGGGACAAAACTGACCCCACCCCAGGGGTCAGTTGATTTTACATAGAGTTATATAGGGAAAACTTGAAAATCTTCTTGTCAGAAACCACAAGGCCTAGAGTTAAGATATTTGGTATGTAGCATTGTCTAGTGGACCTCTACCAAGTTTGTTCAAATCCTGTCCTCTGGGTCAAAAATGGCCCCGCCCCGGGGGTCACTTGTTTTACATAGAGTTATATAGGAAAATCTTAAAAAAATCTTCTTATCAGAAACCGTAAGTTATAGAGTTTAGATATTTAGTGTGTAGCATTGTCTAGTGGACCTCTACCAAGTTTGTTCAAATCCTGTCCTCTGGGTCAAAAATGGCCCCGCCCCAGGGGCCACTAGTTTTACGTAGAGTTATACATGTATAAGAAAATCTAAAAAAAATCTTCTTGTCAGAAACCGTAAGTTATAGAGCTTAGATATTTGGTGTGTAGCATTGTCTAGTGGACCTCTACCAAGTTTGTTCAAATCCTGGCCTCTGGGTCAAAAATGACCCCGCCCCAGGGGCCACTAGTTTTACATAGAGTTATATAGGAAAATCTTAAAAAATCTTCTTGTCAGAAACTGTAAGTTATAGAGCTTAGATATTTGGTGTGTAGCATTGTCTAGTGGACCTCTACCAAGTTTGTTCAAATCCTGTCCTCTGGGTCAAAAATGGCCCCGCCCCAGGGGCCACTAGTTTTACATAGAGTTATATAGGAAAATCTTAAAAAATCTTCTTGTCAGAAACCGTAAGTTATAGAGCTTAGATATTTGGTGTGAAGCATTGTCTAGTGGACCTCTACCAAGTTTGTTCAAATCCTGGCCTCTGGGTCAAAAATGACCCCGCCCCAGGGGCCACTAGTTTTACATTGAGTTATATAGGAAAATCTTAAAAAATTTTCTTGTCAGAAACCGTAAATTATAGAGCTTAGATATTTGGTGTGAAGCATTGTCTAGTGGACCTCTACCAAATTTTTCAAATCCTGGCCTCTGGGTCAAAAATGGCCCCGCCCCGGGGGTCACTTGTTTTACATAGAGTTATATAGGAAAAACTAAAAAAATCTTCTTGTCAGAAACAAAAAAGCCTACAGTTAAGATATTTGGTATGTAGCATTGTCTAGTGGACCTCTACCAAGTTTGTTCAAATCATGGCCTCTGGGTCAAAAATGGCCCCGCCCCGGGGGTCACTTGTTTTACATAGAGTTATATAGGAAAATCTTAAAAAAATCTTCTTATCAGAAACCGTAAATTATAGAGCTTAGATATTTGGTGTGTAGCATTGTCTAGTGGACCTCTACCAAGTTTGTTCAAATCCTGGCCTCTACAGCAAAAATGGCCCCGCCCCAGGGGCCACTAGTTTTACATAGAGTTATATAAGAAAATCTAAAAAAATCTTCTTGTCAGAAACCGTAAGTTATAGAGCTTAGATATTTGGTGTGTAGCATTGTCTAGTGGACCTCTACCAAGTTTATTAGAAAAATGTCCTTAGGGTCACTATTGGCCCCGCCCGAGGGGTCACAAGTTTTAAATAACAATATAGAAAAAAATCTTTAAAAATCTTCTTGTCTGAAACCACAAGACCTAGAAGTTTAAAATTTGGCATGAAGCAAGCTTTATCAAGCTTTTTCAAATTATTGGATTAGGTTAAAGGTCACGGAGGCTAAAAGTAGATTTATCTACTGTACCTCATAGAGCTTTCATTTGTAGACCAATATCTTTGATATTCAGTATAGAGGTTCCTTGCATGGACCTCTACCCATGGGTAGGGTTTAAGGTCACTGGGTCAAGGTCAAGGTCACCATAGCTTATAATAGATATTTCTACTTTCTGTCATAGAGCCTTTATTTATTGACTGATATTTTACATATTTGGTTTGTAGGCACTTACATATTTTCAATTAAAAAATGAAATACTGCTTAACAGCAAACCTAAGTACTCAGGTGAGCAATCCAGGGCCATCATGGCCCTCTTGTACTAAATAGAAGAACCATATTGTTATTAGGGCTAGTATGTCAAAGGTCAAGGTCACAGGAACCTGTAGAGTGAAAAGTTTTTCTGCAGAGTAACTGTAGTAACATTACAACCAGAGCCTTCAAACTTTATAGGATTATTGTATTGGAGGAACCTTTTTGTTTTAAATGCTCAAGGTGAGCTATTGTGATCACCCTGTGTCCGGCGTCCTGCTTCCGTCGTCAACATTTTACTTTAAATGACATCTCCTCCTAAACCACAAAGCTTTTTTTAACCAAACTTTACATAAATGTTCCTTATATTGTCCTTTCCTGAAATTGCTAAAACCGTTCTATTGCACATAAGAGCTGCAAAAACTAAAAAAAGAAAAAAAATTCAAACAACATTTCCTCATAAACAGCTAGGTGATATTTGGACCATTTGCACAGTTTCAGATGTAGCATTGAACTTTGATGTTAGATGACCTAGATTCTCACCTAGTGACCTACTTTCTGGCTTTTTTGCTCATCTCTCACGAAGTGACAGAGTGAGCTTTTGTGATCACCTTTTGTCGGTCCGTCCGACCGTCGTCCATCGACCGTTCACAATTAGTTTGTTAACACTCTAGTGGTCACATTTTTGCCTCAATTGTCATGAAACTTGGTCATGATGTTTGTCTCATTAATATCTTGGACGAGTTCGAACAGGGGCTATCAGGGTTTGAAAACTTGGTCACAGAGCCCAAACATAGAAAAACCTTTTTAACACTCTAGAGGCTACATTTTCAGTCCAAATATCCTGGAAATTTGTCGGAAAGGTTCTATCAATGATTTCTAGCTCAAGTTCGAATATGGGTCATCTAGGTTCAAAAACTAGGTCACAGAGCCCAAAAATAGAAAAATCTTGCTAACACTCTAGAGGTTACATTTTCAGCCCAAATAATCTGAAAATTTGTCAGAAAGGTTGCTTTGACGATTCCTAGGTCAAGTTTGAATATGGGTCATCTTGGGTCAAAAACTAGGTCACAGAGCCCAAATATTGAAAAACCTTGTTAACACTCTAGAGGTTATATTTTCAGCCCAAATAATCTGGAAATTTGTCAGAAAGGTTGCTTCTAAGATTTCTAGGTCAAGTTCGAATATGAGTCATCTGGGGTCAATTAACCAGGTCCATAGCAACTTTGTTTAAAGCAGTCATACTCAGGTGAGAGATACAGGGCCATCATGGCCCTCTTGTTTATCTACAGCTATGAAATTTGAACCCTGTGCACAGTTTCAGGTGTCGAAATTGAACTCTGACATTAGATGACATTTTGACTTAGTGACCTCCTTTTTTTTTGTTTGATGTACAGGTTTGAAATTTGGACCATATATATAGTAAAAATTGTTCAAATTCTTGTAATAAACACTAACCTTGTCCGTTTTCACACAAATGACAGTCTGTCCTCAGGTGATCGCTTTAGGGACAATGGCTCCCTTGTTGTTTAAAATATGAGATCTTTGAATATCTTCAGTTAGAAAATGTAATGTTGCATCTGATGTTTGCTTAACGGTAGACCCTCAGGCAAAGTACTCAGGTGAGCGATCCAGGGCCATCATGGCCCTCTTGTTTTCTTTATTTAATTTGACTCTGGATTTCAGCATTTTCACCCATCATTTTACAGTGGCATTACAGCACACATCATTTGCAAAGCATCTGGGTGTTTTCTTTAAATAGAGTAGAACAACTTCGACATTGTTCAAATTTGTGTAATTTGCAAATATGAACCCTGTACTCATATAGATGAGATGGTGTGCCCAATGCAAGACCTGAGTCCCTAGCTCAAAGGTCATGGTCACAATGACTTGTCAAATATAAAAAAAAAAATGTTGATGATAGACCTTGTTGTGCCATAACTTCTTCCTCCTTTGAAGGATTTTCAAAAATCTTGGCGTGTTTGTTCATCTTGATGAAAAAATGAGTCATCTGTAAGACCCTGGTCCATAGCACAAAGTTGAAGGTCATAGTCATTGGTCAAAGATCAAACATTTTGAGAGTAGACCTTGTTCAGGCCATAACTTTTCTATACATGAAAGGATTTTTAAATACCTTGGTGAATTTGTTCACCTAGATGAAACAGTGTCTCGTGCAAGAGCCAGGTCCCTAGTTCAAAGGTCAAGGTCACAGTCACTGGTCAGACATCCAAGATTTTGATAATAGACTTTCTCTGGGCAATAACTTATCTACGCATAAAAGGATTTTGAAATACTTTGGCATATTTGTTCAACTGGATGAGATGGTGTGGCACATGTAAGACTCAAGTCCCTAGCTCAAATGTCAAGGTTAGAGTGACTGGTCAAAGATAAAAAAAGTTTGATGATAGACCTTGTCCAGGCCATAACGTTTTCTTGCATTGATAGACTTTGCATATTTTGTTCACCTTGATAAGATGGTGTGTCATGTGCAAGATCCTGTTCCATAGCTCAAAGATCAGAGTCAAAGGTCAAACATCTAAATGATAGACGTTGTCAGGGCCCTAACTTCACCATGCATAGAAGGATTTTCAAATTTTTTTGCATATTTGTTCACCTTGATGAGACTGTGTTTTATGTGCAAGACCCAGATTCCTAGCTCAAAGGTCAAAGTCACTGGTCAAAGGTAAAAAATGTTATTGAAAGACCTTCTCTGGGCCATAACTTCTCCATGTGTGGAATGATATTAATTTCTTTACAAATATATGTCACCGTATATGTCACCTTCCAAGTTATTTGCCTTCTTGGTATTTTATGACTTCCTTTAACATCATAATATCAAATAAAATAGCACCATAAGTGGCAGTCATTGACCAAGTGGAATGTGGGGGTACTAGCTCTAGATTTTTGTTTATCATTGGTGTATGTGCATTTAAAATGTAAGTACAGTAAAGTCTCGCTTTGCTACCGACCCTTTTTTGCGGGCGAATCAATATGACGACCGCTTTTTTCCGGTCCGGACTTTTTTGATTTATAATTCAATGGTCGTAAAGTCCGATATTATGACAGACCTGCTACTACGTATTACGACCACTTTTTCGGGTCTGAATTCCCATTTTACAATGAAAGTGGGACCCCATAAGACGACCATTAACTGTTTACTAAAATGACACGTGTCACCAATTATCACCAATAAACAACATAATACGACAATTGTCATCAAGGTGTGAACGATTTGCGGTACAGTTTATAAACATTAATATTAATAAACTTTAGGCTATTAGTAATTTAAAGGAAAGTTATTATATACTTCAATGTTTGTATCATAAAAATGGTACTGATTAATGCAGAACAAAGAAATACGTTATGAAAGACGAAATAGGTGTTACTAATGCCCAATTTTGGATAGGTACGTTATTAAGGCTACGAGTGAAAAACTGTCAAAAATAAATCGTGTACAGTAAGATTTCAGTGTTGCTAATTATGAAAACAGATTGAAAGAAAAATTGCACTGTATACTTTGGAGTTTTAATTCATTTTATGTCGCACTAACATGAAAATTATGTGAAAAAATACCATGTTATGGTAGAAAAAATTGATGCCATTAGTAAGTATTTTTCCATAATTTACTTTTTCAACAAGGTTATTATAGCTAATGATAACCCTTTACAACAGATGAGAAATTGATTGAAGGCTCGCACGGGTCTCAGAATTAAGACCGACTCGATAATAAGACCACTTCTCCCAGGTCCCCAAAGTGGTCTTAATAGCGAGACTTTACTGTTTTTTCAAACTGATCATGTTTCTTTATGAAACTTTTTCAGTCATTAGAAATTCTGCAATAGCTAAGTGAATCTTATTGTTTTAGCAGTTTTACAGAGATGGTGCTCGTATAGAGGCAGCATTTAGAAAGTATTTTCATCGTGCAGATCCTGACCAGGCTAATGACAGCTATGAAATACTTGTTTGTCATGCCAATGTGATCAGATACTTTGTTTGCAGGTAAGAAACTGCCATCTTTCATAGAATTTCTTTTAATCCCAGGGCAGTTTTGACTGGAACAAGAAACAATTTCTTTAAACAGAAAATCACCAGTTACATTGTGAAGTGGCTTGGCACAGACCTATTTTATGAATTAAAAACAGTTTAAACTGTGTTTTGTAAATTCTGAAAAAATGATGATTTAGCATTGACTCTGAATCTTTGATTTTAGTTTACATCTCTTATTGAAAGAATGAATGGAAAATAAAACGTTTTGTAGAAAAATTTGTCCTTGAAATGAATCAGGGATATCTCATGTCACACATCTGTAGTTGAACACAGAACAACACCAAAACCTGTAGATAATTGCCTAATGAACTATTAAGTACAGCACTAAATTTCAGAGCATTACAGTTCCCTCCTGAAGGTTGGTTAAGAATGAGCCTTAATCATGCCAGTATTACATGGGTGTTTATACGACCCAATGGTAGAGTCGGATTGCGAACACTGGGAGACTCCGGTTTCATGCCAGCAAATAAACTGTCTGTATTGTGATAATGGCTAGGCTGTAGGAATATTTCAAGGTTGGTTATCACAGTAGCACGATTTGAATGTAGTATATGTATTTACGACAGAACTTGATCATTTAAGAACTGATAAAATAGTTTCTCCTTATCTATCATAATGAACTCTATAGTCTTTTGGAAAGTAGTATTTCAGGGAATCATTACTTCTAAAATCAGTCTAGCCATGTTTATATTCATGCATACATCATGAAATGCTGCTTCACAGCATGTCAAGATATTTTTACTGCAATAACAATGGTTGATTTCAGATGAGACCAGCAACTGTTTTGAAACTATATTTTGGAATATTTTGCTTTCAGTAGTATAAATTAGATTTTGTTACTTGGAGATAATTGTGTTTGTAGTTACACAGACCTTTTCATAAATGTGAATCTTGTGTACAAAATTGAGTTGATGTAATCAGCATCGCTACCTTTTGTTACAGATGTAGGCTGAAATAAGGACCGACAGAGAAAACAAGATTGACAGACATAAGAAGTTTTTTATGGACACCAGTTTAAAAGACCAGGACCAGAAATAGAGGAAACTTTGCAGAAGGGATATTGAATATATAAATGCATATTGTCAACAAGTAGGATTCAAACAATTGATCAGTGACTAAAGGCTAGTGATACATCACTGTCACAGACAGTTCAGTGTATTCATGGTAATTTAAGAAAATTACATGTGTATTTTAAAGTGTACTGCATCCAAACATACTGCATGCAAAGAGTAGACAGTATTCATTTAAGACTTGTTATGACGTCCCTTATAAGAAGATCAGACACATCTAAACAACATAAATTTATAAAAAACATTGTTTCCAGGTGCTTTTTCTTTTCCTAAGATTTTGGAGAAGCAATTGCTTTTAGCTCACCTGAGCTTATGGTCAGGGGGAGCTATTGTAATCTCTTGATGTTATGTTGTCTGTCTGTCATCCCTTCACATTTACCTTGTTAAATTCTACAAGTCACATCCAATAATTTTGAAAATTTGTATTGATTTTTTCTTGATTTTCTCTAGGTCAAGTTCGAAAATAGGCCATGTGGGGTCAAAATTTAAGTCACCAGGCCAGATTAATGAAAACCTTGTTAACATTCTAGAGACCACATTTTGAAGCTAGTCATAATGACTTTTGGTCATAATGTTTTTGTTGATTTTTATACTCCCAAATGAAGTTTGGGGGGTATATAGAAGTCACCCGGTGGTTGGTCGGTCGGGGTGTACCTTGTCCGGAGTATAACTTGAAAACTATGGTTGGAATTCAATGCAACTTCATACAATGGGCAAGCACAATGAGAGGAAGTGCAGTGTCCAAGAATCATAACTCCATCTTCACTATTTTCAGAGTTATTGCCCTTTATTGGTTTTCCTTGTCTGGACAATAACTTAAAAACTACTGGTTGGAATTCAGTGCAACTTCATACAATGGTCAAGCACAATAAGAGGAAGTGCAGTGTCCAAGAATCATAACTCCATAATCACTATTTTTTTAGAGTTATTGCCCTTTATTGGTTTTCCTTGTCTGGAGCATAACTTGAAAACTACTGGTTGGAATTCAGTGCAACTTCATACAATGGTCAAGCACAATGAGAGGAAGTGCAATGTCTAAGAATCATAACTCCATGTTCACTATTTGCAGAGTTATTGCCTTTTGTATGTTTTCCTTTGTATGGAGCATAACTTGAAAACTACGTGTTGGAATTCTTTGAAACTTCACACAGTGGTCAATCACAATGAGAGTAAGTGCAATGTCCAAGAATCATAACTTCATTTTCACTATTTTTAGAGTAATTGCGCTTTATTGGTATTTTTGTCAGGAGCATAACTTGAAAACTACTGGTTGGAATTCAGTGCAATTATATACAATGGTCAAGCACAATAAGAGGAAGTGTTTTGGCCAAGAAACATAACTTCATTTTCTCTATTTTCAGAGTTATTGCCCTTAATTGGTTTTCCTTGTCCGTAGCATAACTTGAAAATTACTGGTTGGAATTCAGTGCAACTTCATACAATTGTCAAGCGAAATGAGAGGAAGTGCATTGTCCAAGAATCTTAATCCATGTTCACTATTTTCAGAGTTATTGCCCTTTGTATGTTTTCCTTTGTATGGAGCAAAACTTGAAAGCTACTGGTTGGAATTCATTGCAACTTCATACAGTAGTCAATCACAATGAGAGGAAGTGCAGTGTCCAAGAATCTTAACTCCGTTTTCACTATTTGCAGAGTTTTTACCCTTAGTTTGTTTCCTTTATTTGGAGCATAACTTGAAAACTACTGGTTGGAATTCAATGCAACTTCATACAATGATCAAGCACAAAGAGAGAAAGTGCCTTGTATAAGAGCTATAACTTCATCTTCACTATTAGCAGAGTTAATGCCCTTCCTTGGATTTCTTTTTTCCAGAATATAATTTGGAAACTCGTGGTTGGAATTCAATGCAACTTCATACAATGGTCAAGAACATTGAGTGGATGTGCAGTGTACAAGAGCTATAACTCTGTCTTCACTGTTTTCACAGTTATTGCCCTTTGTTAGTTTTCTTTGTCTGGAGAATAACTTGAAAACAATGTTTTTGGAATTCAATACAACTTCATACAATGGTCAAGTGCAATGAGAGGAAATGCAATGTACAAGAACCACAACTATCTTTAATTGCCCACAACCATAACTCTTTTTCAATTTTTTTACGAAGTATTCTGTTACTAAACTTCCTCTGTTCTGTAGTGGTGTTTTGGGGGTATTAATCACATTTAGTGATAGCTCTAGTTAGATTGAGTTTGAATATGTGTCATATGGAGTCAAAAACTAGGTCTCTGGATTAAACCCATGGAAAATCTTGTTAATGCCCTAGAGGCAACATTTAAGAGTTAATCTTCATGATTTTCAGTCATAATGTTTTTATGCCCTCCTTTGAAAAAGGGAGGCATATTGCTTTGCTGCTGTCGGTCGGTCAGTATGTCCACCAACAGTTTCCGTTCATTTTCTTCGCCGAAGTTGCACATACTGAAATAAAATTTGTTATACAGATTTATCATAAGAATATCTATGTCAAGTTTTGTTTTGGGTATGATCAAGCAATTTTTGACAGAGTTATGCCCCTTGCACTTAGAAAAAATTATTTGCAGTTTACGTTCATTTTCTTCTATGAGATTGCACGTATTGAAATGAAATTTAGTATACAGATTTATCATAAGAATATCTAGAACAGGTTTTGTTTTGGATATGATCAAGCAATTTTTAAGCCCCCATTGAAGATAAGGGGGTATATAGTTTTGCAAATGTTGGTTGGTCAGTTGGTAGACACTTTGGTTTCTGATCAAGAGAACACTTGGACCCACCTTCCTCAGACTTGGTTTGTATGTTGATCATGACCAGTAAATGACCCCCATGGTTTTTCAGATCACCAGGTCAAAGGTCAAGGTCACAGTGATCTTATATAGCAAAATGGTTTCCAATCAATAACTATAGAACCCTTGGTCCCAGGTTGTTCAATCTTAGGTTATAGGTTGGTCATGACCAGTAGATAACTATTATAGTTTTTCAGATCACCAGGTCAAAGGTCAAAGTCAGAGACCTTGAAGAGCAAAACAGTTTCCGATCAATAACTATAGAAACCTTGGTCCAGGTTGTTCAAACTTAGTTTGTAGGTTGGCCCTGACTATTAGATGACTCAAATGATTTTTTTACATCATCAGGTCAACGGTCAAGGTCACAGTGACCTTGAAGGGCAAAATAGTTTCCAATCAACAATATAGAACCCTTAGTCTCAGGTTGTTTAAACTTAGTATGTAGGTTGGTCATGACTAGTAGATGTCCCCAGTGGTTTTTTACATCATCAGGTCAAGGGTCAAGGTCACAGTGACCTTGAATTGCAAAACAGTATTGTATCAATCGTATCAATAACTAAAGAACCTTTGGTCCCAGGTTTATAAACTTAGTATGTAGGTTTGTCATGACCAGTAGGTGACCCCTATAGTTTTTCAGATGACCACGTCAAAGGTCAAAGTCACAGTGATCTTGATGAGCAAAACAGTTTTCGATCAATAACTGTAGAACCCTTGGTTCCAGGTTGTTAAGACTTAGTTTATCGGTTTATCATGACTAGTAGATGACGTCTATAGTTTTTCAGGGCAACAGATCAAAGGTCAAGGTCACAGTGAGCTTGAAAAGCAGAACAGTTTCTGATCAATAACTATAGAAGACTTGGTCCCAGGTTCTTCATACTTAGTGTGTAGGTTGATCATGACCATTAGACTCCTATACTTTTTCACATCACCAGGTCAAAATCAAGGTCAGAGTGTCTTTGAAAAGCAAAACAGTTTCCAGATAATAACTATAGAACCCCTGGTCCAAGGTTGTTAAAACTTAGAATGAAGGTTGGTAATGATTAGAAAATGACCCAAATAGTTTTTTTTCATCACCAGGTCAAAGGTCAAGGTCAGAGTAACCTTGAAAAGCAAAATGATTTCCAATTGATAACAGTAGAATGCTTTGACCCAGATTCCCCAATCTTGGTACATAGGTTGGCCATGACCATAAGATGAGCTCTATAGCTTTTCAGGACAAAAGTCAATGTCACAGTGACCTTGTGTTGCAAAATAGTGTCTGATCAATTACTAAAGAAGGCTTGGGCCAAGCTCCTCAAAACTTCATAGGTAGGTTGGTCATGACAATTAGATGACCCCTGTAGTTTTTAGTGTTATTAGGTCAAAGGTCAAGGTCACAGTAATCTTGGAAAGCAAAACAGTTTCTGCTGAATATATAGGGAATCCTTGGGCTCAGGTTTGTCAGACTAAGTATGTAGGTTTGTCATGATCAGTAGATAACAACTATCGTTTTTCTGGACATTGGGTCAAAGGTGACCCAAAATGGTTTCCGATGAATAAGTTTAGAATGCTTGAATTATTGGCCCTTCGAATTTTCATACAAATGACCTTTAGAATATGATCTTGTCCGTGCTTCATCTCCAAAACCATTGGTTGGATTTAAATGAAACAAAACCACTACTCTGATTTGAATGAAATCATACCCCCCCGAAGGGTGGCATATAGTAATCACACTGTCTGTCCTTCCGTCCATCCGTCTGTTCATCCGACAATCTTTTTTAAATATGTTCAAATGTCTGTGGTTACAATAGAAAAACAGATGCTAGGCTATAGTTGAACATTTTTGTTTAAAGGTCAAAATATGATTTGATTCACAGTTACAATTTGCTTGTTTCTTCAGGTAATGCTTTAGCAGCTTTTTTATGCCCCAAAAGGGAGGCATACAGTTTTTGAACTGTCCGTCCATCAGACAGTCTGCACTACCGAAAATAAATATGGGGACATCTGACTGTAAACATAACAAAAGAGAACAATAGAGTTCATTCTGTAACAATAGAATAAGGAGCCAATAGCCCACTTTAAAACAAAAGAAAATATCAAAAGAAAAGGCCCCCTATCCAGTTTCGGCCAGACATCCGTCCGATAACCTTGAGAAAAGCGCATATAATTAGTCATGGTTCCTCTGTGTTTTACTTACGAGTGAAGAAATGCAGATCTGTGGGCAGGTGTAAAACTTGGACAATCCGAAAAAAAACCCATTGATTTTCCAGAATTCATTTTTGATGTTCTTATTTAAAAAATAACAAAGATAAATTAATGAAAATACTATATATGCTTTATTTTCCTTTCAATATCAAACATTTAAAAAAAAGAAAAAATAATAAGAATGATTTAATGACCCTCAGTAAGTTTAAATTGATAAAGAACAAGAGGGCCATGACGGCCCTAGATCGCTAACCTGAGTATGACTCCTTTTAACAAAATTGTTATGGACCTGATTTAATAACCCCAGATGACCCATATTTGAACTTGACCTAGAAATTACTGAAACAACTTTTCTGACAAATTTCCAGGTTATTTGGATTGAAAATAATACCTCTTGAGTTTTAACAAGGTTTTCCCATATTTGGCTCTATGACCTAGTTTTTGACCCAAGAGAACCCATATTTGAACTTGAGCTAGAAATTATGAATACAACCTTTCTGACAAATTTCCAGGATATTTGAACTGAAAAAGTAGCCTCTAGAGTGTTTACATGGTTTTTCATATTAAGGCTCTGTGACCTAGTTTTTGAACCCAGATGACCCATATTCAAAGTTAAGCTAGAAATTATCGAAACAACTTTTCTGACAAACTTCCAGAATATTTGGACTGAAAATGAGTGTTTACAAAGTTTTTCCATATTTGGGCTATGTGACCTACATTTTGACTCCAGATGACCCATATACAAATCAGGGCTAGAAACCATCAAAACAACCTTTCTGACAAATTTCCAGGTTATTTGGACTGAAAGTGTTTTAGAACCCAGATGACCCATATTCAAACTTGATCTAGAAATCATCGAAACAACCTTTCTGGGAAATGTCCAGAATATTAGGACTGAAAATGTTGCCTCTAGAGTGTTTAAAAAGTTTTTCCATATCTGGGCTCTGTGACCTAGTTTTTGACCCAAAAAGACCCATATTATTACTTGAGCTAGAAACAATCGAAACAATCTATCTGACAAATTTCCAGGATATTTGGACTGAAAAAGTAGCCTCTAGAGTGTTAACAAGGTTTTTCTATTTTTGGGCTTTGTGACCTAGTTTCTGACCCATGATGACCCATATTCGAACTCATTCTATATGTCATGAAAACAACCTTTCTGACAAGTTTCCAGGATATTTAGACTGAAAAAGTAGCCGCTAGAGTGGTAACAAGGTTTTTCTATTTTTGGGTTCTGTGACCTACTTTTTGACCCACATTCAAACTTGAGCTAGAAATTATTAATACAACCTTTCTGACAAATTTCCAGGATATTTGAACTGAAAAAGTAGCCTCTAGAGTGTTAACAAGGTTTTCCCACATTTGGGCTCTGTGACCTAGTTTTTGACCCCAGATGACCCATATTCGAACCTGAGCTAGAAATTATTGAAACAACTTTTCTGACAAATTTCCAGGATATTTGGAATGAAAATTTAGACTGTAGATTGATAACAAGGTTTTTTCTATTTTTGGGCTTTGTGACCTAGTTTTTCATCCCAGACAACCAATGTTGAACTTTTCCAAGTAATCACTGGGACAAACATCCTGACTAAGTTTCATGACAATTGAAGCAAAAATGAGACCCCTAAAGTGTTAACAAACTAAGTTTGGACGTCTGATGGACAACGGACATTGATTGATTCTAATAGCTCACCATGAGCCTACGGCTAAGGTGAGCTAATAAAATCAGATGACCCCCCCCCCCCCCCACCCCTGGGTCTGGCAAATTTTGACCCTAGGGCCATGATCTGAACAATCTTGATAGAGGTCCAATAGACAAATCTACATAGCCAAATATCTAAGCTCTAGGCCTTGTGATTTCAGAGAAGAAGATTTTAAAAGTTCTTCCTATATAAACCAGCGTAAAATCAAATGACCCAAAGGACAGGGTCAATTTTTACCCTGGGGCCATGATTTGAATAAATTTGATAGAGGTCCATTAGACAGTGCTACATACCAAATATCTAATCTCTAGAAATTGCAGTTTCAGAGATGAAGATTTAACAAGGTTTTCATGCCCCCGAAGGGAGGCATATAGTTATTGAACTGTCCATCTGTCAGTCCATCTGAAAACTTTAACATTTGCAATAACTTTCTTATTTCTTATAACTTCATACTTGGACACAACACCCCTTTGGACAAGACCTTTCCACTGACCTATATTTATTTGACCTTGACCCCTGAATGACCTTTACCTTGAAGATCAAATTGTCCAAAAACTTTAACATTGGCAATAACTTCTTTATTAGTAAGTGGATTTACTTCATACTTGGATGCAATAAAGTTAGCTTATAGAAGGAAAAGTCGTTCAAGTCAAATTGTTGATGAAGCACCCTGCAGGACACATGCAGATGGACGCTGGACAATCTATCACAAAAGCTTACCTTGAGTACTTGTTGCTCTGTTGAGCTTAAAACCTTAGTTTGACCCAAAATCTGTGTATAAGTAACTTTAAGAGAAGAATATTTTTTAATTTATCCTACATAATTAGGTCTATAAAACTAAGTGACTCCCATGACAGGGCCACTAATGAGCCAAGGGGCATAATTTAAACAATCTTGGTAGAGGACCTTTTGATGGGGCTTCATGTAAAATATCTCAGTTCTTGTCGTTTTAAATAGGAAGATTTTTGTGGAGCCCGCTTGTGGATATCTCGACAAAGCCGTCACAATTGGTACCACAGTTCGGTGTATGTACGTGCGTGCATGCAGCCGTCTGTCCAGATTGCCTCGTTCGGGCCATAACTTCTCCCTGCATGGAAGGATTAAATATACCTTGAAATACCTTGGCACATTTGTTCTCCTTGATGAGACAGTGTGTCGTGTGCAAGACCCAGGTTCCCAGCTCAAAGGTCAAGGTCACAGTGCTAGGTCAAAGGTCCAAAATTTTGATGATAGACCTTGTCTGGGCCATAACTTCTCCCTGCATGGAAGGATTTTGATAAACCTTGGCACATTTGTTCACCTTGATGAGATGGTGTGTCTTATGCAAGACCCAGATTCCTAGCTCAGAGGTCAAGGTCACAGTGATAGGTCAAAGGTCCAAAATGTTGTTGATAGACCTTGTTTGTGCAAATACTTCTTCATGCATAGAAGAATTTGAAAATACCGTGATACATTTGTTATGCTCCCTGAAAGAGACATCATATAGGCCTGCCTTGTCTTTCCATCATCATCTTCCCATAGTTTCCATTTCACTGTCCCATCCCCATAGGCAGCTTTCCATTGGCCGGCTCAACATGCTGCCCATGGGCGTTCTAGTTCAAGTTTTCCTGAATAATTCTATGCAAAACGTGATCTCTAGGTCAGGGCCAATTTTGACCCCAGGAACAAAATTTGATCTATTTCCATACAGGTTTACTAGATAATGTGACACACAAAAGACAATTAAAATTCATGCAGCAGAGCCAGTTTTCAAGTAGCAGCTTGCAAGATGTCATTTGAAGCAAAACTATTTTTACTTATGACTGCCATTTTGTGCAACCAATCAAGGTCAGAAGATTGAATTTTGCTTAAATTGTCATAACTTTCTCTTTTATTTATGGATTTGATTCATATTTGGACAAAACAACACTTATGACAAATCTGACATTATGATTATTTCAATTTTGGCTTTGACCTTTAAATGACCTTGACAGTCGTGGTCAAATTATTGAATTTTGTTAAAACTAGCTATATCTTTGTTATTATGGTTTGATTTGAATTAAACTTGGACAAAAAAACACTTATGACAAAGCTGACATGATAAATTATTCAAGTGTGACCTTAACCTTAAAATGACCATTACTGTCAAGGTCAAATTATTGAATTTTGTTCAAATTATCATAACTTTTTTATTTTTTATATGGATTTGATTCATACTTGGACAAAACAACACTAATGACAAATCCGACATAATGATTCTTCATATATCACCTTAACCCTAAAATGACTTCGACCTTCAAGGTCAAATTATTGAATTTTGCTACAATTTACCATAACTGTGTTATTTGTTGTTGGAATTGATTGATACTTGGACAAAACAACACTTATGACAAAATCGACATGTTGAATAACTTAAGTGTGACCATGACCAAGAAAAGACCTTAACCATCAAGGTCAGATGATTGAATTTAGCTATATTTGGTCATAACTTTGTTATTTATGGTTGGATTTGATTCATACTTGGGCGAAACAACACTTTTGACAAAACTGACATGTTGAATAATTCAGGTATGACCTTGACTCTAAAATGACCTTGAAAGTCAAGGTCCAATTATTGTATTATAACTGTTGTTTATTTATAGATTTGGTTCATACTTTGATAAAACAACAAAACCGACATTTCGATTTATTAAGGTATGACCTTGACCTTGAGATTCAAGGACAAGTTATTGAATTTTGCTTAAATTTGTTATTTATGGTTTGATTTGATTCATACCGGGAAAAAAGAACACTTATGACAAAACTGACACATTTAATCATTCAAGTGTGACCTTCACGGTCAAGTTATTTTATTTGGATTTGATTCATACTTGGACTAAATGACACTTATGACAAAACCTACATGTTAAATTATTCAGGTATGACCTTGAACTTAAAATGACCTGACTGTCAAGGTCAAATTATTGAATTTTGCTGAAATAGCCAAATTTGTTATTTATGGACGGATTTGATCTATACTCGGACAAAACAATACTGAGAATAAAACAAACGTGTTGAACACTTCAAGTAATAACCTTGACCTTTAAATGACCTTGACATTGCTGAAGTTGCTTATATCTTTGATATTAATTGATGTAGTTTCTTCATGCTTGGACATAACTACATTTTAGACAATACCTCCAAGGAAGGTTAAACTGAACTTGACTTTGAAATTTAAGGTCAAATTTCTGAATGTTGCTAAACGTGGCCATAACTTTGTTATGTATGGATGAATTTGATAATAATATTTCCAAATGATGTTTCATTTCAAGTCCCTTCACCACAATGTGCTTCCTCTGATGTGTTTGCCTTAAGAAATAGAAAAAAGTCGAGCGTGGCCCCCGCTTGCGGTGGCTCTTGTTTAGCTAAAGCAATGAAATTTGGACCATGTACACAGTTTTTCGTTTTGATTTCAAAAATGTAATCGCATGACCTATATTTTTGTCCTACTGACCTACTTTTTGTTTTTGGAGCTATGGCAATGAAATTTGGACCATGTGTACAGTTTTTTGTTCCGATTTCAAAAATGTCATTGCATGACCTATATTTTTGACCTACTGACCTTCTTTTTGTTTTTGGAGCTGGCTCTTGTTCAGCTGTAATTTTTGTCTATTTCTCAGCAGCTATTAAATGCAATTCACTGAAACTCAATAGGAAGCTTTATTACCAAGAGGAGGTTTGCATATTACAGGCATGTTCCAGTTCAGTGATATTTCACTAAGTTATACCCCTTTGATACTTTTTTAGCTGTAATTTTTGTCCAAACTATCCCTCAGCAACCAGACTTGAATTCATTGAAACTCATTAGGAAGCTGCACTACCAAGAGCATGTGTATATTTTACCAGCATGTTCCGGTTCAGTAATTTTTCATAGATTTATGCCGATGCCTTTTCTTTTAGTGATTTTGTTGAAAGTTTACACAATGATAGAATACAATGAGAGGATTTGCATTGTGCAAGAACCATAACTCTGTCTAGCTCACTTTCTGAATTATCTCCCTTTATCAAATTTAACTTATATTCTTTTGTCAAAATTTTTTTGACCAGATTTATTTGTACTATAACTTCAAAGCTACTGAAGGCATGTTTTGAAAGTTAATAAAATGAAAGAATACATTGAAATTAAATGCACTGAATCAGAACAATAAGTTTTGGTTACTTTTACGCTCACCTCTACCAAGATTGTTCAAATGGTTCTGGTCCATTGCATTTCTGGTTCACTAGAGCTAAAAGATTTTAAAAGTTTGATTTTTAAAAACCTTCTTCTCTGAAACCTCAAGGCCTGGACCTTAGATATTTGGTATGAAGCATCATCTAGTGGACCTCTACCAAATTATGACCATGGGGTTAAATCTGACAAAGTTTGTTCAAATCATGGCCCCTGGGTCAAAAATAGCCCCGCCCCAGGGGTCATGTTTTACGTAGAGTTATATAGGAAAAACTTTAAAAAATCTTCTTGTCAGAAACCGCAAGGCCTAGAGTTAAGATATTTGGTGTGCAGCATTGTCTAGCAGACCTTTACCAAGTTTGTTCAAATCATGGCTCCTGGGTCAAAAATGGCCCCGCCCCAGGGTTCACATGTTTTACATAGAGTTATATAGGAAAAAGTTTAAAAAGTCTTCACATCAGAAACCAAAAGGCATAGAGCTTAGATATTTTGTATGTAGCATTGTCAAGAGGACCTCTACCAAGTTTATTCAAATCATGGCCCCAGTGGTCACATCTTTTACATAGAGTTATATAAGAAAAACTTGAAAAATCTTCTTTACAGATACCACAAGGCCTAGAGTTTAGATATTTGGTCACATGTTTTACGTAGAGTTATATAGGAAAAACTTTAAAAAATCTTCTTGTCTGAAACCGCAAGGCCTAGAGTTAAGATATTTGGTGTGCAGCATTGTCCAGTGGACCTTTACCAAGTTTGTTCAAATCATGGCTCCTGGGTCAAAAATGGCCCTGCCCTGGGGGTCACATGTTTTACATAGAGTTATATAAGAAAATTTTTTAAAAGTCTTCACATCAGAAACCAAAAGGCATAGAGCTTAGATATTTTGTATGTAGCATTGTCAAGAGGACCTCTACCAAGTTTGTTCAATTATTAAATTATGACCGTGGGGTTAAATCTGACCCCACCCCAGGGGTCAGTTGATTTTACATAGATTTATATAGGGAAAACTTAAAAATCTTCTTGTCAGAAACCGCAAGGCCTAGAGTTTAGATATTTGGTGTGCAGCATTGTCTAGCAGACCTTTACCAAGTTTGTTCAAATCATGGCTCCTGGGTCAAAAATGGCCCCGCCCCAGTGGTCACATGTTTATCATAGAGTTATATAGGAAAAACTTGAAAAATCTTCTTTTCAGATACCACAAGGCCTAGAGTTAAGATATTTGGTGTACAGCATTGTCTACTATATCCTCTACCAAGTTTGTTCAAAGCATAGCCCCTGGGTCAAAAAAGGCCCCGCCCCAGGGGTCACATGTTTTACATAGAGTTATATAGGAAATGTTGAAATAAAAATCTTCTTGTCAGAAACCGCAAGGCCTAGAGTTTAGATATTTGGTTTTCAACATTGTCTAGTGGACCTCTATCATGTTGGTTCAAATCATGACCCTGGAGTCAAAACTAACCCCACCTGGGGAATCATTTGATTTTACACAAGGATTTATATAGGGAAAACTTTAAAAATATGCTGCTCTGAAACACCAAGGGCTAAAACTTCAATTATCTGTTGTTATGTCTCCCCTCAACCCCGACCTTCTGATGGAGACATATTGTTTTTGCCTTGTCCATGGGTGTCTGTTTGTCTGTCTGTCTTTCACACTTCATTTCCTTTCAATAACATGAGTACCAGTTGATCCAAAGCCTTCAAACTTCACAGGGTTATTGCCCTTATTGAGTACAAAAAATCCCTTTTGTATTTTGGGTCAGTAGGTCAAAGGTCAAGGTCCGAGGGACCTCTAGAGTGAAAACCATTTCCACTCATTAACAGGAGTACCATTTCACCCAGAGCCTTCAAACTTCATAGGATGATTGCTTTTACTAAATACAAAATGTAGAAGAACCATATTGTTTTTGGGGCTAGTATGTCAAAGGTCAGGGTCACAGGGACCTGTAGAGTGAAAACTATTTCTGCAGAGTAACTGTAGCACCATTACACCCAGAGCCTTCAAACTTTATAGGATAATTGTATTAGAAGAATGCTATTGTTTTTAGGGTCCATAGGTCAAAGGTTAAGTTCATAGGGACCTGTATAATGAAAACTATTTCTGCTCAGTAACTGGAGTATCATTTTACCCAGAGCCTTCAAACTTCATAGGATGATTTTCTTTACTCAGTAAAAGAACCCAATTATTTTTGGGGTCAGTAGGTCAAAAGTCAAGGTCACAGGGACCTTTAGAGTGAAAACTATTTTTTCTCAGTAACTGGAGTATCAGTACACCCAGAACCTTCAAACTTTATAGGGTAATTAAATTAGAAGAACCCTATTGTTTTTGGGGTCTGTAGGTCAAAGGTCAAAGTCACTGGGACCTGTAGAGTGAAACTATTTCTGCTAAAAAATTTGAGTACCATTACACCCAGAGTCTTCAAACTTATTGCAAACTTATTCAAACTTGCACCCATAAAAACCAATAATGATATTTGTAACATGAGCAGTGAGACTCAGGTAAGCAATTTAGGGTCATCATGGCCCTCTTGTTTAATTATTATCCTTTATTTTGCTACCACAAACACTGGCTCTACTCTTGACCAGGTATTTGTTTCTCGAAGCATCAACTCATTCATGCGACTCATTATGACATACTTCTCAGATCATCAGATTATTTGGATTGGGATCAACCTCCAGTCTGTCATGTAAAGGTACATGTCTAATAACACTTCTCTAGTATACCTACTAACACTTTATACTAACAATAGCCTTACAAACAAATGTTCAAGTATTCACTTGTGATCTGGTTCTGGAAACAACTCCAATATTTGCTTAACCACTCTCACTGTTGACATAATAATATGTAATAAAATAAAATAATTATTTTCCCCTGATTTTATTTCTGTGAAATGAAGAACACCAGTCAATATTATTTTAACTACACAACATGCTTCCCAACCTCCTCCCACCTACACCCTCCTCAGTTACACATTCATCCAACTTCCATGTACCTTTGGGGAGCATCTATCGTTTCCAACGATATCCTTGTTAGCTTTTGCAGCCCATATGTGTGGAGCAGAGCAATTTTAGAAAAAGTCCATATTAGAAATAGTTCTGTGAAGTTTGGTTGAAAATGGCCTATTGATTTTGGCAGAGATGTCATCTGAAGTAAAATGCTGACGACAGACAATGGACAACTGACTACAGACACAGGATGATCACAACAGCTCACCCTGAAGATATGCTCAGGTGAACTAAAAACAGAATGGCCTAAAATACAGATGGAAGGACATGAAATAAACACTAAAGAAATAATACATTCCTTTGGTAATAAAGGGAAATATTTAGAAAAATAAGGCAGAGTTATGGCTCTTGTGACATGCACTTCCCCCTCAACAACAAAGTTACAAGTATCTAGCTTTTATTTTGGAGTTATATTCCAGCCAAAACTTAAATATTACTAGAAATGTGTTCACAGGACACAGGTGCCCCCATATTGTGCCTTAGTCAGAATGTACAAACAGTCACAGGTGACCAGAAAAAAGCAAACCTTATTTGCAGCATGCTGTTTAAGTGGGGGCATAATCATTGAACTAAAATCTAGGATTTTTCAAAATGGCCATTTTTTACTATTTAAAGAGCCATAACTGTGGTCATACTGGGACAAAGGGCAAAGAAAACACAAGATGCACAACAACTCATCATGAACATTCTTGGAAGGTTTTTTTAGGTTAATTGGATTTCAGATACTTTAGGAGCTATGCACAACACTTTTACTGTTTCAAGGGCTGTAACTCTGGTCATACTGGGAAGAACTGCAAACAAAACCCAAGATGCACAACAACTGATCATGGTGAACATTCATTCATGGAAGGTTTTGTAATTCCATTTGAAATAATGAAGGACACAATCTTATAAATGCCCATTTTACTAATTCAAGGGCTGTTACTGTGATCATACTGGGATGAGCTGCACAAATAAACCATGGTGCACAGCTGCTCATGTCACATGTGATACAAAATGTTTTGGTCAGATGGATGTACACATGGACAAAAGTAAATCTTAATAAAACATGTCACTTTTACCTTGACCTTCAAACTAACGATGTGGGTCTTGCGCATGACACACATCTCATCATCATGAACAAATGTGGCAAGAAATTTTAAATCCTGCAACACGGAGAAATTCCTATTAAAAGGTTTTGCTATTTAAGTCTATGCAAAACGAAGTGTTCCCTTGGGTGGAGCTAATTTTCATCCCAGGGACATAATATCAACAATCTTGGTAAAGGTCTACTAGAGGATGCCTCGCATCAAATTGCAAAGCTCTGTGTCAAGCAGTTTAAGAGAAGGTTTTCAAAATTTTTCCTATACAACTATATTAAGGCCAAATGCACGGCCAATATTGCTACACACACAAGAGATGTTTGTAAAACATTTATGCCCCCCTAGCACCTTATCCCAAGAGGCAGCCATGAAGTTTTTAGAAGTTGGGACCAAGCATTCTATAGTTATTGATTGGAAACTATTTTGCTATTCAAGGACACTGTGAACATGGCCTTTGACATGGTGACCTGAAAAACTAAAGGGCTCATCTACAAGTCATGAACAACTTATATACAAAGTTTAAGGAACACAGGCCCAAGCATTCTAAACTTATTCATCGAAAACCATTTTGCTTTTGAATGTCACTGTGACCTTTGACCCATTGACCAGAAAAACGATAGTTATTATCTAGTGATCATGACAAACCTCCATAATTAGTCTGACAAACCTGAGCCCAAGGATTCCCTATATATTCTGCAGAAACTGTTTTGCTTTTCAAGATTACTCTGACTTTGACCTTTGACCTGGTGATTAAAAAACCTATTGGGGTCATTTTCTAGTCATTAACAACCTATGTACTAAGATTGAACAACCTTGGACCAGGGGTTCTATAGTTATTATTGTGAAACTGTTTTGCTTTTCAAGGACACCCTGACCTTGATTTTGACCTGGTGACGTGAAAAACTAAAGGAGTCATCTAATGGTCATGATCAACCTACACACTAAGTATGAAGAACCAGGGATTAAGCCTTCTATAGTTATTGATCAGAAAGGGTTTTGTTTTTCAAGCTCACTGTGACCTTGACCTTTGATCTGTTGACCTGAAAAACTAAAGGTATCATCTACTAGTCATGAGGAACCAACAAACTAAGTTTGAACAACCTGGAACCAAGGGTTCTACAGTTATTGATAAAAAACTGTTTTGCTCTTCAAGACCACTGTGACCTTGACCTTTGACGTGGTGAACTATAGGGGTCACCTACTGGTCATGACAAACCTACATACTAAGTTTATACAACCTGGGACCAAAGGTTCTTTAGTTATTGATACAATTGATACAATATCGTTTAGCCATTCAAGGTCACTGTGACCATGACCTTTGACCTGATGATGTAAGAAAACCACTGGGGTCATCTACTAGTCATGACTAACCTACATACTAAGTTTAAACAACCTGGGACCAAGGGTTCTATAGTTATTGATCGGAAACTGTTTTGCCCTTCAGGGTCACTGTGACCTTGACCTTTGACCTGATGATGTAAAAAAAACATTTGAGTCATTCACTAGTCAGGGCCAACCTATAAACTAAGTTTGAACAACCTGGGACCAAGGGTTCTATAGTTATTGATCGGAAACTGTTTTGCTCTTCAAGGTCACTTTGGCCTTGACCTTTGACCTGGTGATCTGAAAAACTATAATGTTATCTACTGGTCATGACCAACCTATAAACTAAGATTGAACAACCTGGGACCAAGCGTTCTATAGTTATTGATCAGAAACCATTTTGCTATCTAAGATCACTGTGACCTTGATCTTTGACCTGGTGACTGGTCATGACCAACCTACAAAAAAAGTCTTTATTTTATTTTGGTGTGTGCAATCTCTGCGAAGGAAATGAGCAGAAACTGCAAATAATTGGAACTTTTAAAAGTCCAAGGAGCATAACTTTGTCAAAAATTGCTCGATCGTACCCAAAACAGAACTTGACCTAGATATTCTTATGATAAATCTGTATACCAAATTTCATTTCGGTATGTGCAATCTCTGCAAAGAAAATGAACAGAAACTGCAAATAATTGGAATTTTTGTAAAAAGGGGTATAACTCTGTCAAAAATTGCTCGACTAACCCAAAACAGAACTTGGCCTAGATATTCTTATGATAAATCTGTATACCAAATTTCATTTCAGTATGTGCAACCTCTGCGAAGAAAATGAACGGAAACTTGTTGGGCATACAGACCGACCGACCGACCTTCTGATAGACAGCAGCTAAGCAATATGCCCCCCTTTTTCAAAGGGGATCATAAAATATCAAAACTCTAAGCCTACGACAATCTTGACAACTCTGTGACCATTATACTTCCTTTTTTTCTTCTTCAAAAACAGACTAACTAAAATCAATTTAATTCAAGATCTATAGACATAAAGACAAGAAGATGAAATATCATACAATATTTGTTATTTTATTATTGATATTGATAAGTAAATTGCAGAACATAATTTATATATGACAATAAAGATAAAAGAGTAATGGAATTAAAATTTGTGTTGACAATATACTGAAAAGTTGGTAATCAACTGGTATTTGAAGTTTGAAGTAAAGTACTCAATAAATAAAGATTATAGTAAAATATTACAATTTTAAAAAGAAAATTCTATGTTTAAAGGGGACATAATTCTGGAAATATGAGTGCTAGAGTTGGGAATCTTACTAGATATGATGTGGTTGACGATAAGGAACAGATATTTGAATTTTGAAATAAATCCCTCTAGAAATAAAGAAGTTATAGTAAAATATTACCTTTTTTAAGGAAAGTTCTGTTTAAAGGAGAGATAATTCTAGAAATATGGGTGCTAGAGTTATGAATCTTACCAAATATAATGTGGGTGATGATAAGGAACATATATTTGAAGTTTGAAATGATACAGTTTTTAAGGAAAATTATAAGTTTAAAGGGGAGATAATTCTGCAAATATGGGGGCTAGAGTTATGAACCTTACATTTATGATGTGGTTGATGATAAGGAACATATACTGACAAGTAGATTTTGAAAGTTTTTTTCTTATGCAATTCTTTAAAAAAATCAAGTGACCCCTTGGGCATCTCTCTCTGCTAAAGACCTGCTTCCTACTACTGTTTGACAATGGAACTTAACATTGTGGTGGTCAGTCAGCCTAGAGACGAATTTTAATAGCTGTCCTCAGTGTAAATACAGCTGCTTACTGTTTTAAGTAATGGCTACTTAAAGCTGTGTAGTCTAAAAAACTATTTTCCCAAGTTATGTACAAAGAAGTTGTTAAACTTCAAGTCATATTTCTATTAAAAAGAACACAACACTGGCAGTATATTATCATTTCTAACCCAGCTCTTTACAAGAATTGCTGTGAAGTCAAATCCTCCTGCTACAGTTCTGTCTTCACCAGGATGGTGCTGTATTGGCCAATCTTCTCATACGTCTAAAATACAAACATAATTTAGCAGTTTTAAATGCAATACAAACTATATCCTTTCTCACATAAAACAGAAATCACATTCCCTGTATTCAAAAGATCTGGTAAATAGAAAACAATAAGGCCATAATGGCTCTATATGGCTCACTTGAGTATCACTGGTTAACAGCAAATTTGACTCTAACAATCTTTGTAAAGCTCAGCTGTATAATGTTACATATCAAATATATAAGGACTATGGTTTCTGACAAAGTTCTTAAAAATATTAATATATTTTACAAATATAGAACCACTGGGCAGAGCCAATTCTGACCCTAGGTAGGTAATTTGAACAATCTTGGTAAAAGTTAAATACACAATGCTTCACAACAAATTTCTAGACTCCTGGCCATTCAGTTTCAGAGAGAAAACAAGAGCTGTCACTGGAAATTGACATATGTCCCCGAAATGTAGCTTTGAATTGTAAATATATAGCTGAATATTCCTGTGGAAAAGAGACAAAAAATAGAGCATGAACTGAAGGAAAATGGTTAAGTTTTTCTGCTTCAGATTCTTATCTGGAGGTCATAATTTCTCAATGAAATTGAAAGCTGTGAGTTTGGTCTTGAATATGAACAATATTGTTTTATTCCCAACCCCTACTGGTGTTTTATATATAACAAGGCTTAGAGTCAAACATTCTGGTTTCAATAAAATCCCCGAAGCAGTTTTGGAGATGAAGCTTGGACAAGATTTTAATTATAAGCCAAGTCAAACAAGACGCCCAAGTGAAAAAAATATTTGAGTAGGGGAGGGCAAGTACCTAGTCATATAAGATGAAACAAGAGGGCCATGATGGCCCTAGATCACTCACCTGAGTATTTTGGCTGTAGGTTTGCAGTTAAGCAGTATTTCATGTTTTAATTGAAAATATGTAAGTAATGTAAATATAAATATGTAAACATGTAAAATATAAGTCAATAAATACAGGCTCTATGACAAAAAGTAGAAATATCTATCATAAGCTATGGTGATCTTGACCTTAACCCAGTCACCTCAAACCCTACCCACGGAATATAGGATCCATGCAGGGAAAAATTTGCTGTAGCTTTAAAACAAAAAGTAGGTCAAAACTATAGGTCATGCTATGATGTTTTTGAAACCGGAACAAAACACTATACACATATCCCAGATTTGATTGTCATAGCTCCAAAAACAAAAAGTACGTCAGTAGGTCAAAAATATAGGTCATGCAATGACATTTTTGAAATCGGACCAAAAAACTGTACACATGGTCCAAATTTCATTGCCATAACTCCAAAAAACAAAAAGTAGGTCAGTAGGACAAAAATGTAGGTCATGCGATTACATTTTTGAAATCCCAACTAAAAAACTGTGCACATGGTCCAAATTTCATTGCTGTAGCTAAAAAACAAACAAGAGGGCCATGATGGCCCTTGATCGCTCACCTGAGTATTTTGGCTGTAGGTTTGCTGTTAAGCACTATTTCATGTTTTAATTGAAAATATGTAAGTAATGTAAATATAAATATGTAAACATGTAAAATATCAGTCAATAAAAACAGGCTCTATGACAAAAGGAAATATCTATTATAAAGTATGGTGATCTTCACCTTAACCCAGGAACCTTAAACCCTACCCACGGAATATAGGATCCATACAGGGAAAAATTTGCTGTAGCTTCAAAACAAAAAGTAGGTCAAAAATATAGGTCATGCTATGATGTTTTTGAAATCGAAACAAAAAACTGTACACATGGTCCAAATTTCATTGCCATAGCTCCAAAAACATAAAAAGTAGGTCAGTAGGTCAAAAATATAGGTCATGTGATGACATTTTTGAAATCGGAACAAAAAACTGTGCATATGGTCCAAATTTCATTGTCATAGCTCCGAAAACAAAAAGTACGTCAGTAGGTCAAAAATATAGGTCATGCGATAAAGTTTTTGAAATCGGAACAAAAAACTGTACACATGGTCCAAATTTCATTGCCATAGCTCCAAAAACAAAAAGTAGGTCAGTAGGTGAACAATTTAGGTCATGCAATGACATTTTTGAAATCGGAACAAAAAGCTGTACACATGGTCCAAATTTCATTGCCACAGCTCCAAAAACACAAGAGGGCTATGATGGCCCTGGATCGCTCACCTGAGTACTTTGGCTGTAGGGTTGCTGCTAAGCAGTATTTCATTTTTTAATTGAAAATATGTAAGTGCCTACAAACCAAATATGTAAAATATCAGTCAATAAATAAAGGCTCTATGACAGAAAGTAGAAATATCTATTATAAGCTATGGTATACTGAATATCAAAGATACTGGTCTATAAATGAAGGCTCTATGAGGTACAGTAGATAAATCTATTTTAGCCTCCATGACCTTTAACCTAATCTAATAATTTCAAAAAGCTTGATAAAGCTTGCTTCATGCCAAATTTTAAAATTCTAGGCCTTGTGGTTTCAGACAAGAAGATTTTAAAAGATTTTCTTCTATACTGCTATTTAAAACTTATGACCCCTCGGGCTGGGCCAATAGTGACCCCAGTGACATTTTTCAAACAAACTCTAAGAAATATCTAAGCTGTAGGCATTGAGGTTTCCAGTAAGAAGATTTTTAAAGATTGCCTTTTTTACATATTGAGGGCCCTGGACGGGGCCAATTTTGACCCCGGGGCCAATATATAAACAATACTGGTAAAGGTTCTCAACACAATACTCCACACCAAATATCTAAGGTCTAGTCCTATTAGTTTTGGAGAAAAATGATTTTTCATGTTTTTCCTATATATGTAAACCAAGAGAACCCTGGGGTGTAGCCAATTTTGACCCAGGGGACATAATTTGAACAAACTTGATAGACATCCACTAGACAATGCTGCATACTAAATATCTACGCTGTAGGCATTGAGGTTTCCAGTAAGAAGATTTTTAAAGATTGCCTTTTTTACATATTAAGGGCCCCAGGGGCGGGCCGAATTTTGACCCCGGGGCCAACATATAAACAATACTGGTAAAGGTTCTCAACACAATACTCCACACCAAATATCTAAGGTCTAGTCCTATTAGTTTCGGAAAATGATTTTTCATGTTTTTCCAATATAACTATATGTAAACCAAGAGAACCCTGGGGCGTGGCCAATTTTGACCCAAGGGACATAATTTGAACAAACTTGATAGAGGTCCACTAGACAATGCTGCACACCAAATATCTAAACTCTAAGCCTTGCTGTTTCTGACAATAAGATTTTTAAAAGATTTTCCTATATAACTCTATATAAAACATTTGACCCCTGGGGGGGGGGGGGATTTTTGACCCAGGAGCCATGATTTGAACAAACTTGGTAGAGGTCCACTGGACAATGCTGCACACCAAATATCTAAACTCTAAGCCTTGTGGTTTCAGACAAGATTTTTAATGTTTTTCCTGAATACTTCTATGTAAAAGTAGTGACCCCTGGGGCAGGGCCATTTTTGACCCAGGGGTCATGATTTGAATAAAATTGGTAAAGGTCCACCTGATGATGCTTCATACCAAATATCTAAGCTCCAGGCCTTGTAGTTCTTGAGAAGAAGATTTTTAAAGTTCCAACTTTGAAACTTTGGCCTAGAAATGCAATGGACCTGAACCATTTGAACAATTTTGGTAAAGCTTCATGCAAGTAACATTCCTGCCAAGTTTCAGCAAGATTAGCCCAGCAGTTCAGGGGAAGAAGTGGTTTGAAGAAAAAAATAATGACGCATGGACGGACGATAGGCAATCACAAAAGCTCACCTTGAGCACTTTGTGCTCAGGTGAGCTAAAAAAGTAGGTCAGTAGAACAAAAATATAGGTCATGCGATTACATTTTTGAAATCGAAACGAAAAACTGTGCACATGGTCAAATTTCATTGCTGTAGCTAAAAAACAAAAAAGTAGGTCAGTAGGTCAAAAATATAGGTCCTGCGATGACATTTTTGAAATTGGAACAAAAAACTGTACACATGGTCCAAATTTCATTGCCATAGCTCCAAAAACAACAAGAGGGCCATGATGGCCCTGTATCACTCACCTGAGTATGACTGCTTTTAACAAAGTTGCTATGGACCTGGTTTATTGACCCCAGATGACCCATATTCAAACTTGGCCTAGAAACTATTGAAACAATCTCTCTGACAAATTTCAAGGTTATTTGTACTGAAAATGTTACCTCTAGAGTGTTAACAAGGTTTTCCATATTTGGGCTCTATGACCTAGTTTTTTAACCTAGATGTCCCATATTTGAACCTGAGCTAGAAATTATTGAAACAATCTCTTTGACAAATTTCCAGGATAATTGGACTGAAAAAGTAGCCTCTAAAGTGTTAACAAGGTTTTTCGATATTTGGGCTCTGTGACCTAGTTTTTGACCCCAGATAACCCATATCCAGACTTGATCTAAAAATCATCAAAACAACCTTTCTGACAAATTTCCAGGACATTTGGACTGATAATGTAGCCTCTACAGTGTTTACAAAGTTTTTCGATATTTGGGCTCTGTGACCTTGTTTTCTATTCCAGATGATCCATATTCGAACTTGAGCTAGAAACCATAGAATTAGGCTTTCTGACAAATTTCCAGCTTATTTGGAATTAAAATGTTACCTCTAGAGTGTTAACAAGGTTTTTCCATATTTGGGCTCTGTGACATAGTTTTTGACACAAGATGGTCCATACTCCAATCTGAGCTAGAAATCATCAAAAAAACCTGTCTGACAAATTTCAAGGATATTTGGACTGAAAATGTAACCTCTGGAGTGTTTAAAAGGTTTTTACATATTTGGGCCATGTGACCTAGTTTTTGACACCAGATGACCCATATCCAAATTTGAGTTAGAAATCATTGAAACAACCTTCCTGACAAATTTCAACCACATTTGGACTGAAAATGTAATCTCTAGAGCATTAACAAGGTTTTTGTACTTTTGGGGTCTGTGACCTAGTTTTGACCACAGATAACTTATATTCAAAACTGAGCTAGAAATCATTGAAACAATCTTTCTGACAAAGTTCCAGCTTATTAAGACTGAAAATGTTACATCTAGAATGTTTTTCCATATTTGAGCTATGTGACCTATTTTTTGACACCAGATGACCCATATTCAAAAATGACCTAGAAATCCTCAAGGCAACCTTTCTGACAAATTTCCAGATTATTTGGACTAAAATGTAACATCTAGAGTGTTAACAAGATTTTTCCATATTTGGTCTCTGTGACATAGTTTTTGACCCCAGATGACCCATATTTGAACTTGTGCTAGAAATCTTAGAATCAACCTTTCTGACATATTTCCAGATTATTTGGGCTGAAAATGTAACCTCTAGAGTGTTAACAAGAATGTTCTATTTTTGGCATCTGTGACCTAGTTTTTGACCCCAGATGAGCCATATTCGAACCTGAGCTAGAAATTATAGAAGCAACCTTTCTGACAAATTTCCAGATTATTTGGGCTGAAAATGTAACCTCTAGAGTGTTAACAAGATTTTTTTATTTTTGGGCTCCGTGACCTAGCTTTTGACCCCAGATGACCCATATTCGAACTAGTTTGAGTAATTACTGGGACAAACATCCTGACCAAGTTTCGTGACAATTGGAGCAAAAATGTGACCAGTAGTGTGTTAACGAACTAAGTGTGAATGGACGACAGACGACGGACATTCATCGATCCTAATAGCTCACCCTGAGCCAGCTCAGGTGAGCTAAAAAGTAGGTCAGTAGGTCAAGGAATAATTTTTTTGAAATCATCTTGAAAACTGTACAAATGGTCCAAATTTTATTGCCAAAGCGAAAAACTGAAAAAAATGAGAAAACAAATTTGGGGGGGGGGGGGGGGGGGGGAGGGGAGGGGGAAGTGACCCACAGGGGAGGGGGGATGACCCCACTGTGGTCACAGTGCATACTACCAAATATCTATTCTCCAGGCCTTGCAGTTTGTAAGAAGAAGATTTTTAAACTTTTTTTTGCTATATAACTTTGCTGTAAAACATGTGACCCCTTGGGCGGGGCCAGTTTTGTCCCAGGGGCAATGATTTGAACAATCTTGCTAGAGGTCTACTAGACAATGCTCAACATCAAACATCTAAGCTCCATGTCTTGCAGTTTCTTACAAGAAGATTTTTAAGTTTTTCCCTATATAAATCTATGTAAATCAAGTAAGCCCTGGGCGGGGTCAGTTCTGACCCCAGGGTCATATTTTGAACAATCTTTGTAGAGGTCTACAAGATGATGCCTCATACCAAATATCTAAGCTCCAGGCCTTGTAGTTTCTGACAAGAAGCTTTTTAAAGAATTTACTATATAACTCTATGTAAAACATGTGACCCCTTGGGCGGAGCCAATTTTGACCCAGGGGCAATGATTTGAACAATCTTGGTAGAGGTCTACTAGACAATGCTAAACACCAAATATTTAAGCTCCATGCCTTGCAGTTTCTGACAAGAAGATTTTTAAAGTTGTCCCTATATAACTCTATGTAAATCGAGTGACCCCCAGGGCGGGGCCAGTTCTGACACCAGGGTCATAATTTGAACAATCTTGGTAGAGGTCCACTAGATGATGCCTCATACCAAATTTCTTAGCTCCAGGCCTTGTGGTTTCAGACAAGAAATTTTTCAAAGTTTTTCCTTTAAGTTGCCGTAGCAACCAGAGTTCTGCATGGAATTGAATTCTTTGAACAACTTTGGAAGAGCTTCATGCAAGGGACATCCCATGCAAGTTTCATTGAATTTGGCCCAGTGGTTTCAGAGGAGATGTCGTTTGAATGAAATTGTTGACGCCTCATGACCCACACCGCACGATGCACACCGGACATTGTGGTATGACAAAAGCTTACTCTGGCTCTTTGAGCCAGGTGAGCTAAAAAGTAAGTCAGTAGGTCAAAAATATAGGTCATGCGATGACACTTTTTAAATCGAAACAAAAAAATGTAAACATGGTTCAAATTTCATTGCTGTAGCTAAAAAACAAAAAAGTAGGTCAGTAGGTCAAAAATAACATGCGATGACATTTTTGAAATCAGAACAAAAAACTGTACAAATGGTCCAAATTTCATTGCCTTACCTCCAAAAACAAAAAGTAGGTCAGTAGGTTAAAAATATAAGTCATGTTTTTCGTTTAAGTTGCCATAGCAACCAGAGTTCTTGATGGAATTGAATTCTTTGAACAACTTTGATGAGCGTCATGCAAGGAATATCCCAGGCATGTTTTGTCAATGTTGGGAGGAGAAGTCGTTCAAGTCAAATTGTTGACGATGCACGACACACGCTGACGGACCCGGGACATTCAACGATCCTAAAAGCTCACTCTGAGCAGTGCTCAGGTGAGCTAAAAAGAAGAAACAAGAACTGTAAGATAACTATGCCCCCTAAGTTGTGCTTTGACCTTTGAGCTGAGAACCAGGCATTCAGGGGTCAAGGTCAAATAAATATAGGTCAGTGGGAAGGTCTTGTCCAAAGGGGTGTTAGTGTCCAAGTATGAAGTATATTCACTTACTAATGTGGAAGTTATGGTCAAATGTTAAAGTTTTTGGACAATTGGATCTTCAAGGTGAGATCATTCAGGGGTCAAGTAAAACAAATATAGGTCGGGGGAAGGTCTTGTCGGAAGGGGTGTTGTGTCCAGGTATGAAGTATATCCACTTACTAATTTAAAATTTTCTGACAATTGGATGTCCAAGAGGAAGGTCATTCAGGGGTCAAGGTCAAACAAATATAGGTCAGGGGGATGGTCTTGTCTAAGGGGTGTTGTGTCCAAGTATGAAGTAAATCCACTTATCAATATGGAAGTTATGGCCAATGTTAAATTTTTGGACAATTGGATCTTCAAGGTGAAGGTCAAGGTCAAATTCAAACAAATATAGGTCAGGGGGAAGGTCTTGTCCAAAAGGGTGTTGTGTCCAAGTATGAAGTAAATTGACTTACTACTAAGGAAATGTTAAAGTTTTGGACGGACTGACTGACGGACAGACAGTTCAAAAACTATATGCCTCCCTTTGGGGGCATAAAAAAATATACTGTTAAAGTAAACTCTGATGGAACCAAGTGTTGTGAACAAATTCAGCCAATACCTAGTGTTTCTATCCTGATCTCTTATCTTTTTCTCCATCTCCTGATCTGTGAGAATTTCAAGGAATGGGCACCAGTTGTCAGCCTCATTCTGATTTCTGATGGCAACTTCAACAATGGGAAGTGGTGTTTCACTGCAAAAAGATTGGCTTCTGGTAAGTCAGTCATGCCAAAACAAGACTGTTTCAAACTTAAAATTCATATATTCAAATACTAAAACTGAGCAAGACAAGAAACTGATGGAACCAGATTATGCTCCCCAGAGTGCTCATTCATAGGATTTTTTTACATAGAGGAAAAAAACAAAATGTAATTTATAGTGTTTAAAGTAATCTAAATGTAACTGAATTCAATAATGGGTACAGAAATGGATGGCATGACTTATTAAGAAAAATCTATGAGTATTATTTAAATTAGTTCATATAATGACATATTGCATTGTAAATACATATTTGCTTAAAACACAAATTATTTCATTTATATATAATGTATGTTAAAAAATTGTGTACACAAATCAATCTGAAAAGTAACCGTACTTTTATAAATAGACCCAAAGCTATTATACAGGGTGTATGAGTTATGGTCCAGACATCAGGTCCAATATTTCATTTGCTTACTGAAGATTTTCAAAGATCTCATATTTTATACAAATTAAACAAACCAATGGGGCAGAGGCAATTTCTGAGTAGATGTCATCTGAAGCAAAATATTGATGAAAATCAATTTTTACCTATTTTTAGCTCTGGCGGCCATTTTGTTCAATGACGCTGAAAAATCTGAGCAATTTTAATAGAGGGCTATGCAAAAAACAATACAGTGAAGTTTGATGGAAAGTCACCTTGTAATTTAGGAGGAGATGCTGTCTGAATTTTTTTCTGTTTTTAGCTTCTGCAGCCCTTATGTGCAATGGAGCAGAACAGTCTGAGCAGTTTTAAAACTAGAAATGTGTCCAAAAGACACAGATGACCCCGCTAAATGACACTGGACACAAACTTGATAAATCAACATTGTGGGCAAACAATCATGTAAATATGGCATAAAATATGACAAGGCAATGATATCAGGTATTTACCTTTCTAACTATTGTTACATATTAGCCCTTCAAGAAGACAGCATAAGCAAGGCTTTAAAGTTAAAATTTTATGGAAATAATAACTGCTGATTTTAAACACTAGCCATTCCACTCAATCTAGCTACATAAAAGCAAGCCAAGCTAAATGCATTGTAGAAAGAAATAACAGTATCTGCATAACAAACTCAATAGCATGCTTACTTTGAAAGAAAAGTATTATCAAAATACTTTTTTCTAAATGAACAGGTAAGTGGTGCACTACCAAGACAAGTTCAGCAGTCTCTTACAAGTATAAAATCTTCAGTCTCTTTTATGCATCAAGGCAATAAAATGGTAAGGGATAAAACCTATGTAGCAATCTACTGTTATTTCTGTTGTGCCCATATAATAATTATATCAAAGCACACATACATGCAGCCCACTACAAATGTCTATTACATTCATGTATGTTCTTTGTTGCTCACCTGCCTTGTGTGATATTTCCATATTCAACATCTGCTACCTTACTAAAATGACATGATGAGCATGCTGGAAGTGTTAAAATTATGGGCAAGAAACAAGAAATTAACATGGCAGGGATGTGTCTTCATCATATGATAATAAACACATTTTTTTTTTAAATCCCACCATTCACGAGGAAGTTATGAGCCGGACAGGAACAACTTTTTCACTATATCCATCTAAGGAATAAGCCAAAACTTAAAGTGTCCACTGTGACCTTGACTTTTGAGAGAGCAAAACATTTCTTGCACGTGACACGTCAACTTCAATGACGATCACTTATGCCAAATTATTTCGAAATCAAACCCTGCACAACAAAGTTACGAGCCGGACACAAACAACTTTTTTCACTCTATCCATATAAGGAATAAGCCAAAACTTCAAGTGTCCACTGTGACCTTGACTTTTGAGCCAGCAAAATGTTTCTTGCATGTGACACGTTGACTTCATATGATGATCACTTATGCCAAATTATTTCGAAATCCAACCATGCACGATGAAAGTTATGAGCCGAACACGAACATTTATTGTATGTGCCCCCCACACACACGAACAGGGTAAACACTATATTCCTGCATGCTATTATCATGGCAGGGGCATAAAAAGGGCAATATAAAAAACATTTTCGTCAAATTTGGTTTCAAAAAGCCAAGTGGTTTTGGGGAAAAATTTTTGTCATTTGAAGCAAAATATTGACAAAAATCTATTTTTAGCTCTGGTGGCCATTTTGTTCGATGAAGCAGAACTTTTTTAGCAATTTTAATAGAGGGCTGTGTAAGGAACATTTCCGTGAAATTTGGTGGGAAATTATCTTGCCATTGAGGAGGAAATGCTGTTTCAATTTGTTTCTATTTTTAGCTTTTGAATAGAGCGGAATGTTTGGCGATATTTTAGAACAAGAGGGCCATGATGGCCCTAGATCACTCACCTGAGTATGACTGCTTTTAACAAAATTGTTATTGACTTGATAAATTGACCCCAGATGACCCATATTCGAAACTGACCTAGAAATAACTGAAAAAACTTTTCTAACAAATTTCCAGGTGATTTGGACTAAAAATGTTACCTCTAGAGTGTAAACAAGGTTTTCCCATATTTGGGCTCAGTGACCTAGTTTTTGACCCCAGATGAGCCATATTTGAACATGAGCTAGAAATCACTTGAAACAACCTTTCTGACAAATTTCCAGTATATTTGGACTAAGATGTTACATCTAGAGTGTTTTTTTTTTCTATTTTTGGGATCTGTGACCTAGTTTTTTAACCCAGAAACCAATATTCGAAGTTGAGCTAGAAATCATCAAAACAACCCCTCTGACAAATTTCCAGTTTATTTGGACTGAAAATGTTACCTCTAGAGTGTTTACCAACTTTTTCAATATTTTGGCTCTGTGACCTAGTTTTTTACCCTAGATGACCCATATTCAAACCTGAGCTAGAAACCATCAAAAGAACCTTTCTGACAAATTTCCAGTTTATTTGGACAAAAAATATTACCTCTAGAATGTTCACAAGGCTTTCTCATATTTGGGCTCTTTGACCTAGTTCTTGAACCCAGATGACCCATATTCGAACCAGAGCTAAAAATCATAAAAACAACCCCTGACAAATTTGGACTGAAAATATTACCTCTAGAGTGTTCACAAGGTCTTCCTATATTTGGGTTCTGACACCTAGTTTTTGAACCCAGATGACCCATATTAGAAGATGAGCTTGAAATCATCAAAACAACTCCTGACAAATTTCCAGGTTATTCGGCTGAAAATGTAACCTCTAGAGTGTTTACAAAGTTTTTCCATATTTGGGCTCTGTGACCAGAGATAGATATCACTGAATCAACCTTTCTGACAAATTTCTAGGATATTTGGACTGAAAATGTTACCTGTAGAGTGTTAACAAGGTTTTTTCATATTTGGGCTCTGTGACCTAGTTTTTGACCCCAGATGACCCATGTTGGAACTTGAGCTAGAAATTATCGGAGCAACGTTTCTGACAAATTTCCACGATATTTGGACTGAAATTGAAGCCTCTAGATTGTTAATGAGGTTTTTCTATTTTTGGGCCATGTGACCTAGTTATTCATCCCAGATAACCCATGTTCGAACTCGTCCAAGTAATCACTGGGATTAACAGCCAAGTTTCATGACAACTGAGGCAAAAATGTGACCACTAGAGTGTTAACAAACTAAGTGCGGATGTCCGATGGACGACAGACATTGATCGATCCTAATAGCTCACCATGAGCCTATGACATTTCAGTCAAGTTTGGTTTAAAATGGCCAGGTAGTTTTGGAGGAGATGTCATTTGAAGCCAAATATTAAAGAAAATCTATTTTAAGCTCTGGTGGCCATTTTGTGCAATTGAGCGGAACCATTTGAGCATTTTTAATAAAGTGCTATGTAAGGAACATTTCTGAAATGTTTGGTGGAAAATAACCTTACAGTTAAGGAGGAGATACAGTTCTATTTTTAGCTTTTGCACGCCTTTTGTGCTAATGGTTTGAGGAATTATTGAAAAGGGCAACATAAAGAACATTTCTATTCAGTTTTGCTAAAAATGGCCTTGTATTTTTGGAGGAGATGTCATTTGAAGCCCAATATTGACAACAAGACATGCCCATGGGCAGAATGTCGAGCCCGCTTGTCTTAATTCAAACCTGAATTTGTAAGCTTCAGATCAAGGAGAAAGATGTTTACATAGGCGAGATGTGCGCAACACATCCTCTTTATACCCAAGGAAAAATCTTGACATTGCATCATCTTAGGCGACCTTGACCTCTGATCCCTTGACCTGGATCATGTGCATGACACGAAGTCTCATGATGAACATTTGTGCCTAAAAAACTCAATTCATGTTATTTGAAAATTCCTCCATGAAAGAAGAAGTTATGGCATGGACAAGTTTAGACGCACGCACACACACACAAACACTGAACAGCCATTTTGACAACTATGTTTAGCTCAGCGCAAGCTGGTTCGACAAAAATCCTCTGACCACTAAGCAAGATACAGACGGGACAATTAATTTTGATATTTTTATTTGATCTTTGACCTCTTGTGACCTTCACCTTCATTTTGTGCCCAACAACTCAACTCAACATGGAGAACATTTGTTATAAAAAGTTATGTTAAAATCCATCCATATATATAGAACTTATACAAGCAATCAAATGTTTCATTTTGTTATTTGACCTTTGACCCCTAAATGTGACCTTGACCTTTGCCACAGACTTCTGAATTTTTCAAATCCTCTGACCACTAAGCATAATACTTCAAAGCATAAGCAAGATACAGCGCCAACAAACAAATTTTAATATTTTTATTTGACCTTTGAACTCTTGTGACCTTGACCTTCATTTTCTGCGAGACATCTCAACTCAACATGGAGAACATTTGTGCTAAGTTATATTAAAATCCATCCATGTATATAGAAGTTATACTCGCAAATGAATGATTTATTTTGTTATTTGACCCTTGACCCCTAAGTGTGACCCTGACCTTTGCCACAGCTACCTGAGTTTTTAGCGCGACACTCCGCCTCACTATGGAGAATATTTGTCCGAGTTATATTCAAATCCCTCCATGCATGTAGAAGTTACGCTCGGGACAAGGGTTTTGCACTGACTCCCAAGTGTGACCTTGACCTTTGAGCAACGGACCTGGATTTTGTGTGTGACACACCACCCCATCATGGTGAACATTTGTACCAAATTATTTTGTAATCCTTCAAAGAATGAGCAAGATATAGACCGGACAAATCCTGACAGACGCACAGACGGATGCACATACACCAAACTATACGCCAGTGCCGACTAAGTCATGCTCACCGCAAGTGGGCTCGACAAAAATCAATTTTTAGCTCAGGCGGCCATTTTGTTTTTGATGAAGTAGAACTGTTATTGCAATTTTAGTAGAGCGCTATATAAGGAATATTTTTGTGAAATTTGGTGGAAAACTAGCTTGCAGTTTAGGAGATGCTTCTGAATTTTTTTCTTTTTTAGCTTTTGCACCCCTTATGTGCAATGGAGCAGAACAGTTTGAGCAATTTTAGAAAAGGGCAATATAATAAACATTTCTGTCAAGTTTGGTTAAAAATGGCCTTGTGGTTTTGTAGGTGATGTCATTTGAAGTAAAATGTTGACAACAGGGACTGGACAAAGGGTGATCCCAAAAACTCACCCTGAGCATCTGCTCAGGTGAGCTAAAAGCAGAAGTAGTGCAAATTTCATGAGGTTATAACTGTTTAACACCGGTTAGCATAACTGATCGACCAGCTGTTAATCAAGCACATGTATCAATGAGTAATTCAGTTAATTGGTGCCAACTGCCTCGGGCCACTGGTCACAGAAGCAATTTTATGCATTTATGATAGGTGAGAAGTACTCTATTAGGGACTGACTGGTATTTAGGTGTGAAATTTTGGCATTCTAATGATAAATTATACTTGAATTTGTTTTTGGGGAAATATATGGACCGATTTTGAAGGGGTTTTGGACAGAAAAATCAGTCGGAAGCTGAAATTCAGTAAATACCAACAAATTTTCTGTTTTTCCATAGCCTGGTCTTTTGACATTTAATAGTGAAATTGACTGAAACACTGACAGTTACATACCTGCCACTCGTGGAGAAATTCTGTCCACCTGTTACACTCCTGACTCTCTGTCTCCTTTTCTATTCATATGGAGTGTCCAAGGAATATAATCATTTACAACAAATACACCTGACAACAAAGACTAACAATGAAAATATGTAACAATAAAGATACACATACCTAAATGCATAAGTTTTCTGATGCCAGCTAATCTGTCCTCGGATACTGTATGCTATTGCTGTCACAAACTCTCCACCTAGACCTAAAATATGTCATATTTTACTATCACTATCATTTTTACGATCAGATTAAATATGAGAAACCTTGACAACAACCCCATTTCTAACAAGGGAACAAAATGACCAAGTCTGATCAGTGCTTAACCAATTATGCTAACATCTTCAAAGATGATGTGCTCACAGAAATATGCATGAACAAGGGTGCAATTGTCACAAAATACGCCCGTCTATGTGTGACCCATACCTTGGCCACAGGGACCTGAATTTTGTATGCGACACTCAGCCTTACAATTGTCAACATTTGTGCCAAGTTACGTTAAAATCTCTCAATTCATGTTGAAGTTTTGCTCTGGACAAACGTTTTCCACTGACCTCTAGGTGTGACCTTGACCTTTGACCTAGAGACCTGGTTCATGCGTGCAACACTACATTTTATGATGGTGAACTTTTGTATCAAGTAATACTAAAATAGAAGATATGCTCTGGACAAAATCTGGACATTTCATCATCTTTACTGACCTTGACCTTGCATATATGGACCAGGATTATGCGTGTAATGCTCAGACTCGTGATGGCAAAAGTTTGTGATAGAATCCCTTGATTCATGATGACTAAATGGTCCATACTCACATTTTCATATTTTTATCTGACTTTTGACCTCTGTGTGTGACCTTGACCTTGACCAGAGGGACCTGAATTTTGCACAAAACACTCCCTCTAACAATGTTGAACATTTATGCCAAGTTATATTAAAATCCCTCAATGTATTTAGAAGTTTTGCTCTGGACAAGTGTTTTTCTCTGACTTCTAAGTGTGACCTTGACCTTAGACTTAGAGACCTGGTTCAAGCGAGCAACACTACCCCCAATGATGGTGAACATTGGTACCAAGTATCATTAAAATCCATCCATGCACGTTGAAGAAATGCTCCAGACAAAACTGGACACCACCCGCCTGCCATTAGCGTTCCCATAAAACGTCCCGTTCTTTGAACGGGCATATAAAAATGCAGCTACTTTCATTGCAAAGATCAAGTAAACACAACAAATCATTTAAATGTGCATTTGCTGGGTACTTTCGTTTTAACAGTAATAAACAGTCAAACAAAAGCAAAAGTGGTTCATGTTGTTCAAGTTTATTTATAGAATGGACATCTTTATAAAGTCAAGTCAGTTTTAAAGATTTTCTCCAACCCCATTCAGCGATTTCTTTTCCTTGTCTAGATAACAAGTTCTGGGACTTTATTACTCAACAAGAACTGTAAGAAATCCACTGATGCTCCGCTTACACACATTAGAAATCCCCAAGTTCAAGTCAGCAAGGTCAGCCAAAATCAAGAACTGTCACTGTAAGATGACAATGCCCCCGAACGTGGTGCTTTGACCTTTGAGCTGAAAACCAGTCATTCAGGGGTCAAAGTCAAATAAATATAGGTCAGTGGGAAGGTCTTGTCCAAAGGGGTGTTGTGTCCATGTATGAAGTAAATATATTTACTCATAAGGAAGTTATTTACTCATAAGACCATTTGCCCCCGAACGTGGTGCTTTGACCTTTGAGCTGAGAACCAGTCATTCAGGGGTCAAAGTCAAATAAATATAGGTCAGTGGAAAGGCCTTGTCCAAAGGGGTGTTGTGTCCAAGTATGAAGTAAATCCACTTACTAATAAAGAAGTTATTGCAAATGTTAAAGTTTTTGGACAATTGGATCTATAAGGTAAAGGTCATTCAGGGGTCAAGGTCAAATAAATATAGGTCAGTGGAAAGGTCTTGTCCAAAGGGGTGTTGTGTCCAAGTATGAAGTAAATCCACTTACTAATAAGAAAGTTATTGCCAATGTTAAAGTTTTTGGACGAACGGATGGACTGACGGACGGACAGTTAAAAAACTATATGCCTCCCTTCAGGGGCATAAAAAACTCTCTAATTTGAAGGTCCTGGGAACAAATATTCTTTGGTAATTTATTTGAAACCACTTCCAAAATGCAGGCCTTCATTGGCTTGACCTTTGATTCTGTGGGCCCAAAAAATCAAAGGGTTTATCTATCCATCACGTCTGACCATCCTGTAAAGTTTGAAGTCCTTGGAGAAGTTATTCTTGAGAAATTGATCAGAAACTTTTTTCAAAAAGCAGCCCTCTATGAGCTTGACTTTTATAACCTTGTGGGCCTACAAAGGGGTCATCTACTCCTCATACTCAACCATGATATAATGTTTGAAGAAATGCAGCTGTTTGGAGCAACTGTTCTAAATTAACTGATTAGAAAATTGTTTGATTTGTACATATCTTTGTCACTCTAAGTTCAACATAAAGGAAATTAGGCTACCCATTTTTGACAATATGCCATAATTTTTATTTATGATTTCGTATATTGTCATTCAAATGCCTTTGTAATTCTTTTTAGTCTTAGCATATGTAAGATTATATTGTAAGGTGCCATGGGGATGGCCTATGACAAGGCTAATAAATGGGTTTCTGCCAAAAAAAAATTTTTTTCCAAATGCTGGCCCCTGTAAGTTAAAATTTGACTCTATGGGTTCTTTAATAGAGGCCATCTACTCATGCCCAACCATCCAATAAAGCTTGAAGGTCCTGGGAGCAGCTGTTTCTGAGTTATTGACTGAAAACTATTTTCAAACTACAGTCCCCTGTGAGCTTGACCTTTGCAAGCCCACATACCATAGGTTTCTTTTACACAAGATGCCCAATCTTCCTACAAGTCTCTGTTCTTAACTGCTCGAATATAATATTTTTTCAAGAATTTTCAGCTTCTACAAAAGGGTGCCTATTTTAAACAAGGGTTGGCCATCAGGCATTTTTTCCAGCGTGAACACCATAAAACACAGGCCAAAGGGTAGTAATATTGGATGAAATGATCATGTTTTCTGTTATGGTTCACTTTCATTGAGGACAGTGTTGCTAAGGTGAGAGAACCATGCAGTGTCATCAGTACTGAAAGTACGGTATTATACGGCTTTATAATCCTGTTTTTGGTGCTTTTTTTTTTTTTTTTTGGGGGGGGGGGGGGGGGGGGGGAGAAAGGTCCCAAAAGATACAATGAAAATTGCCATGTAGATATGACTTGATGAAATCATGTATCCAATGCTTACCAGTATTAAACTGGTTAATATTCGCACTTGTTTGATTACTGATCAATTATTTGGATTAATGGAGTCGCTCGTATTATTTTTAAACACAATAATAAGTGTCGCTTGATGTCGCCATAATTAAAAGATGTTTGTTTAAACATCCAAAACGTCTTGAAACATTGAGATAATACTTCTACATGATTGTCAACACTGCCATTTCAAGATTATCAACAAAATAGGTGTCATTTATCCTAAATGAAATATAAATAGGTAAATGCAACTGTAGCAATGTTCACGCAAAATAATTGTAACATGTACCAAAAATGAAAAAATCTTGAAATGGCACCTCGATTTCCAGACAAAATTTTTGTGCATATTATATTCCAATGCATTTTTCCGAAATTTAGAGAGCAGACCAGAGGTGCATTATACACATGCTAGCATATAATATTCAAGTGATTATACGGTGTTCATCTAAAGCTACTTGGTCTACCAACAGACATGATCAAAGCAATATACATTATGCATAAAAATTAGCTTCAACTTCTCAGATATGAAAATAAATTGGTTTTTATTTTTCTGATGAGTCAATTGTCTATAAATATCTCACCAAGTTCAGCACATAACTTAGTGGCAAATTCTTCGGGACTGTTCTCGGGTTCCGATATATCCCATTCAAACTGGTCCATCAGTGAAATATTTCCAACGTGGATATTCAACTGAAATACATGTGAGATATAAGTCAACATTACCTTTTCTATCCAATTATACAGTATTTAATAATATCTAGACAATGGTATTCTTACCAACTCCAATCTTAGCGCATCAAAGACCAACACTCTAACCACTGAGCCAAAGAACTGATTTCCTGACGCAGTTGTCAGAGGTTGTATTTATAAAATTATAGGAAGATATGCATGAGACCATAACACATCCCCTCTTGAGAAAGTCAACATTTATGATGACAAATGGTGTTGTGTACTTTTTTATCATAAGATCAGACAGAAATCTTGAAAGGTTTTCCTTTTTTTAATTTAATTTAAGTCCAGGAGAGGTCATCCCAGATGAGCCCTCATCTTACGAACATTAAAGTCCCTAACAGAAAGATGCAATGCATCTTAGAATACACAACCCATAGCATGATTCGAACTCCAATCTTAGCACATTGAAGACTAACACTCTAACCACTGAGCCAAAGAATCAATTCCCTGTCAGAGGTTGTATTTATACAATTATAGGAAGGTATGCAATAAACCATAACAGTCTTTAACAAGAGCCACTGCAAGCGGAGGCCATACTTGACTTTTTCCTATTTCAAAAGAAAAACACATCAGAGGAAGCACATTGTGGTGAAGGGATTTCAAATGAAACACCATTTGGAAACACAATTATCAAATTCATCCATACATATCAAAGTTATGGCCAATTTTAGAAACATTCAGAACTTTGACCTTAAGGCCAAGTTCTGTTTAACCTTCTCTGGAGGTATTATCTAAAAGGTAGCTATGTCCAAGCATGAAGACACTACAGCCATTAATAACAAAGATATAGCCAAGATAAGCAATGTCAATGACATTTAAAGGTCAAGGTAACACTTGTATTGTTCAACACGTTTATTTTATTCTCAGTAATGTTTTGTCCCAATATAGATTAAATCCATCCATAAATAACAAAATTTGGCTACTTTAGCAAAATTCAATTATTTGACCTTGATGGTCAAGGTCATTTTAAGTTCAAGGTCATACCTGAATAATTTAACAGTGTTGTTTTGTCATAAGTGTTGTTTTGTCCAAGTATGAATCAAATCCAAATAAAATAACTTGACCTTGAAGCTCCAGGTCATTTTAAGGTCAAGGTCATACTTGTATTAATCAACCCGTCAGTTTTGTCATAATTGTTGTTTTTTCCATGTATGAATCAAATCAGTGAATTGATAAAGTTATTACAATTTAAGCAAAATTCAATAATTTGACCTTGACTGTCAAGGTCATTATAGGGTTAAGATCACACTTAAATAATTTAACATGTAGGTTTTGTCATGAGTGTTGTTTTGTCCAAGTATGAATCAAAAAGAACTAAAATGCAAATTTTAGCAAAATTCAATAATTTGACCATGGCAGTCAATGTCATTTTTAGGTAAAGGTCATACTTGAATGATTCAACATGTCAGTTTTGTCATAAGTGTTGTTTTGTCCCAGTATGAATCAAATCAAACCCTAAATAACCAACCAAGTTGTGACCAATTTAAGCAAAATTCAGTAACTTGACCTTGAATGTCATGGTCATCTAAAGGTAAAGGTCATACTTTTATAAATTGAAATGTTGGTTTTGTTGTTTTATCAAAGTATGAATCAAATATATAACTTAATAAAAAAGATATGACAATTTGAGCAAAATGCAATAATTTGACCTTGATGGTCACGGTCATTTTAAAGATAAGGTCATACTTGAATAAGTTAACATGTCGGCTTTGTCATAAGTGTTGCTTTGTCCAAGTATGATTAAAATCCAACCACAAATAACAAAGTAATGGCCAGTTTTAGTAAAATTCAATAATTTGATCTTGACTGTAAAGGTCATTTTGTTGTCAAGATCATATTTGGAAGAATCAAAATGTCAGATTTGTCATAAGTACATTGTATTGTTTTGTCCAAGTATCCATCAAATCAATAAATAAATGACAGTTATGAAAATTCAACGAAATTCAATTACCTGACCATGGCCGTCACGGTCATTTTTAGGTCATGGTCATACTTGAATTATTCAACATATCAGTTTTGTCATAACTGTTGTTTTGTCCAAGTATGAATCAAATCCAACAACAAATAACAAAGTAATGGCAAATTGTAGCAAAATGCAATAATCTGACCTTGACTGTCAATGCTATTTTAAGGTCAAGGTCATACTTGAAAGAATCATAATGTCGGATTTGTTTTGTCCAAAGATGAATCTAATCCATAAATAAATGACAAAGTTATGACAATTTGAGCAAAATTCAATAATTTGATGACTGTCACGTTTTAAGGTTAAGGTCATACTTGAAATATTTAAAATGTCAGATTTCTCACAAGTGTTGTTTTGTCCAAGTTTGATTCAAATCCAACCATAAATAACAGTTATGGCCAGATTTAGCAAAATTCAATAATTTGACCTTGAATGTCAAGGTCATATAAAGGTCAAGGTCACACTTCAAATAATCATTGTGTTGGATTTTTCATAAGTGTTATTGAGCCCAAGTATGATTAAAATCCAACCACATATCCCTGTGACCTTGACCTTTGACATACTAGCCCCAAAAACAATATGGTTCTTCTATTTAGTAAAAGCAATCATCCTATGAAGTTTGAAGACTCTGGGTTAAATGGTACTCCTGTTATTGAGTGGAAATGGTTTTCACTCTAGAGGTCCCTCTGACCTTGACCTTTGACCTACTGACCCAAAAACCAAAAGGTTTTTTTCTCTACTTAATAAGGGCAATAACCCTGTGAAGTTTGGAGGCCTTAGGTCAACTGGTACTCAAGTTATTGAAAGGAAATGAAGTGTGACAGACAAACAGACACCCATGAACAGGGCAAAAACAATATGTCTCCATCAGAAGGGTGGGGTTGGAGAGGGGGGGAGGGAGACATAACAATGAACAATTGAAGGTCTAGCCCTTGGTGTTTCAGAGCTGCAGATTTTTTTAAGTTTTCCCTAAGTCCTTGTGTAAAATCAAATGACAGGGTCATGATTTGAACAAACTTGGTAAAGGTCCACTAGCCAATGATACACACCAAATATCTAAACTCTAGGCCTTGAAGTTTCTGACAAGAAGATTTTTTAGAGTTTTCCCTATATAACTATATGTAAAACATATGACCCCTGGGGTGGGGCCATTATTTTAACAAACTTAGTAAAGGTCTACTTGACAATGCTGTGCACCAAATATCTAAACTCTAGGCCTTGTGGTTTCTGACAAGAAGATTTTTAAGTTTTCCCTATATAAATCTATGTGAAATCAACTGACCCCTGGGATGTGGTCAGTTTTGACCCCAGGTTCATAATTTGAACAAACTTGGTAGAGGTCAACTAGATGATGCTCCAGGCCTTGAGATTTCGGAGAAGATTTTTAACGATCCAACTTTTAAAATTTGATTGAAGCTCCAGTGAACAAGAAATGCAATGGACCACAACCATTTGAACAATCTTGGTAGAGCTTTATCCAAGGAACATCCCAGGCAAGTTTCATTAAATCTGGCCCTATTGGTTTCAGAGGTGATGTCGTTTGAATGAAAAGCTGACGACAGATGGACGACAGACAAAGACTGACCAGAAAAGCTCATCCTGAGCACTTTGTGCTCAGGTGAGATAAAAAATCAAAGAGCCACAACTCAGTGAAAATTCATTGGACTGGAACAGAACATGCTAAACAGAACATGCTAACAGAACATGCTGAAGTAGGCTTGGTGCTTAAGTCTCTTGCAAAACAATATTAAAATCTGACAAATAAAGTTGCAGAGAAAAAGCATGGACAAATTTATGTACTAAAGATGAATCAAAGCCCATAACTCAAAGAACAACAGGGCCATGATGGCCCTGGATCGCTCACCTAAGTGCTTTGGCTGTGGGTTTGCTGTTAAGCAAACATAAGAAGCAATATTTCATTTTCTAATTGATGACTTGTAGGTGCCTACAAACCAAGTATCTAAAATATCAGTTAATAAATAAAGGCTCTCTGAAAGAAAGTATAAATATCTATTACCGGTATTATCTATGGTGACCTTGATCCAGTGATCTCAAACCCCAACTACGGGTAGAAGTCCATGCAAGGAACCTACATACCAATTATCAAAGATATTGGTCTATAAATGAAAGTTCTATGATGGAAGTAGATAAATCTATCTTAAACCTCGGTGACCTTTACCCCAATCTAATAATACGAACAAGCTAAGTAAAGACCCACTAGACAATGCTTCATGCCAAATTTTAAAATTCTAAACCTTGTGGTTTCAGACAAGAAGATTTTTAAAGATTTTATTCTATATTGCTATGTAGAACTTGTGACCCCTCAGGCGGGGCCAATAGTGACCCCAAGAACATTATTTGAACAAACTTGGTAGCGGTCAACTAGACAACACTTCATGCCAAATTTTAAAACTCTAGGCCTTGTAGTTTCAGAAAAGAAGATTTTTAAAGTTTTTCATTCTTGTTGCCATAGCAACCAGAGTTCTTCATGGAATGTAATTCTTTGAAAAATTTTGCAAGGAACCTACATGCAAGGTTTTATCATTTTTCACTTGGTGGTTTAGGAGGAGATGTTGTTTAAATTATAAAGCTGACAATGCACGACGGATGCAGGGCAATCACAAAAGCTCACCTTGAGCAGTGCTCAGGTGAGCTTAAAATCATGGCAGTGGAATTTGGCAATAACATGCACAACTAACTCTTGGTACTTATTATCCTTGCAAAGTGTTATTAAAATCTGACATATAGTTGCTGAGAAATAGCATAGATAAATTAAAGTATTAAAATTTATGCCTAAAAAAATAATCAAAGGTCAGTGAACAAGAAATTGGTAAAACCAAATAATGCTCCCCGAAGTATTTTTTGTTCAGAATGGCAGAAAAGTAAGAAATGTACTATCAATGGTATTTTAATGACATGTGAAATTAAATACTTTTTAAGTTATAGTAAGGCCACACCCAAATGATCTCCTGTTCATCGGATTTCCCGCATCAATTTTCGAAGAAATGAAAAAAAAATATTTTAATTTTTTTCTTACCGCCCGCTCCTGTCGTAAAATTTGCACTGGGTCGAAATCGCCCAGTGCGAAAAAAAGTTATTACTTTTGATTGTTATTTATAGTGCAAATTTCTACAGAACATGTTCTTCGGTTCAATACTCAGTTACGCGACGCGATTATCACTATTCCGTTTGGTAGAGACCCGTTACTGGGCGTTAGGTAATGATTTGCTCGATTACCAAATTGAATGTCATATTTTTGGATCACATCATAAATCAATAAAGGAAAATGGCCTCTTACGTGTTTGTTGTTTCCTCTCGCGAGGCTGATGACAATAAAGCCATTTTTCCACCTGACTGCAGTAGAAATACCTCTTAATGCAGACTTCAACGAACTGTTCAGAGCTGCAGCTGTGTGTTGTAATTTATATTTGTCTGGAGCATTTCTCTAAAAGTGTTTCATCTAGCAACTTGAAACTTCGTCAGTGGATAGATCTCATTAAGGAAAAGTGCAGTGCACAAGAAACGTAACTCTTATTTCCATACTTACTGAGTTGTTGCCCTTTGATATGTTTTATGCATATTTTTTTTTGTCAGGAGCATCACTAGAAAAGTATTTGAGATAGAAATTTGAAACTTCAGGTAGATTGATTGCATTAAGTAAAAGTGCATTGCACAAGAAAGATAACTCTTCCATTTATAATTTTCTAGTTATTGCCCTATGTTATTTTTTCATACTTTTGTTCATACAGGCGTTATGTATTAACAAATTGTGTTCACATGTATAGGCAGGTTCCTTTTAATATCCTCTAACATTGGGTGCAGTTTGGGTCACTAGGGATCATGGTCAAGGGTAACAGTTACTAGCAATAGATTTTTACAATTTTTATGCCCCTGCCATAAAATGGCAGGACGGCATGTAACATTTACCCTGTCGGTTGGTTTGTCCATCCGTCTGTCTGTGTCAAATTTTGTGTCCGCCTAATATCTTTGTCATACATGATGAGATTTCGGAAAAAAAATGATCATAATATGAAGACAATGTGTCGCGTGCATGAACCATGTCATTTGCTCAAAGGTGAAGGTCACAGTGGACACTTAAAGTTTATGCATAGATGTTAGTGTCTGGCTTATAACTTTGTCAAGCATGACGGGATTTTAAAATAAATTGGCATAAATGATCATCATAATTATGAAGACGACATGTAACTGGCATCTTGATCATTATACTTGATGTGCACTCTGCTTATCTGTTTCTAACTGAATTGTTAAAATACATGTATATATGTAGAGCTGTTTTTCTCAAAAAGGCCTTGTCATGTTTAACCCTTTACTTCATTTATACGCATTTTTACGCATGTGCGACCAGTGTACATCCAGATCAGCTGGCACATCCGTGCGTCTGATCAGGATCTGCACTGGTCGCTTTTTGGTCAGAAATAACCTAATGTATCAAAAGGCAAACAGTGTAGATCCTAATCAGACGGCACGGATCTGCCGGCTGATCTGGATCTACACTGTTTGCCAAGCCATAAAGGTGTCTAAATGGAGGAAAGGGTTAAATCATTCTTTTGAAATCGATAAATTAAAAGTGGTTTTAACATACTCATTAAACGCTATCATGGTTTACATTTTTTTCTTTGCTCTTCGCTCGCTCCACTAAATGACTGATCAGAAAAAAAATATTTTAATTTTTTTTTCGCTCGCTCGCCCCATATTTTTTTCTAAAAAAAAATCCGAAGAACAAGATATTAATTTGGTGTGGCCTAAGGATAATCATGATGAAACTATTTGAGGATTTATAGTATAAAAAACCACATCTGAAAGGACAGTTGATTTATTGCAAAATTTACCTGCTACTTGTTTAACCTGTTAATGTTTTCCAGAATTTTTATAATCACTACAACAGGTGTCAAGTGCTTGGCTGGCAGGTGTAAAAAGTATAATCAGTGTTGTTCTCCAGTATTCCAGCTGATAAGCCACTGATTTATCTATCCATCCAGGTTGCTATATTAAGTTTTATAAAGGGTGATAATTAAACAAGAACTGTCACTGAAAGATGACAATGCCCCCGAACGTGGTGCTTTGACCTTTGAACTGACAACCAGTCATTCAGTGGTCAAGGTCAAATAAATATAGGTCAGTGGGAAGGTCTTATCCAAAGGGGGTTGTGTCCAAGTATGAAGTAATTCCATTTACTTATAAGGAAGTTATGGCCAATGTTAAAGTTTTTGGACAATTGGATCTTCAAGGTGAAGGTCATTCAGGGGTCAAGGTCAATCAAATATAGGTCAGTGGGAAGGCCTTGTCCAAAGGGGTGTTGTGTTTAAGTATGAAGTGTATCCACTTACCAATTTGGAAGTTATGGCCAAATATTAGTTTTTGGACAATTGGATATTCAGGGGTCAAGGTCAAATATTTAAAGGTCAGTGAGAAGGTCTTGTCCAAAGGGGTGTTGTGTCCAAGTATGAAGTAAATCCACTTACTAGTAAGGAAGTTATGGGCAATGTTGAAGTTTTTGGACAATTGGATATTCAAGGTAAAGGTCATTCAGGGGTCAAGGTCAAACAAATATAGGTCAGTAGGAAGGTCTTGTCCAAAGGGGTGCTGTGTCCAAGTATTAAGTAAATCCACTTACTAATAAAGAAGTTATTGCCAATGTTAAAGTTTTTGGACAATTGGATCTTCAAGGTAAAGGTCATTCAGGGGTCAAGGTCAAATAAATATAGGTCAGTGGAAAGGTCTTGTCCAAAGGGGTGTTGTGTCCAAGTATGAAGTAAATCCATTTACTAATAAGAAAGTTATTGCCAATGTTAAAGTTTTCGGACGGACTGACGGACGGACTGAGGGACGGACGGACTGACGGACAGTTCAAAAACTATATGCCTCCCTTCGGGGGCATAAAAACTCACTGATGTAAAGTGATGGTTCTTTAACACTGCACTTACTCTCATAGGTCTTTATAACTGCGTGAAATTTTATTCAATTTCTTTCAATGCTTCTCAAGTTATTTTCCTAACATGCATTATTAAAGAGATAATTAAAAAAACTAAATTATGTAGAGTGATGTTTTTTTAACATTGCACTTCTTCTCAATATTCTCTATAACTGTGTGAAGTTTTAAAGGGTACTGAAAGTCAAAAATTTCCAATGTATATTTTAAATCAACTCCTCATTTTATTTCATAACCCAAGATATAAAGAAAATCTGCAAACTCCAAATACATGAATTTTGAATTTTAAAATCAAAAATTGAAGTTGTCACTCGGTTTATGGATGGCGCCACTGTTGCAAAAATACATGGCAAGAGAAAGCAAGACTTAAGATTTGTGATGTAATTGTGGGCCAATTGGACAATGGGGGAAGTGTACACATTGTGCTTCGTAGATTTCATCTAAATGAATTGCTGTCAGATTAATGCTGGCTGTCAGTGGTTTTGTTTTACAATTTAATACCTGACGTATACCTAAAAGTCTGGATATAATTAAATTACAAAACATTTTTTTGTCAGTATCGTTTTTTTGTCTGATTAATTCTTTTAGGTTTAAAGTTTATTTACAAACATTTAAGGTTAAGGTCACACTTGAATAATTTATCATGCCGGCTTTGTCATAAGTATTGTTTTGTCCAAGTATGATTAAAATCCAACCACATATAACAAAGTTTTGGCCAGTTTTAGCAAAATTCAATAATTTGACCTTGACTGTCAAGGTAATTCAAAGGTCAAGGTCATACTTGAAAGAATCAAAATGTCAGATGTGTCATAAGTGTTGTTTTGCCCAAGTATGAATCAAATCAATAAAACAAGAGGGCCATGATGCCCCTGGATCGCTCACCTAAGTACTTTGCCTTAGGCTCTACCATTTAGCAAACATCAGATGCAACATTACATTTTCTAATTGAAGATATTCAAAGATCTCATATTTTATACAAAAAATCAGTGAGGCAGAGGCAATTTGGTGACAACAGCTTGTGAGGAAATGTAATTGAAGCCAAACATTGACAAAAACCTATTTTTAGCTCTGGCAGCCATTTTGTTCAATGGAGCGGAACCGTTTTAGCAATTTTAATAGATGGCTATGTAAGGAACATTTCTGTAAAATTTGGTGGAAAATCACCCAGCTGTTCAAGAGGAGATGTTGTTTTAATTTTTTTTCTATTTTTAGCTTTTGCAGCCCTTATGTGCAATGGAGCGGAAAGGTTTGAGCAACTTTAGAAAAGGGTATTATAAGGAACATTTCTGTCAAATTTGATTTAAAATTGCCAAGTGGTTTTGGAGGAGATTTCATTTGAAGCCAAATATTGACGAAAATCTATTTTTAGCTCAGGCTGCCATTTTGCCCAATGGAGCAGAACCATTTTACCAATTTTTAATGAGGGCTATGGAAGGAACATTTCTGTCAAATTTGGTAAAAAATCACCTAGCCATTCAGGAGGAGATGTTGTTTTAATTTTTTTCTATTTTAGCCTTTGCAGCCCTTATGTGCAATGGAGCGGAACTGTTTTAGCAATTTTAATAGAGGGCTATGAAATGAACATTTCTGTAAAATTGGTGGAAAATCACCTAGCCGTTCAGGAGGAAATTTTTTTTTTTTTTTCTATTTTTAGCTTTTGCAGCCCTTATGTGCAGTGGAGCGGAAAGGTTTGAGCAATTTTAGAAAAGGGCAATATAAGAAACATTTGTGTAAAGTTTGGTTAAAAATAGCTTTGTGGTTTAGGAGAAGATGTCATTTAAAGTAAATGTTGATGAAGGATGACAGATGCCGGACACAGGGTGATCACAAGAGCTCACCCTGAGCATTTGCTCAGGTGAGCTAAAAATGAGGAAGTTATGACAATTTAAGCAAAATTCAATTATCTGACCTTGACGGTCACACCTGAGTTATTCAACATGTCAGTTTTGTCATAATTGTTGTTTTGTCCAAGGATGAATCAAATCCAACCATAAACAACGAAGTTATAATAATTTATGCAAAATTAAATAATTTGACATTGACGCTTTTGGTCATTTAAGTTTAAGGTCACACTTGCATAATTTATCATGCCGGCTTTGTCATAAGTGTTGTTTTGTCCAAGTTTGATTCAAATCTAACCATAAATAACAAAGTTATGGCCAGTTTTAGCAAAATTCAATAATCTGACCTTGACTGTCAAGGTCATATAGAGGTCAAAGTCAAACTTGAAATAATCACAATGTTGGATTTGTCATAAGTGTTGTATAGTCCAAATATGAATCAAATCTATAAATAAATGAGAGAGTTATGACAATTTAAGCAAAATTTCATTATTTGACCTTGAGGACCACAGTAATTTTTAGGTTAAGGTCAAACTTGAATAATTATTCTTGTCGGCTTTGTCCTAAGTGTTGTTTTGTCTAAGTCTGATTCAAATCCAACCATAAATAACAAAATTATGGCCAGTTTTAACAAAATTCAATGATTTGACCTTGACTGACAAGGTCATTCAAAGGTCAATGTCAAACTTGAAATAATCATAATGTCAGATTTGTCATAAGTGTTGTATAGTCTTCACTTGAAGATCTTGTCCAAAGGGTTGTTGTGTCCAAGTATGAAGACAATCCCCCTATAAATAATAAGGTTATGGCAAATTTTAGCAAAATTCAGTAATTTGACCTTGAAGGTGAAACTCATTTATGAGTCAATGTCAAGTTTAGTCCGGTCTACTTGAAGATCTTGTCCAAAGGGTTGTTGTGCCCAAGCATGAAGACAATCCACTTATTAATAATAAAGTTATGGCCAATTTTAGCAAATTTCAATATTTTGACCTTGAATGTGAAGGTCATTTACATGTATGAGTCAAGGTCAAGTTTAGTCTGGTCTACTTGAAGGTCTTGTCCAAAGGGTTGTTGTGTCCAAGCATGAAGAGAATCCACCAACTAATAATAAAGTTATGGCCAATTTTAGCAAAATTCAATATTTTGACCTTGAATTTGAAGGTCATTTAAGAGTCAAGGTCAAGTGAAGTCTTGTCATCTTGAAGGTCTTTTCCAAAGGGTTGTTGTGTCCAAGTATGAAGATAATCCATCAAGGGATAAAAAAATTATGATCAATGTTAAAGTTTTTGGATGGGAACAGGAACGACAACGACACCATGACTATAGCAATAACTCGATTTGTTTTCAAAAAAGTCGAGCTAATGAACAGAAACTGCAAATAATTGGAATTCTTCTAAGTCCAAGAAACATAACTCTGTCAAAAATTGCTCGATCAAACCCAAAACAGAACTTGACCTAGATATTCTTATGATAAATCAGTATACCAAATTTTATTTCAGTATGTGCAACCTCTGCGAAGAAAATGAACTGAATCTGTTGGTGAACATACAGAGAGACCGACAGACAGACAGCAGCAAAGCAATATGCCTTCCCTTTTCAAAGGCAGGCTATTCGACCTGAAGGTGAAGGTCATTTATGAGTCAAGGTCAAGTTCAGTCTGGTCCACTTTAAGGTCTTGTCCAAAGGGTTGTTGTGTCCAAGTATGAAGACAATCTACCTATTAATAATAAAGTTATGGACAATTTTAGTAAAAATCAATATTTTGACCTTGAAGGTGAAGGTCATTTATCAGTCAAGGTCAAGTTTAGTCTGGTCTACTTGAAGGTCTTGTCCAAAGGGTTGTTGTGTCCAAGTATGAAGACAATCCATTAACTTTTAAAACAAGAGGGCCATGATGGCCCTGTATAGCTCACCTGAGTATGACTGTTTTAACAAAGTTGCTATGGACCTGGTTAATTGACCCCAGATGACCATTATTCGAACTTGACCTAGAAATTATTGAAACAATCTCTTTGACATATTTCAAGGTTATTTGTACTGAAAATGTTATCTCTAGAGAGTTAACAAGGTTTTTCCATATTTTGGCTCTATGACCTAGTTTTTTAACCTAGATGTCCCATATTCGAACTTGACCTAGAAATTATTGAAACAATCTCTCTGACAAATTTCCAGGAAAAAAGTAGCCTCTAGAGTGTTAACAAGGTTTTTTGATATTTAGGCTCTGTGACCTAGTTTTCCACTCCAGATGACCCATATTCAAACTTTAGCTAGAAACCATAGAATTAAGCTTTCTGACAAATTTCCAGATTATTTGGAATGAAAATGTTACCTGTAGAGTGTTAACAAGGTTTTTCCATATTTGGGCTCTGTGACCTAGTTTTTGACCCAAGATGACCCATACTCCAACCTGAGGTAGAAATCATCAAAAAAACCTGTCTGACAAATTTCCAGGATATTTGGGCTGAAAATGTTACCTCTGGAGTGTTAAAAAGGTTTTTTAATATTTGAGCCATGTGACCTAGTTTTTGATCCCAGATGACCCATATCCAAATATGAGCTAGAAATCATTGAAACAACCATTCTGACAAATTTCAAGGACATTTGGACTAAAAATGTAACCTCTAGAGCATTTACAAGGTTTTTCTACTTTTGGGCTCTGTGACCTAGTTTTTGACCCCAGAAAACCTATATTCAAAACTGGGCTAGAAATCATCAATAGAACCTTTCTGACAAATTTCCAGATTATTTGAACTGAAAATGTTACCTTTAGAATGTAAACAAGGTTTTTCCATATTTGGACTCTGTGACCTAGTTTGTGACAGTCTTCACGAATAACTTTTTGAAGCACTGGACATTCGGACCAGCCAAGGCAATAATCTTGACTGGACCGAATGACATTTAACTGGACAGAATAATAGCTGTGAACAATGCTATAAGGATGAACAAAACAATAAAACTATGTTTTAAAGTAGAACTTGTCATGTTAAAAATAATATTAACAAGAAATGTTTGTAAAACATAAATGCCCCCCGGCAGCACCTAATTGCTTGTGGTTGGGCCAAAGCGTTCTCTAGTTATTGATCAGAAACCGTTTTTAGGATTAAGGTCCCTGTGGCCTTGACCTTTGACCTAATGACCTCAAAATCAATAGGGGTCATTTACTGGTCATGACCAACCAGCATACCAAGTTTGGTGAACCTAGGTCAAAGCGTTCTCTAGTTATTGATCGGAAACCGTTTTTAGAGTCAAAGTCTCTGTGAGCTTGACCTTTGACCTAATGACCTCAAAATCAATAGGGTGTCATCTACTGGTGATGACCAACCAGCATACCAAGTTTGGTGAACCTAGATTAAAGTGTTCTCTAGTTATTGATCGGAAACCGTTTTAAGGATGAAAGTCTCTGTGATCTTGACCTTTGACCTAATGACCTCAAAATCAATAGGGTGTCATCTACTGGTGATGACCAACCAGCATACCAAGTTTGGTGAACCTAGGTCAAAGCGTTCTCTAGTTATTGATCGGAAACCGTTTTTAAGATGCAAGTCTCTGTGATCTTGACCTTTGAGCTAATGACCTCAAAGTCAATAGGGGTCATCTACTGGTGATGACCAACCAGTATACCAAGTTTGGTGAACCTAGGTCAAAGCGTTCTCTAGTTATTGATGAGAAACCATTTTTAGGATGAAGGTCCCTGTGAGCTTGACCTTTGACCTAATGACCTCAAAATCAATAGGGTGTCATCTACTGGTGATGACCAACCAGCATACCAAGTTTGGTGAACCTACGTCAAAGCGTTTTCTAGTTATTGATCGGAAACCGTTTTTAAGATGCAAGTCTCTGTGATCTTGACCTTTGAGCTAATGACCTCAAAGTCAATAGAAGTCATCTACTGGTGATGACCAACCAGTATACCAAGTTTGGTGAACCTAGGTCAAAGCGTTCTCTAGTTATTGATGAGAAACCATTTTTAGGATGAAGGTCCTTGTGAGCTTGACCTTTGACCTAATGACCTCAAAATCATCAGGGGTCATCTACTGGTGATGACCAACCAGCATACCAAGTTTGGTGAAACTAGGTCAAAGCGTTCTCTAGTTATTGATCAGAAACCGTTTTTAGGATGAAGGTCCCTGTGATCTTGACCTTTGACCTAATGACCTCAAAATCAATAGGGTGTCATCTACTCGTGATGACCAACCAGCATACAAAGTTTGGTGAACCTAGGTCAAAGCGTTCTCTAGTTATTGGTCGGAAACCGTTTCTACCTACAAGGTCAATGTGACCTTGACCTTTGACCCCTTGACCCCAAAATCAATAGGGGTCATCTACTGGCGATGGACAATCATCCTTCCAAGTTTGAAGTTCCTAGGCCTAAGCGTTCTTTAGTTATTGGTCGGAAACCATTTCTACCTACAAGGTCAATGTGACCTTGACCTTTGACCCCTTGACCCCAAAATCAATAGGGGTCATCTACTGGTGATGGACAATCATCCTACCAAGTTTGAAGTTCCTAGGCCTAAGCATTCTTTAGTTATTGGTCGGAAACCATTTGGTCTATGGACCGACAGACAGACAAATGCAAAGCAATATTCTTTGAAGAGGGGGCATAATTATACTTTGAACTTGCTTCATAGCCTAACAATATTATTGTTTAGTGAAAATAATAGTATTCATTTTTTATGTTAAAAATAATACTAATTATACTTTGAACTTGCTTCATAGCCTAACAATAGTATTGTTTAGTGAAAATAATAGTATTCAAGGCTTTTTCCCCCTTCTACGCAGTTTACAGGCGTCTTCCCCTTAGGAAAATTCCTTAAAATCATAGTTTTCCCTAAAATTCAATTTACATCAAGTTTTTCTTCCCCTTTTGCAAAAAACTGCATTAAATGTCCCCAAATTTAAGGGAAGGGCACATTCCCCAACCTGTGAAAAAGCTCTGGTATAACTGATTCATTTCTACTTCTACTTGATACTCCCGAGCAATCAATACTGATTATAACTGGGAGGCGCTTTGTCAGGAAAACTGTGTAAAAAAGTATTAGTTGCACTGTTAAAAGTTTAAAAGATAAAATGTTGACAGAGTAAGAGAGTGCATGATTAAAAACAATAAGGGCGGGACTAGATGGTGACAGTCACCAGCCTATCCTTAAAGATATCTAGGCTGGGACTGGATTTGACCTGGTATGGTAAGCTATTCCAATACCTTAAAGTTCTGGGAAAGTTGGAGCTGAGGTGATACTGGGTACGAGACTGGGGGATCAGGAAGTTCAAGTTTCTAGTTGGACTAAGGTGACTATGGTCAACATAAACAAGGTTGTACTGGATCTTATAGAGAAAAAGTAGGGAGGATTGGAGTCTGCGGCTTTCTAGGGTGGGCCATCTAAGTTCATTTAATATATTTGTTACACTACTTTGAAAATCATAATTATTACAAACACACCTAGCCGCAGCTCATTGTACACTTTCAATTTTGTAGGTAAGATGTTTCTGCATTCATTTGTACAGGACACTGTTAGTTCAGTTAAACTTTTTACCAGATTTTTATCTCAACTTTTTTTCCCAACTTCTGAAAATGCCTTAATTATATACATGTCACCATTGATTACCCCTGGTATATATTCCGTATGACTACATTATGTACCATGGTCGATAAATGAGTGTAATGGAATGGATCGAAAATGTATACATGCATGTAAAAAAAGACAAAAACAGGAAACCGAAACAGAGTTAATTCATGAAACAGACTAATGAAAATAAGGTCTTACTTTCGGCTGGCTTTTTTCTCTTTACACCAGAAATAGCCTGGTCAATAATTAAAATAAAATATCATATTTATCGCAAAAACTGGAAAGGGAGATTAAAGCCTGAGCACCGGTTATGTGTAAACTAAGTACGAATGCGTTATGTAGTAGTTGGGGTTAATGAATCGCTGTTCTATGGAGAAGAATGCATTTTTAAGAAACAATTTCATTTTATTTTCAAAAAAACTACTTTTTACTTGCTTCTCAACTTTGTTTACTGTATTTAGTAAAAAAAAAAAAATAGTCTGGAGTTCCTTCCCCTGACACTACGTAATTTTACATTATGTCCGGGAACCAGACTAAAAAAAAAAGCAGCACCAATATTCACTGGACAGTCGGACTACTGATTTGTAATATTTTACTGGACCGTCAGCCATTTTGGTGGACTGGGCCTTCGGTCCGGCGGCTAAATTCGAAAACTGTTGTGACCCCAGATGACCCATATTGGAACTTGATCTAGAAATCCTCAAGGCAACTTTTCTGACAAATTTTCAGATTATTTGGGCTGAAAATGTTACCTCTAGAGTGTTAACAAGATGTTTCTATTTTTGGGCTCTGTGACCTAGTTTTTGAACCCAGATGACCCATATTAGAACTTGAGCTAGAAATCATCGATAGAACTTTTCTGACAAATTTCCAGGATATTTGGACTGAAAAAGTAGCCTCTAGAGTGTTAACAAGGTTTTTTTATATTTGGGCTCTGTGACCTAGTTTTCCAACCCTGATAACCCATGTTCATACACGTCCGAGATATTAATGAGACAAACATCCTGACCAAGTTTCATGACAATTGAGGCAAAAATGTGACCACTAGAGTGTTAACAAACTAATTGTAGACGGACGGACGGACGGACGACGGACAAAAGGTGATCAGAAATGCTCACTCTGTCACTATGTGACAGGTGAGCTAAAAATTATGATCAATGTTAAAGTTCTGGATGGCAATGGCAACGGCAGCGACAACAGCAATGACAACGACGATGACTATAGCAATAACTCAGTTTTTTCTTCGAAAAAAGTCGAGCTAAAAAATCAAAGTCGTGATGAAGTTAACTAGTGTTCCAGTGAATAAAACTCAGTGTAAGTGACTGCTATTACATTCACTACATTCTTTACTTACAATCCTAGGTTAAAGCTTTTTCACTCAAGGAAAAAAAAACAGACCTTCTTTCTTTCAGTTTGACGTTTGCACATATATATTTCAAATCAGATCCGAATCTCTAGAATAATGACATTTAATTCCTAATAAAATTTCCAAGTGTTGAAGTACTTTGTTGTTATCACAGCTACATGTACAATGCTAACAGGATGGCAATTATAACTAAGCAATTATCATAATGTAATTGCATAATAGTCGTTTGATCTTTGAAGACCTGTTATACTTGGTTGTTTTCAGGATTGACCTAATTTGCCTGTCATGAAAAAAACATGCCACAGGCTAAAAAATAACCTGTCAGATAATTATGATACTAATTTACTGCTTTTTAACAAAGTCACCTGATTTAATGTCCATTATAATTTCACTGAATTTAGTAATTCGCATAGTAAATCTGTATAGTGAAAGCGATCTTGGTGGACCCAATGCGTACAAATTATTTATTTAAGAAAAATACAAAATAAGCCATCAATTTATTTAGCATATTTTCTAGTGGTAGTCGGCCAATGATGAAAAAATTGCTACTTTTGATTATGCATTTCTAAGTAAATATTCTTTCAATATTAGTAAAATTTTCAAAACTTAACTATAAATGCACAAACTTTATTATGGTGTTGGTTGAATCTGTGACTTTCGTTTCCCTTTCATAGAATTCCTTAGATAGCTTTGAAGTTATTCTCCAGACAAGCATACCGTAATTAAGTACATAAAGGGAGACCATTCATAAACTAAGTAATGTAGGGTTATGGTTCTTTGACACTACATTTCCTCTAACCAATCTCTATAACTGTCTGGAGTTTCAATGAGAAATCATTGAGTTTACAAGCATTAATAAACATTTTAAGAATCATTAAGGGAGATAATTCAAAAATTAAGCAAGGTAGACATATGGTTATTGAATAGTGCACTTTCACTCACTAGTATCTATGACTGTGTGAAGTTTTAATCAAATTCCTTCAATACTTTGCAAAGTAATATCCGGACAAGCATTGTTGAGTATTATAAAGGGAGATCATTTAAAAACTAAGTAATTATAGTATTGGTTCTTTGACACTGCAATTCCTCTGACTAGTCGCTATAACTGTTTGAAGTTTCAATGAGATATCATGGTCAGTTTAGGAGTTATATTCCAGACAAGCATTATTAACTTAAGGGAGATAATTAAACAAGGGGGCCATTGGCCCCAAAGCGTTCACCTGAGGATAGACTGTTATTTGAGTGAAAGCGATCATTATGTCCTGTAAATTTTCAAAGTAAACAGGACCTACTGTCCTGTGAATAAAATTCACAGTATCTGTTCATATTTACATTATAACCTGACCTAATGGTCACCTTATATCGGCGGTCACCTGGTGTCAACGGTCATTTCATGACGCTCCCATCAAAAATCCTTCTAAATGACATGTTAATTAAATGGTCACTTCACCTCTGCGGCCAGAGGCCACACTATCTGCATTCAATTTGCCGAAATTCAACCCGTTTAGTGGTCACGTATTGTCTGCTTAAGGTGTGAATATATTTAGACAAGCCCTAGAATAAACCCTCGAAGGCACACATGACAATACACAGTACTTAAAAGTATCAGTGAGTTAATTTGGCGACTATGTGTTACACATGCATTACAATGTGTTTCAATTTTAGACTCTCAAAGTAAAGGGTTGATTTAACCTTTGATCTCATTAGGTGTTCAGAAGTTTGTTTTGTAATTACAAAAGGTATTGATTTCAGCAGTCAACAGAAAATAAAATAAATATAAGCACCTACGAAACATGCTTTCTAACTGAACTCTATTTTAAATGTCACGGAGTAAAAGAAAACGAAGCTAAGTAAAACTATGCTTTATTCTTTATCTCGGCTCGTTTGGAAAACACCTTGTATGAATCATCCCGATTACGCAAATCAATTTTAATATCTAGCTTTTAAGAAGGTTTTGTGACTTTCAAAGATTAACTTAGAACAAAGACATTTTCAAACATGCAATTACATACGTTACTTAAGATAGCACTTAAGAAACAAATGTTTTGACTTTCCTGGAGTAAAGCTGAGATCGCTGGTGTCACGATTAGAAAGTCAGTGATAATGATAATATCTAAAAGAATTTAAATGACTGCAATATACTTTATGTATTGTATTTTGAATTATCATATTAAAAAGTTAATAAAGATACTTTTGTAAACAACAACTGATTAAGTGTTATAATTTTGTGTTCAAAGTAACCACATGTCTACTAGTACTACAGAAAGTGTGCCAACATTACCCCCTAAATATGCGGTCACCTTGCATAAGCAGCCAAAATTACCGTTTTACCTTTGTTGGCTGCTTAAGTAAGGTTGGACTGTACTACAAATGCAACAACAAATTTTACAGTTTTATTTACTGTAGGGCAAAGCATACTAGTAATACATCAAATCTTAGGACTGTAGACCTCTAGTGTTTCAAAGAAGGATCTTTTTAAAGATTTTACTGAAACCCAGGATGACCCCCTAGACAAGGCCAATTTTGACCCCAGTGCTACAATTTGAACAAACTTAGTAGAGGTCTCAACACAATGTTTCATGTCAAATATCTAAGCTCTAGCCTTTGCAGTTTTAAAGGAGTAGATTTTTTAAAGTTTTTATAGATGAATATAAAGACAAGAGGGCCATGATGGCCCTAGATCGCTCACCTGAATACTTTGCCTTTGGGTCTGCTATTGAGCTAACATCAAAAGCTTTTGTAAGAAGCTCCCTATATCACTCTATATGAATACAAGTGACCCCCAGGGCAGGGCCAAATTTCACTCAAGGGGCATAATTTGAACAAAATTGGTAGATGACCTCTAACTGATGCTCCATTAAAAAAAAATATCTAAATTCTAGGCCTTGTGGTTTCAGACAAAAGGTTTTTTAAAGTTTAGCCTATATAAGCCTAGGTAACATCAACTGACCCACGGGGCAGGGCCAAATTTGACCCAAGGGGTATAATTTGAAAAAAATTGGTAGAGGTCCAGTAGACAATGCTACACACCAAATCTTAAGGCTCAGGCCCTTGTCATTTCAGAGAAGAAGATTTTCAAAGTTTTCCCTATATTAGCCTATATAAAATCAATTGACCCCCGGGGTGGGCCAAATTTCACCCCAGGGGCATAATTTGAACAAACTTGGTAGAGGTCCACTAGACAATGCTACATAACAAATCTTAAGGCTCAGGGCCTTGTGGTTGCAGACAAGAAGATTTTTTATAGTTTCACTATATAAGCCTATGTAAAATCAATTGACCGGCCCGGGGCAGGGCAAAATTTGGCCCCAGGGGCATAATTTTAACACCCTTGGTAGAGGTAGAGGTTCACTAGAAAATGCTATATACCAAATCTTAAGGATCAGGCCCTTATGGTTTCAGACAAGAAGAATTTTTTTAAGTGTCACTATATAAGCCTATGTAAAATCAATTGACCCCCGGGACAGGGCCAAATCTGACCCCAGGGGCCTAATTTGAACAAACTTAGAAGAGGTCCACAAGACAATGCTACACACCAAATCCAAAGGCTAAGTACCTTGTGGTTTCAGACTAGAAGATTTTTAAAGTTTCACTATATAAGCCCATGTAAAATCAATTGGAGACAATGCTACATACCAAATCTTAAGGCTCTGGGCCATGTGGTTGCAGACAAGAAGATTTTCAAAGTTTTCCCCATATAGGCCCAAATTTGACCCCAGGGGTATAATTTGAGCAAATTTGGGTGAGGTCCACTAGATATTGTTACATACCAAATCTTAATGCTCAGGACCTTGTGGTTTCAGACAAGAAGATTTTCAAAGTTTTTCCTTTCAGTTGCCATAGCAACCAGAGTTCTTGATTGAATTCAATTATTTGAACAACTTTGGTAGAGCTACATACAAGGAATATCCCAGGTATGTTTCATCAATGTTGGCTTAGCTGTTTAGGAGAAGGATTTGTTCAAGTCAAATTGTTGATGACGCATGACGACGGACGATTATGGTTATTGGACAATGCACTTCCTCTTACTGGTCTCTATCAATGTTGTAAGTTTCAATCAAATTCCTTCAAAGCTTTCCAAGTTATTCTCCGGACAAGAGTGTGATGGACGGATGGAAGGATGGACAAAGCGGCGACTATATGCTCTCCCTTCGGGAAGCATAAAATCATCAGAGTGTGACATGATAAAGATATGCACAACAAGGCTTGGTACTTATGATTCTTGCAAAGTATTATCAAAATCTGAGAAATATTGCTGAGAAATAGTCAGGACAAATTTTGTCTATGGACAAGCGGCTGACCGGACGTGTCCTTTGTTCTTTTAGCAAAGAAAGGGCATTTATAGGCGCCTCAAAGCTTACAGAATGAATAGCATCAAAGAAAATTTACAGATTGTTCCCATAGCCACCTAAATATCTAATAGTATGTACGGATGGACAGGTGGACTGACTGACGGAAGGACCAACTGACCAATGCATGTGAACCCAATATAGCCCCCAGATATTCTATCAAGGGTTATAATTAGAGAGATTACTTTAATTTTCATGCTCTACATAGCCTCTACATAGCCATGCTTTCAATTCAGTGTATGCAAACAAAGTAGATGATCCAGAGTCAAAACAGAGGAAACACAAGTGGTTTTTACAGAATATGAATCAAGAATGTTTGATACAGCTGGTAGTATTCTTTTTAGCATCAATTTTAAATTCTGAACATGACTGATGTTATGGATGTCTTGATTAAAGCTATCCATGTTGAAAAACTGCTGAGAGACATAATAGAGGGCTAACCTTCAGAATTACTCTCTGGTCAAATGGGGCCTCATCAACTTGCTCTGGCTGTTCACTTTGGTACTGCTCTAGCTGAGACCTTATAACCTGGGCTATAGCTGACACAAAGTTCACTGGGTTAAGGTCCAGGTCATCACACAGAATCTCTGCAAACATCTCTGGGGTTATCAAAGTCTCTGTTAAAAACAAAATGAAACTAGAACAGTCATTAAAGATGACAAATACTGCTGCAACTGCGATTTTAATGCTGAGTGTCCCATTTTCCCTAAATCAATGTCTTTTTGACAAGGCATGCATCTTGCCTTGTGTTTGTTGCCATTAAACCCATGAAAATTCAAGCAGCCAATGTTAAAAGCACACTTTCCCAGCACATTGAATGATTCACATCGCCATTTGTAATTGACATTGATGTAAGCGGCTGCAATATGATTGGCTGTATTATTGGCAGACCCGTTGTCAGCATTGTTTCCCTTTGTATCCAAGGAAACTACTGCTGCCATCAACAACAAATATTAATTCAGATATTGACAACCTCTGTTCTGCGTTCTTTCATTCAAAGACCTATTTGTCATATTTATAATTTATGTGTCAGCTGAGAGAATTGTATAATTTATGGGCCCTCGAACACAATCAACTCTATTTTCAAGGACGTTTTAAGGCCAAGTTCAACTAGATGTTTTTTGTGAAAAACGAATGTCTCCCCCCTGCAACGGATGGAAGAAAGAGATATCACCTTTCTGAAAGCCTCTGTCATTTATTATGGTATAAAGAATATTATATATATATATATTAACATATGTATGGTTATGATAGTTTCACACCTTACTGTAGGCACAGTTGACGTCACCTGACATCACAGTGGAACTGTCTGTATCAACGGCAGGGTGGAAGACAGCATATGATACATCATGGTAGCTGTAGGGTATTTGCGTAACACCAGCTTAAATGCAGTCCATGTTTTTAACATATATATGGTCGAGAAGTGTCCTTCCAGCCGTGACCTTGACCTTTGACCTACTGACCCTAGAATCAATAGGGTTCTTCAATAAAGGCAATCACCCTATGAACTTTTAAGGCCCTGGATGTAAAAGAACTCCAGTTATTGAGTGGAAACGGTTTACACTCTTTGGGCCCCTGTGACCTTGACCTTTGACCTACTGATCCTAAAATCAATAGGGTTCTTCTACTCAATAAGGGCAATCACCCTATGAAGGTTGAACGCTCTGCGTGAAATAGAACTCAATTTATTGTGTAGAAACGGTTTACACTCTTCGGGCCCCTATGACCTTGACCTACTGACCTCAAAATCAATAGAGTCCTTCTACTAAATAAGGGCAATCACCCTATGAAGCTTGAAAGCTCTGGATCAAACAGTAGTCCAGTTATTGAGCGGAAATGATATACACTCTTTGGGTCCCTGTGACCTTGACCTTTGACCTACTAACCCCAAAATCAATAGAGTTCTTCTACTCAATAAGGGCAATCATCCTATGAAGTTTGAAGGCTCTGGGTCAAACGGCAGTCCAGTTATTTAGCGGAAATGGTTTACAGTTTTCGGGCCCCTGTGACATTGACCTTTGACCTTCTGACCCTAAAATCAATAGGGTTCTTCTACTCAATAAAGGCAAGCATCCTATGAAGTTTGAAGGCTCTGAGTCAAACGGTAGTCCAGTTATTGAGCAGAAACGGTTTACACTCTTCGGGCCCCTGTGACCTTGACCTTTGACCTACTGACCCCAAAAACAATAGGGTTTTTCTACTCAATAAGGGCAATCATCCTATGAAGTTTGAAGGTTCTGGGTGAAATAGAACTCCAGTTATTGTGCGGAAACAGTTTACACTCTAAAGGCCCCTATGACCTTGACCTTTGACCTACTCACCCCAAAAACAATAGGGTTTATTACTCAATAAGGGCAATCATCGAATGAAGTTTGAAGGCTCTGGGTCAATCAGTACTCCAGTTATTGAGCGGAAACGAAGTGTGACTGACCTACATACGGACAAAAGGACAGACAGACAGACCGACAGACAAGGCAAAAACAATATGTCTCCCCCAGAGGGGGCGGAAGACATAATTTAGTGTCTTTTAAAGGCCAATGCTGAAAATTAGGGACTTTTACATGCCTGTATGAACCATGCAATGGTAGACGTTCATGGAAAGTGTCTAAATAGCAAATTATGTAAAATATCAATGACAAGTAGAAATTTCTATTTTTTGCTTACATGACCTTGACCCCAGTGACCTTAAACCCCAAAGAATGGTAATAGGTCTTTGCAAGTTACCTACATACCAAATATCTAAGATATCTGTCACTAAATGAAGACTCTATGGAGAACAAGGCAGTCTGAAGGACAGCTAAATCCCCTTCAGCAGCAGACATGAATCTGTACTTCTTGACCTTTGACCAACCATGACCTTGATGTTGTGCCATGCATATTATAAGCACACAGTCTCATGACAGTAATTACTTGTGCCAAGTTATTTAAAATCTTCCATAAAGTCAAGAAGTTATGGAAAACATTTAACCTTGACCTTGGGGGTAGCAACCTGGATGTTGGGTTCTGCACATCGTGTCTTAGTGGTGATCATTTGTGCAAAGTAATTAAAAAACTTTTTGTAAGCCAAGTTAGTAAGTTATAGAGCAGACATGAAATGTGGATATTTGACCTTTAACTGTGACCTTGACTCTCTGGGTAGCAACCCAATAATTGTTCTCTGCACATCGTCTCATAATAGTGATCACTTGTGCAAAGTTATTTCAAAATTTTTTCAGCGGTTTAAAAGTTATGGAGCAGACATGAAATGTAGACTTTTAACACTTGACCTTTAAGTGTGACCTTGACCTTGGGGGTAGCAACACAATAATTGTGCTCTGCTCTTCATCTCATAATGGTGATCATTTGTGCCAAGTTATTTCAAAAAAATTTCAGCAGTTTAAAAGTTATGGAGTGAACACGAAATGTAGACTTTTTAACACTTGCATTTAAGTGTGACCTTTACCTTGGGAGTAGCAACCCAATTATTGCGCTTTGCACATCGTCTCATAATGGTGATCACTTGTGCAAAGTTATTTAAAAAAAAAATCATCAGTTTAAAGAGGCTGTGCTCCAGATAACAAAAAAAAGAAAGTTTTCTTGTGTTATAAATTCCTTGTAATATTTATGACTAATGCTAAAAAACTAACTTACTGACAAAAAATAAGTCAGATAATCACATTATAATTTTTTTTTTTCCTTTCATAGTGCTATACCGTAATGCGACGGTATAACTATATCGTATAACATTTAAAGTAAATAATTGTTATTTCAGTTGCAGTGATAATGGTGACAGTAAAAGCATTGGAAAAAATTTTGTTATTATGAGGGTCCAGAGTTCAAATCAAGCTGAAGCGAATATATTTTTTTGTTCTATTTTGACTTTTATAATCAGTTTTGAAGTAAAATATCATCTTGTTATAATCTCACGGCATCTAGATATTTAATTTATGTAAAAATTACTTTTATATCAAATCTGGAGTACAGCCCTTTAAAAAGCTATGGAGTTGACACAAAAGTGTAACAGACGGACTGAAGGACGTACATCCGGCCGAAAATGGATAGAGGGCCTTTCTTTTGTTATTTTCTTTTGTTTAATAGAGGGCCATTAGCCCCTTATTCTACTGCTACGGAATGAACTCTATTGTTCTCTTTAGTTAGATGGCCCCCTATTTCTTTTTGGTAGTGTGGACTGACGGAAGGAACTGACAGACGGAGGCCATTCCAATAAAAATAAATCTAAAATCTATTCTAGCCTCAGTGACCTAGACAATGACCTGAGTGACTGGCAGAGGTTAGTGTCAAGTGCCTTTATACCAAATATATAAGACATTGGTCAATAGATAAAACTCTATAATGAAGAAGTTAAACTGTCCATTCTTGGTGACTCCAGGGACAGGGCCAATTTAGACCTCAGGGCCAAGATTTGAACAACCTGGTAGAGGTCCACTAAGGTTACACATCAAATATCTTATCACTAGGCCTTTTGGTTTCTGACAAGAAAATTATTTTTATAAAGTATTTTTCTTATGCAAGTTTTTACTAAAATCAAGTGACCCCTAGGGTGGCATCAATTATGACTCCAGGAGCATAATTTGAACAATCTTGGTAGAGGACCTATAGATGATGCTCCATGCACAATATCTTATCCCTAGATCTTGTGGTTTCATTAAAGAAGATTTTCTGAATTTTCCCTAAGTATGCCTTTATTAAATCAAGAGACCCCCAGAGTGGGACCTTTAATGACTCCAGTGACATAATTTGATAATCTTTGTAGAGGACCTCTAGGTGAACCTGTAAGCCAAATATCAAATCCCAATTTTTTTTTAATTGTCCCTATATAAGCCAATGTAAAATCATGTTGAAGCTGGGGGGTTTGGGGAGGCAGGGGAGGAATCTACCAGATGATACTTCAAACTAAATATCTAAGTTCTAGGTCTTGTGATTTCAGGCCAGAAGAGTTCTTAAACTTTTTGATATATCAATCTATGTAAAATCAATGGACCTCTGGAGCAGGGCCAATTTTGACCCTAGAGCCATGATTTGTAACATTTTTGTAGAGGTCCTCTAAATGATGTAATAAACCAAATATCGAGGCTCTAGGACTTGTGCTATCTGACAAGAAGATTTTTACAGTTTTTCCTTTCAGTAGCCATGGCAAGTTCTGCATGGAATTTCATTTTTTAATTAATTCTGAAAGGGGACCATACAAGGATCATTGCTGTGAAGTTTGGTTGCAATTTACCCACTAGTATATGTTGTTTGACATTAAATGTGGATGACAGACAGATGGCTAATGGACAAAAGAGCATTCTAAAAGCTACAATAAAGAAAGGTGTGTAAAAGACAGAATACACAAGCTACAGAAATACTAGAACATTAATAATCTTTTAAAAAATAATCCCAACCATTTTTATTCCATGTAAAACAATCTCTGAGTTTCTGTCCCTCATACTCCATGTCAAGACGGATTGGTACCAGGTTCTCTAGTTGGTTTGCATTCTCATGGTTCTGAGCTGGGTCAGAGTCATCATAACTACAAAAGGAACAAAGATAAACATATTCCACAAAACTAGATGGTTTTCATAAAATAAAGGATGTCTCCCCCTGCAATGCCATACCCGGAATATTAAAGGGGACATATAGCAAATGAGGCATACCGAAATGTAAAGTGTTCAGAAAACGTTTCCCAACAAACAGGAAATGATTAGAACATGACAGGAAGTACACAAGAGGGCCATGATGGACCTAGATCGCTCACCTGGATACTTTGCCTTTGGGTCTGCTATTGAGCTAACATCAAAAGCTTTTCAAGAATTCCCCTATATAAATCTATATGAATACAAGTGACCCCCAGAGCAGGGTCAAATTTCTGTCAAGGGGCTTTATTTGTACAAACTTGGTAGATGACCTCTAACTGAAGCTCCATTAAAAATATCTAAGTTCTAGGCTCTGTGGTTTCAGACAAGAGGTTTTTTAAAGTTTTGCCTATAATAAGCCTAGGTAACATCAACTGACCCCCTGGGCAGGGCCAAATTTGACCCTATGGGCATAATTTGAACAAATTTGGTAGAGGTCCACTAGACAATGCTACATATCCAATCTTAAAGCTCAGGGCCTTGTGGTTTCAGACAAGAAGATTTTCAAATTTTCTCTTTATAAGCCTATGTATAACCAATGACCCCGAGGGGGCCAAATTTGACCCTAGGGGTACAATTTGAACAAACTTGGTAGAGGTCCATGAGACAATGCTACATACCAAATCTTAAGGCTCATGCCCTTGTCATTTCAGAGAAGAAGATTTTCAAAGTTTTCTCTATATAAGCCTATGTAAAATCAATTGACCCCCAGGGGGTTGCCAAATTTGACCCAAGGTGCAGAAATTCAACAACTTGGTAGAGGTCCACTAGGCAATGATACATACCAAATCTTAAGGCTCAGAGCCTTGTGGTTTTAGACAAGATTTTCGAAGTTTTTCCTATATAAGCAAGGGTTAAAGTTTTCCAGATTGTGCCGGATTTCCGGCCTCTGTCTGGGCTGTTTTTCCAATTCATATAAATCCGGGTCGAAATTTTGGGGGGTGGGGTGGGGGTCAGGTCGATCTGAAACTTCATTTCGGCGAAAGCTTCGCCGCGTCGTAAGAGTACTGTTATGGACCGGGAAACGGCTTTTACTCTTCCCGATTTCTATCGCGCATTTTGATTGGATGACTTATTGTTAGAATAATCCAATGAGTATCGCCGATTCATTCTGAAGTTTACAAGCAAAGGTGGCCGCTTAAGTTTTATGATTTGAATTTATAAAATTTACGATGTAATTTTTACCAGCTGGCTACAACGTGAACGAAATTGATAAGGGAGCGAAGAACAAATGGAGGTAGTTAACTTTTGTAGTTCCATAAAAATGGTTCCATAAATTTACAAGGAAATGAGATTTTTGATATGCCAAACAGCTAAATTCCAAGAGCTTCCGGGGGCCTCTGGCCCCCTGGACCCCCTGCCAGGGCTTTGCCCTGGACCCACCGGGGGCCCTAGCGGCCCCCAGCTTGGATTTCAGGATTTTCTAAATCTGCAACTTTTACCCCTGTATAAGCCTATGAAAAACCAATAACCCCAGGGTGGGGCCAAATTTCACCCCAGGGGTATAATTTGAACAAACTAAGTTAAGTCCACTAGACAATGCTACATACCAAATCTTAAGACTCAGGGCCTTGTGGTTTGACACAAGAAGATTTTTGAAGTATCAATATATAAGCCTTTGTAAATTCAATTGACCCCATGGGCATAATGTGAACAAACTTGGTAGTGGTCCACTAGAAATGCTACACACCAAATCTTAAGGCTCAGGGCCTTGTAGTTTCAGACAAGACTTTTTAAGCCTATGTAAAATCAATGACCCCCGGGCAGAGCAAAATTTGTCCCAAGGGGTATAATTTGAACAAACTTGGTAGAGGTCTACTAGACAATGATACACACCAAATCTTAAGGCTCAGGGCCTTGTGGTTTCAGACAAGTAGATTTTGAAAGTTTTTCCCTATATAAACCAATGAAAAACCAATGACCCTGGAGCAGGGCCAAATTTGACCCCAAGAGCATAATTTGAACAAACTTGGTAGAGGTTCACTAGACAATGCTACATACCAAATCTTAAGGCTGAGGCCCTTGTCGTTTCAGACAAGAAGATTTTTTAAAGTTTCAATATATAAGCCTTTGTAAAATCAACTGACCCCTGGGGCAGGGCCAAATTAGACCCCAGGGGCATAATTTGAATAAACTTGTTAGAGGTCCACTAGACAATGCTACACACCAAATCTTAAGGCCCAGGGCCTTGTAGTTTCAGACAAGAAGTTTTTTAAAGTTTCACAATGTAAGCCTATGTAAAATCAATTGACCCCCAAGGCGGGGCCAAATTTCACCCCAGGGGTATAATTTGAACAAACTTGGTAGAGGTCCACAAGACAATGCTTCACACCATATTTTAAGGCTCAGGGCCTTGTGGTTTCAGACAAGAAGATTTTCAAAGTTTTTCCTTTCGGTTGACATAGCAACCAGAGTTCTTGATGGAATTGAATTCTTTGAACAATTTTGGTAGAGATTCATGCAAGGAATATCCCAGGCATGGTTTGTCAATTGTTTGCTTAGCGGTTTAGGAGGAGATGTTGTTCAAGTCAAATTGTTGACGACGCATGTGGATGAACGCTGGAAAATGAACGATCCCAAATGCTCAGGTGAGCTAATAAAAAATTTGTGTAGCATACAAAATGACCACAATGTTTATATCAGATGACCTGTACCGACAGATCCCTTCCATCCCCATCCCAAAAAGTGGAAGGGTTTTTTCAAAGCAAGGTCAGTCATCCTTTGATGCTTGAAGATAAGGGAACATTGAACTTACCAACTAGAGATTGTTATTTAGAAAAACGTATGTTTCCACACACACCCAACCCCACCCACACACATGTTGTTTACAGAAAGAATGCTAGTTATAACTGCATTCAAATTTGGACAAATCAAGGGCTGCAACTCTGCTAAAAATCATCCAACCAGTATAAGCCAAAAACATCCATAACAACACTTGCTAACAAAACTCTGTCACAGACAGTATATGCCCCACCAATCATTGTTTGATCATTGTTTGGGTAAAGTCAGAATTTGCATATAAAGAAAATGGGGAAAAAGTCAATAATATGTTTTTCAAAGAATAACTTTGTGGTTATCATCTTGATCAAAGAGCAATAACTCCTTCAAAAATTCTGCAATCGCAAAAGTTACGATAAAACATTCTATGAAAGTTTGGTGGAAATTGCATACAAAATGTAGGAGTTGTGCACAGAAACATATATATAATAATTATAACTAGAAATGTGTCAATAGGACACAGATGCCCCCACTCAACCTAGCTACTCATATAGGTAGCAATAATTATATGGCTACAAGACAGTCATACAGGCTGAATCATTAATAAGATTGGTTTAACAAAATGACATCTATAAGAAACCTGTTGTGGTTTCCAACACTGTGACCAATGGATGAATATTATCCTTCACAATCCTGTATGCATAGTTGGACATTCTTGGAGTTTGCATATGGTAAACAGGTGTTTTCATGTCTAATTTGTACTAATTTCCTAAGTTATATGTTCTGTAAGTCAGGCTACTGTATTTATAAAATGTCCATTGTCATCTACATAGCAAACAATTTTAAGTAACTGTTGGAACAAAATTTCACCATTTCCATACTTAAATGTTGAATTCTGCTTAAGCTGGTGCTAATGGGCGTGGATGGTAACTTGCATTTTCCATTACTGTCCATGAACATGCTCAATCAAACTGAGTCTGCAATTTGACCATCAGAACAGCATTAAACTCACTAAGAAGAAGGAACATTTTTTAGGTATCAAACTGTAGGGCAACAATGCTGTGGTCTGAGAAGTAGGTTGACAGGCAGGATAATCTGGGTTGTAGAATATTATTCTGTATGTAGAAAAGGTCAAGTGTAGAACCACCTCTGTGAGTTGGGAGCTGCACACACTGAGAATAATTATTCAATTTCTGTGACAGTCTTGTATAATTTGTAGAATTAAAAGCTAAGTTCAAATCTCCAAGCAGTACATCTGGAGAAGTTTGGTCTGCAATACGTGTTAGATCATTAATAAAGTCTGTTATGTTTGAGAATGGAGATCTATAGAGAAGACAGAATGACCTTCGACAGAGCACTGATGAGATGGTAAATGACACTTGTTCCATATGAGGTTGATGTGAAACACTGGAAGTTGTCACTGGCAACTAATCTTGTGTGTAGAACAACAAACCATGGCAGTTGTCTTCCCGTGACATAGGCAAACATGTCAAGCTCCATCCAACATGCTGATGGTACTGTACTTGATTCTCATAGACATTTGCTTCAGTCAGACACAGTATGTCAACCCTGCTCAGAACTGGGTGACTCTAGCTCCAGCGCTTTTGCAGTTACAGGCGACACAAGTTGTAAATTATCTAACAATTCCAAATAAAAATCTATATGGGAAGCCCCAGGTGCACAACTTTACATGCTGATCAACATTCCTGTAAAGTTTCTTGACTGTAGGTGCAGCACTTTTGCAGGTACAGGCGACAAAAGTTAAAAATTGCAAATCCTGTCATTGTGCTTGACCACTGTATGAAGTTCCATTAAATTCAAACCATTAGTTTTAAAGTTATGCTCCGGACAAGGAAAACCAACAAAAGGCAATAACTGTGCAAATAGTGAAGATGGAATTATAGCTCTTGTTCACTGCACTTCCACTTGTTGTACATTGCATTTCCTGTCATTGAAGTTGCATTGAATTCCAACCATTAGTTTTCAAGTTGTGCTCCAGACAAGGAAAACATATAAAGGGCAATAAATCAGCGAATGGTGAAGATGGAGTTATGATTCTTGAATACTGCACTTCCTCTCATTATGCTTGACCATTGTATGAAGTTGCACTGAATAAAAACCATTAGTTTTCAAGTTATGCTCCAGACAAGGAAAACCAACAAAGGGCAATAACTCTGCAAATAGTGAAGATGGAGTTTGCACTTTCTGTCATTATGCTTGATAATTCTATGAGGCTGCATTGAATTAGCTGGACCCGACAGACCAACCACCAGCTGACTCCTATATACCCCCCCCCCCCCCACAAGTACCTACTCATCAAACAAGAGGGCCACTGGCCCTAAAGTGCTCACCTAGGTTCAAAGATGAAAGAAATTTTTATGAATGTTGTGATGCATATCACAGAAATGGACCAATGCAATTTCATTGCCAAAGCTCCAAAAACAAAAAATAGGTCAGTAGGTCAAAATAATGGTCAAGAGAAGAAATTTTTGAAATCGGAACGAAAAGCTGTACACACAGTCCAAATTGCCATAGCTTTAAAACAAAAAAGTCGGTCAGTAGGTCAAAAATATAGGTCATGATATGACTTTTTTGAAATCAGAACAAAAACTGTACACATGGTCTAAATTTCACTGCCATAGCTCCAAAAACAAAAAGTAGGTCAGTAAGTCAGAGTGACCCCCAGGGGAGGGGGGATGACCCTACTGTAGTCACAGTGCATACTACCAAATATCTTAGCTCCGGGCCTTGCAGTTTGTGACAAGAGATTTTAAAACTTTTTTTCTATATAACTCTATGTAAAACATGTGACGCATTGGGCGGGGCCAGTTTTGACCCAGGGGCCATGATTTGAACAATCTTGGTAGAGGTCTACTAGACAATGCTCAACACCGAATATCTAAGCTCCATGTCTTGTAGTTTCTTACAAGAAAATTTCTAAAGTTTTCCCTGTATAACCCTATGTAAATCAAGTAAGACCTGGGCGGGGTCAGTTTTGACCCCAGGGTCATAATTTGAACAATCTTTGTAGAGGTCCACTAGATGATGCCTCATACCAAATATCTAAGCTCCAGGCCTTGCAGTTTCTGAAAAGTTGATTTTTAAAAATTTTATTATATAAGGCCACACCAAATTAATATCTTGTTCTTCAGGATTTTTTTGAGAAAAATATGGGGCAAGCGAGCGAAAAAAAATTAAAATATTTTTTTTCTGATCAGTCATTTAGTGGAGTGAGCAAGGCACAGAAAAAAATGTAAACCATGATAGCGTTTAATGAGTATGTTAAAACCACTTTTAATTTGTCAATTTCAAAAGAATTATTTAAACATGACAAAGCCTTTTTGAGAAAAACAGCTCTACATATATACATGTATTTTAACAATTCAGTTAGAAACAGATAAGCAGAGTGCACATCAAGTATAATGATCAAGATGCCAGTTACACGTCGTCTTCATATGATGATCATTTATGCCAATTTATTTTAAAATCCCGTCATGCTTGACAAAGTTATAAGCCAGACACTAACATCTATGCATAAACTTTAAGTGTCCACTGTGACCTTCACCTTTGAGCAAATGACATGGTTCATGCACGCGACACATTGTCTTCATATTATGATCATTTATATCATTTTTTTTCCGAAATCTCATCATGTAAAGATATTAGGCGGACACAAAATTTGACACGGACAGACGGATGGACAAACCAACCGACAGGGTAAATGTTACATGCCGTCCTGCCATTTTATGGCAGGGGCATAAAAATTGTAAAAATCTATTGCTAGTAACTGTTACCCTTGACCATGATCCCTAGTGACCCAAACTGCACCCAATGTTAGAGGATATTAAAAGGAACCTGCCTACACATGTGAACACAATTTATTAATACATAACGCCTGTATGAACAAAAGTATGAAAAAATAACATAGGGCAATAACTAGAAAATTATAAATGGAAGAGTTATCTTTCTTGTGCAATGCACTTTTACTTATTGCAATCTATCCACCTATGAAGTTTCAAATTTCTATCTCAAATACTTTTCTAGTGATGCTCCTGACAAAAAAAAAATATGCATAAAACATATCAAAGGGCAACAACTCAGTAAGTATGGAAATAAGAGTTACGTTTCTTGTGCACTGCACTTTTCCTTAATGAGATCTATCCACCGACGAAGTTTCAAGTTGCTAGATGAAACACTTTTGGAGAAATGCTCCAGACAAATATAAATTACAATACACAGCTGCAGCTCTGAACAGTTCATTGAAGTCTGCATTAAGAGGTATTTCTACTGCAGTCGGTGGAAAAATGGCTTTATTGTCATCAGCCTCGCGAGAGGAAACAACAAACAAAGAGGCCATTTTCCTTTATTGATTTATGATGTGATCCAAAGTTACGACATTCAATTTGGTAATCGAGCAAATCATTACCTAACGCCCAGTAACGGGTCTCTACCGCGCGGAATAGTGATAATCGCGTCGCGTAACTGAGTATTAAACCAAAAAACATGTTCTGTAGAAATTTGTACTATAAATAACAATCAAAAGTAATAACTTTTTTTCGCACCGGGTGATTTCGACCCAGTGCAAATTTTACGACAGGAGCGGGCGGTAAGAAAAAAAAAAATTTTTTTTTTTCATTTCTTCGAAAATTGATGCGGGAAATCCGACGAACAGGAGATCATTTTGGTGTGGCCTAATGCTATGTAAAACATGTGACCCATTGGGCGGAGCCAATTTTGACCCAGGGTCCATGATTTGAACAATCTTGGTAGAGGTCTACTAGACAATGCTAAGCCCCAAATATCTATGCTCCATGCCTTGAAGTTTCTGACAAGAAGATTTCTAAAGTTTTCCCTATATAACTCTTTGTAAATCAAGTGACCCCAGGGCGGGGCCAGTTCTGACCCCAGGGTCATAATTTGAACAATCTTGGTAGAGGTCCACTAGATGATGCCTCATACCAAATATCTAAGCTCCAGGCCTTGTGGTTTCAGACAAGAAGATTTTCAGAGTTTTTCCTTTAAGTTGCTATAACACCCAGAGTTCTGCATGGAATTGAATTCTTTGACCAACTTTGGAAGAGCTTCATGCAAGAAACATCCCATGCAAGTTTCATTGAATTTGGTGGTTTCAGAGGAGATGTCGTTTGAATGAAATTGTTGACGCCTCACGACGCACGACGCACACCGGATATTGGGGTATGACAAAAGCTCACTCTGGCACTTTGTGCCAGGTGAGCTAAAAAAAAAAGGCAAAAATCAGGAAATGGAAAAAAAAACAAGAGGGCCATGATGGCCCTATATCGCTCACCTGAATATGACTGCTTTTAACAAAGTTGCTATGGACCTGGTTAATTGACCACAGATGACCCATATTCAAACTTGGCCTAGAAATTATTGAAACAATCTTTCTGACAAATTTCAAGGTTATTTGGACTGAAAGTGTGGCCTCTAGAGTGTTAACAAGGTTTTTCCATATTTGGGCTCTGTGACCTAGTTTTTGACCCTAGATGATCCATATCCAAACCTGAGCTAGAAATCATCAAAACAACCTTTCTGACAAATTTCCAGACATTTGGACTAAAAATGTAGCCTCTAGAGTGTTAACAAATTTTTTCGATATTTAGGCTCTGTGACCTAGTTTTTTAATCCAGATGACCCATATTCAAAGTTGAGCTGGAAATCATAGAAGCAACCTTTCTGACAAATTTTCAGGTTATTTGGAATTAAAATCTTAACTCTAGAGTGTTAACAAGGTTTTTCCATATTTGGTCTCTGTGACCTAGTTTTTGACCAAAGATGAGCCATATTAGTACTTGAGCTAGAAATCATCAAAACAACCTGTCTGACAAATTTCCAGGATATTTGGACTGAAAATGTAACCTCTGGAGTGTTAAAATGGTTTTTACATTTTAGGGCTCTGTGACCTAGATTTTGATCCCAGATGACCCATATCCTAATCTGGGCTAGAAATCATTGAAACAACCTTTCTGACAAATTTCAAGGACATTTGGACTGAAAATGTAACCTCTAGAGCATTAACAAGGATTTTCTACTTTTTGGTCCTGTGTCCTAGTTTTTTATCCTACATAACCCATATTCAAACCTGAGCTAGAAATCATTAAAACAATCTTTCTGACAAATTTCAAGGTTATTTAAACTGAAAATGTTACCTCAATGCATGTTAACAAGGTTTTTCCATATTTTGGGTTTGTGACCTAGTTTTTGACCCCAGATGACCTTTATTCGAATCTGAGCTAGAAATCATTAAAACATTTTTTCTGATAAATTTCGAGAATACTTGGACTGAAATGTAGCTTCTAGAGTGTTAACAATTTTTTTTCTATTTTTGGGCTCTGTGACCTAGTTTTTGATTTCAGATGACACATTTTCAAATTTAACCTAGAAATCATTGAAACAACCTTTCTGACAGATTCCAGGTTATTTGGACTGAAAGTGTTACCTCTAGAGTGTTAACAAGGTTTTTCCATATTTGGGCTCTGTGACCTTGTTTTTGAACCCAGATGACCCAATTTTGAACCGGAGCTAAAAATCATCAAAACAACCTTTCTGACAAATTTCCAGGATATTTGGACTGAAAATGTAACCTCTAGAGTGTTAACAAGGTTTTTCTATTTTTGGGCTCTGTGACCTAGTTTTTGAACCCAGATGACCCATATTCGAACTTGAGCTAGAAATCATAGAAACAACCTGTCTGACAAATTTCCAAATTATTTGGACTGAATATGTTACTTCTCCTTCTACAAGAAGATTTTCAAAGTTTTCACTATATAAGCCTATGTAAAACCAATGACCCCGGGGTGGGGCCAAATTTGACTCCAGGGGTATAATTGGAACAAACTTGGTAGAGGTCCACTAGACAATGCTACATACCAAATCTTAAGGCTCAGGGCCTTGTGGTTTCAGACAAGAAGCTTTTCGAAGTTTTTACTATATAAGTCTATGTAAAACCAATGACCCCAGGGTGGGGCCAAATTTGACCCCAGAGGTATAATTTGAACAAACTTGGTAGAAGTCCACTAGACAATGCTACATACCAAATATCTAAGCTCTATGCCTTACGGTTTCTGACAAGAAGATTTTTAAAGTTTTTCCTATATAACTCTATGTAAAACAAGTTACCCCTGGGGCGGGGCCATTTTTGACCCAGAGGCCATGATTTGAACAAACTTAGTAGAGGTCCACTAGACAATGCTGCACACCAAATATCTTAGCTCTATGCCTTACGGTTTTTGACAAGAAGATTTTTAAAGTTTTTCCTATATAACTCTATGTAAAACAAGTTACCCCTGGGGCGGGGCCATTTTTGACCCCAGGATCATAATTTGAACAAACTTGGTAGAGGTCCACTAGATGATGCTTTATACCAAATATCAAAGCTCCAGGCCTTGTGGTTTCTGACAAGAAGATTTTTAAAGATCCAACTTTTAAAATCTGTTTTTAGCTCCTGTGACCCAGAAATGCAATGAACTGGAACCATTTGAACAAACTTGGTAGAGCTTCATGCAAGGAACATTCTAGGCAAGTTTCATTAAATTTTGCCCAGTGGTTTCAGAGGAGATGTCGTTTGAATGAATTGTGGACGACGGACGGACGGACGGACGGACGGACGGACGGACGCCGGACAATCAAGGATCCTAAAAGCTCACATGAGCATGCTCAGGTGAGCTAAAAAAAAAAACAAGAGCGCCAATGGCCCTAAAGCGCTCACCTGGGTTCAAAGATGAAAGAAATTGTTATGAAGGTAATGATGCATATCACGGAAATGGACCAATGCAATTTCATTGCCATAGCTCCAAAAACAAAAAGTAGGTCAGTAGGTCAAAAATATAGGTCATGCTATGACATTTTTGAAATCGAAAACTGTGTACATGGTCCAAATTTCATTGCTGTAGCTAAAAAACAAAAAAGTAGGTCAGTAGGTCAAAAATATAGGTCAAGAAATAAATTTTTTGAAATCATCTTGAAAAACTGTACAAATATATCCAAATTTTATTGCCATAGCGAAAAACTTAACAAGAGGGCCATGATGGCCCTGGATCGCTCACCTGAGTACTTTGCTTGAGGGTCTCCCGTTAAGCAAACATCAGATGCAACATAACATTTTCTAATTGAAGATATTCATAGATCTCATATTTTATACAAACAAGATTTTTCAAGTTCTTTCTATAAATCTAATTCAAATGAGCCCTGAAATGTGGCCAAGTTTTAACATGGGGACATAATTAAAACAAATTTTTGTAGGCATCTACTAAACAATGCAACATATCAAAAAAATTAAGCTTTAGGCATTAAGGCTTCTGGAAAGACAAGAAACATTTCTAACATCTCATATTTTATACATATAGGACCCTGGGGGCAGGCCATTTTTGATCCAAGAGTACACATTTGAACAATTTTAAATAAAGTTATCTACACAACACAACACAACAAATATCAAAGGTGTATAGCCTTTTAAATTTCAGAAGAAGAAAAAGTTTTTCCTTTAGAAGGTCTATGTAAATCAAGTGCCCCATGGGTTGTGGCCTGTTATGACCCAGGGGACTTAATTTCAAAAATCATGGTAAACATTCACTAGGCAATGCTACATATCAAATATCTAAGCTTTAGGCATTTAGGTTTCCAGCAAAAAGATTTTTAAAGATTTCCTTTTTTACATATTGAGGGCCCCCGGGGCAGGGCAAATTTTGACCCCAGGGCCAACATTTAATCAAAATTGGTAAAGGTTCTTTACACAATACTCAAACCAAATATCTAAGTTTTAGTCCTATTAGTTTCGGTGAAAAATGATTTTTCATGTTTTTCCTATCTATATGAATTCAAGTGACCCCCAGGGTAGAGCCAATTTTCACCCAAGGGGCATAATTTGAACAAACTTGGTAGAGAACCACTAGCTGATGCTCTATGCAAAATATCTAAGTTCTAGGTCTTGTGGTTGCAGACAAGAAGATTTTTTAAATCTTCCCTATGTAAAATCAAGTGATACCAGGGTTGGGCCATTTATGACCATAGTGGCTTAATATGAACAATCTTGGCAGAGGACCTGTAGCTGATGTTCCATATAAAAATCTTTGCCCTTGGCTGTGGTTTCAGACAAGAAGATTTTTGAAGGTTTTCCCTATATAAGTCGATGTAAAATCAAGTGACCTGCAGGGAACAGCTAATTTTGACCCATGAGGCATAATCTTTAACAAACTTTGTAGAAGACCTCTAGCTGATGCTACATGCAAAATATCTATGTTCTAGGCCTTATGGTTTTAGACTTGAAGATTTTATAAGGTTTTCCCTATATAAGCTTATGAAAATAAATTGACCCCTGGGTTAGAGCAAATTTTGACCCTGGTGCACATTTTGAACAAACCTGGTAGAGGACCTCTAGTTTATGATCAACGCAAAATATTTAAGCTCCAGGCCTTGTGGTTTCAGACAAGAAGACTTTTTTAAAGTCTTCCCAATATAAGTCTTTGTAAAATCAATTAACCCCTGGGCCACATACTGCACAATGGAGTGGGGCCAATTCTGATCACAGGGGGATAATTCGAAAAAACTGGGCAGGGGACCTCTAGCTAATACTCTATGCAAAAGTTCTAGGTCAGTCTAATAAGGGCAATCTTCCTATGCAGTTTGAAGGCTGTGGGTCAAACAGTACTTGTTACTGAACGTAATAAAAGTGTGACAGATGGACCGGGCAAAACAATACGTCTCCCTCAGATGGGAGACATAATAAACCTATTTGATTCATGTTAATGACCTATAATAAATCATTACAAAACTAGAGCTATCACTAAGTATAATTAATACCCAGGAATACCCACTTGTCTGAGGAAAGTGGAAATATTCAATATGTCACACAGACCTTAACTTATTGGTAATCCTACACACCAAGGTTCAAATCAATAGTCCTAGAAATGTGGAAGAAAGTTCATGTCACAAGATTTTGCTGACTGGGGGGGGGGGAGTACTTACCCATCTCATGTCAGTTAATATTTTATTTCTAGGCTTAAGAAGTTTTTTTTCCTATATATAAGTATAAGCAAAATCAAGTGACCCCTGGGGGTGGGGCTTACTGTGATCCCAGGGACATGGGTACCAACAATCTTTACAGGGGTTTTGCTGGTGATCAAGTATTCCAAGTTTGAATGGAATATCTTTAACACTTTTTGAGAAATGGACATTAACAAAAAGGTTAACCAAGAAATTTTAAGTTGAAAAAGGGGCATAACATTGCAATAATAAATTTGAGGGTTATCTGCCCTTGAGAAATGGTGTTGTCTAAGGTGATAAAATTGTAAACAATACAACTGGAAAGTTTGATGAAGAAATAATAAGAAATGGCCTAGATATAGCCAATGTTAAGTTTTCATGACAAAATCCAAATACAAAAGTAACTCTGTCAATTGTGACCTTGACCTACAGATTTTGGCATCATCATGACCCTGTTGTCGTAAGCAATATAATTTGAAAGTTTGATGATGAAATGTTAAGAAATGGCAAAGTTATTGCCAACGTTAAGTTTTCATGACAAAATCCAAGTACAAAAAGGGGCATAACTCTGTCAAATGTGACCTTGACCTAAAGATTTTGGCATCATCCCGACCCTGTTGTCATAAGCAATACAATTTGAAAGTTTGATAAGGAAATGTTAAGAAATGGCAAAGTTATAGCCAACATTAAGTTTTCGTGATGGACCGACGGACCTATGGACCTATGGACAAAGTAATCCCTATGTATCGCCGTTTCTTTGAAAGGGCGACACAATAATCCCTATGTTTCCCCGTTTCTTTGAAAGGGCGACACAAAAAGTGTCACACACATCTACACTTATTGATGAACATGCACACTAAGTTTGAAATTGATAATTCTAGGAATGTGGAAGTACCAACAGACCAACATACCAACCATAAGATGACTCCTATATACCCCTACAAACGAAGTTTGGGGGCATATAATTAAACATAATGACAAATCATTACTTCTGTTATATGAAGAAAAATCTGCAGTCTAAGCCTTCACAAATCAATGAAGACAATTTATATCTTAAACTTCCAAAATAATTATAAGTACAGGAAGGTAGAAGAAAGACAGGGACTTGTGACAGTAAATTAAGTGGAGGTTGCCAGGGGCTTCGGATATCAAAAGCTATATGCCAATTGGCAAGTAGATGAATGAGAGGAACTTTAGATTACATCAATGAACTTTGGTTATAAAATGTATAAAATTCAATTACTGGAGAACATGAGAGTACAGGAACTGCATTGGTAGGTCGGTAGGTAGGAAGGTGGGAGGGTAGATACAAAATGTAGTTAGAAAGTTCTGAGGTGGCAGCAAGGCCCAAGGGTTCTGTAGTTATCAATCAGAATCTGTTTTCCCTATATGGTTTATGGCCACCATGACCTTGAACTTTAACATAGTGGCATCAAAGACAACAGGGTTCTTCTCCTGAACAAACCAACCTGCATAGCAAGTCTGAGGAACCAATGCCGAAGGGTTCTCTAGTTATTGATTGGAAACCATTTTTCTGTTAACAGACACTATAACTTTGAACTTTGACCTCAAAGTGAACCAAAAAGCATTATGAGTCATTTACGGGTCATTATCAACCTGCAGTGCAAGTTTAAGGACTCTATGCACAAGCATTTTCTAGTTATTCATCAGAAACCATTTTTCAGTTAATGATAAATATGACCTTGACCTCTGATCTTGAGACCCTTAAAAACTGTAGGGTCATTGACTGGCCATGATCAACCTGTCTATGAAGTTTTACGAAGCCTGGACCCAAGCATTCTATAGTTATTGATTGGAAACTGTTTTGCTTTTCAAGGTCACTGTAACCCTGGCCTTTGACCTAGTGATCTGAAAAACTACAGGGATCATCTACTGGTCATGACTAACCTACAACCCAAGTTTAAGGAACCTAGGCCCAAGGACTTTCTAGATATCTATTAGAAAAGGTTTTGATTTTCAAGGTCAATGTGACCTTGGCCTTTGACCTAATGACCCATCTACTGGTCATGAACAGCCTACACACCAAGTTTGAGAAAGATGGATCCAAGGGTTCTCTAGATATTGATCAGAAACAAAGTGTCTACCAACCAACTGACCCACCCACTGACATAAAATTTTGCAAAACAATATACCTCCTCATTTTTTATAGTGGAGAATAACAACAGGAAGTACCCATTTTTTGTTATCAGACAGGCCACATGTATTTGTTTAACTGACTATCAACACTCATCAGAGTAATATGCCAAGTCCCTTTTGAAATTCTCAGGATTTTTTTCTTCCTGATCTATCATTCAAGGAATGACAAAGTAACAAACTTCTTAACTATTAAAAGCTACTATCATTATTATCCTAATTTTCCCCTAGACCGGAATGCACAAATAAAAGATATTAGATAAACAATAAATCTTGAACAATAACCCATTTATAGCAAATTCTTTTGTCATTTTTGGCATGGTAGATTCTTAACCGGAACTTCTCATGTTCATCAATCATCTATGTTCTAGCAACTGTGCTGTACTTTGTTTGTACATGAGCAATTTTTTATATGTTGTTCTATCTGAAGTCATTTCCAGCACTTTAATCAACACACATAATTAACAAGTTAATTTGTGAGCTAATGCTCACTAGTGATAACCCCGCTATCAGAAATTTGACTTTCATAATGTAATTTGCATTTGTCATATGTATACTAACGGAAAAATATAACTGTGCATACTTCAAGGTATAGAATTTTTTTTAATATTAGGAATAGTAACATAAAACTTTGCAAATTAGCCAATCAACGTTTTATTTCTAACAATCAATACAAACACTTCATCATGTAAAACAATTTTTACAGTAACAAGGCGCAGAAGTTGACAGGTATGAAATCTGATTTCACAAGGTCAGTATCGTGTGTGGCCTCCATTGGCGTTCAAGCAAGCACGGCAGCGACGAGGCATAGAGGCAACTAAGTTGGCGATAACTGCCTGTGGAATGGTGTTCCAGATGTTGACCAATGTCTGCGCTAGTTGGTCCAGCGTGAGAGGTTGGTTACGTCTTTGACGGAGGCGTCTCTTCATCTCATCCCAAACGTGCTCAATTGGTGAAAGATCTGGTGAAACAGCGGGCCAGGGTAAGACACTCACGTTTTGCTGAGCCAGAAACCCGGTAACTACACGTGCTACATGTGGCCGAGCGTTGTCTTGTTGAAACGTCATGTTACGCCCTTGACGTTGAAGAAATGGCAGCACGTGGGGTATGACAATCTCATCTCTGTAACGAACACCTGTTAAATTGCCACGGACAATTACAAGCTGGGTCCTGCCTTGAGATGAGATACCTCCCAAAAGCATTATCGACCCACCACCACCAAAACGTTGACGTTGAAAAACACAGGGATCCAAGTAACGTTCTCCGCGACGCCTGTATACACGAACTCGTCCGTCCGAACTTTCTAAGTGAAACCGCGACTCGTCAGTAAACAGAACATTATTCCAATATGCTCTTGGAAGCCTTAGATACTGTCTGCACCACTGACGTCGACGTTGTCGATGACGTAAGAGAAGAGTAGGACGTATCGCAGGACGTCGTGGAGTAATGCTGTGCTCTCTTAATCGGTTTCTAACAGTTCGTCCACTGATAGGTCTCAAGCCAGGAATTGTTCGTGCTGTTAATGTGGCCGGTTGAAATCGATTCCGTAGGTGTGTAAGCCGGATATAATTGTCTTGACGGATTGACGTCACACGTGGACGCCCTGGACGTGGTAGATCACGGACGTTGCCACGTTGCTGAAATCGTCGCCAAAGTACTGATATGGTGTTTCGGTGAACACCAAAACGCTGCGCAACCGCATTTTGAGGAATGCCTGCTTGGAGCATACCGACGGCACGTAGGCGATCATTTTCTGAGATGCGTGGCATTGTCTTCAAAGATTAAAATCCAAATTAAGGTGTTTTTCTGAACTGCTGGGTAGCTCACTATAATTTGACGGTTAAAATAACTCGAAACAGCATGTACGAGGATGTTAACATAAAGAAACACGTAAAAAGCGCGACCGTTACGGGCTATAAATTTTGCACGTGCAACTCGCGAAAAGCAGTATTATTGAAACAAGATTACCTTGTGAATTACACAAAAGAAATCTGCTAAAATAATTTTATACCTAATAAAAGATATTAAGTATTTTAGTGTGCACAGTTATATTTTTCCGTCAGTATATAAAGAGTGTCAAATTTTTCCGAGTATTCACCTGAATTTAATACAACTTCATCCAAGGCACAGCTAGATGGATATGAAAATGGTCAGAATAATGAACAGGTATTACATCTGTGATTTCTGATTCATCGAAGTCTTTATTCACAAAAACACGATCAAGTGAACCTCCTTTCCTGTGTGTTGGTAACTTCTAAGTATTCGGTAAACAGGAAGTAGATGAGCAAGGAGCATAAAATCGCTTTATACCATATGAGAATATAGGATAAAACAATATGCAAAATATCAGGCTGCTGCATCTTATAGTTGCTGAGAAAACTGTGACGGAAATTGTGAATGTATGTCAACTATGTGTAAAAATCTGAGTATTCGGTAAACAGGAAGTAGATGAGCAAGGAGCATAAAATCGCTTTACACCATATGGGACTATAGGATAAAGCAATATGCAAAATATCAGGCTGCTGCATCTTATAGTTGCTGAGAAAACTGCAACGGAAATTGTGAATGTATGTCAACTATGTGTAAAAATCTAAGTATTCGGTAAACAGGAAGTACATGAGCAAGGAGCATAAAATTGCTTTACACCATATGGGACTATAGGATAAAGCAATATGTGAAATATCAGGCTTCTGCATGTTATAGTTGCTGAGAAAACTGCAACGGAAATTTGTTACGGATGGACGGACACACGGACAAGGGTAAAACAGTATACCCCCCACTTCTTGGAAGCGGGGGTATAATAATTATTCTACCAGTGGTGTCATTGCTGACAGATTTGAAGAGACCTTTTAAAAGATGATTCATTATTGATCTTTGAATGATTTTATTAACTGATTATGATCTAAAAAAATCTTACCATAAAGGGAATGTGCGAACTTTCGGTTTCCCAAGTCTGTTTCTATTAATGGGTGTAGAGCATGGTACTGCATCTAAATGATGTGATGTGCTCGGAACTGTTGGTACCCATGTTGAGCGCTTCTGTTTTGACTCACCTCTAAAACAGTGCATGAAATACATAAAAACATCAACAGCAATGCTTAATGCCAAATTTCATAACCTTGGGCCTTGTGGTTTCAGAAAAGAAGAATTGTAAAGATTTTCTTCTGTATTTATATGTAGCCAGGTCAATTTTGACCCAAGGATCATGATTTGAACAATCTTAATAGAGGTTCACTACTAAATGCTACATGCAATATATCAAAGTTCTAGACTTTGTGGTTTCAGAGAAGAAGATTTTTAAAGATTTTCCAATATAATTCTATATAAAATCAAGTGTCCCAGCCCTAGAGTCAATTTTGACCCAGGGGTCATGGTTTGAACAATCTTGGTAGAGGTCAATAAGACAATGCTACAGTCATGTCAAATACATAGGCTCTAAGCTTGGCAGTTCCGGACAAGGAAGTTTTTTTAGTTTTCACTTTTAAAATCTATTTTCAGTTCTTGTGACCTATTTATGTAAAGGCTTAAAATAATTTGGACAGCACAGAATGAGAACCATCCAAACATCAATTCTGTGAAATTTGGTCAAAATCTATAGAGTGGTTAGGGAGTTGATGCTGTTTGAAGAAATGATGCACAGACTGACAGAAAATTATCAACCACAATAGCTCACATTGTGCCATTCAGCAAGAGAGCTAACGAACTAGGAAGAGGTCTACTAGAAAATGCTTCATGCCAAATTTCAGAACTCAGGGCACTGTTGTTCCAGACAAGAAGAATTTTATAGAATTCCCTCTATATTTCAGACATGAAGAATTTTATAGAATTCCCTCTATATTCTATACTAAACATGTGACATGTAAAAGAAGGCCATGATAGCCCTTGGTCACTCACCTGAGTATACTGGCTGTGGGTCTGCTGTTCAGCAAACATTAGAAGCAAAATAACAGGTTCTGAATTGATGACATTCAAAGGTCTTATATCATATATAAGACTAGAAATGTGTCCAAAGGACACAGATGCCCCCACTTTGAAACTGGACACAAACTAAATGAATGCATAAAATGTGCATTTTCAAAGACAAGTTCAGCAATCTCTTACAAGTATATAAAATCTTCAGTCTCTCTAATATCCTTTAAGAGATTGCATCAAGGCAACAAAATGGTAAGGGATAAAACCTACATAGCAATCTACTGTTATTTCTGTTGTGCCTATATAATAATCATATCACAGCCCACATACAGTACAGCTCCCGCGATATGTACATTTTTCTCTTAAACTCTGCGGACCTTGGGAGGAAAATCGCGGAGAATCTCTGAGAAACGCCCTAAATCGCGGAGGCGTCGCGGAGACAAATTTTGTCTGGTAAGTGACGGTATTTACTGTGAAATTGCAGATTATCAATCCTCCGCGAATCTCCGCGATTTGTTTATGCATTCAGTTGACTAAAGTGTAAATATGACAAATGAAATTTTATATTTACTTACTCTTTTTATCTTCATGTTTAAGGATGCCTAATAGTTATATTTCGATTCGTTATATGTTTTGACACATTAATTTATTGAAAGACACAAGACCATGTGTTGATCTCATGACCTATGTTCTGTACACGCATGATACAATGCGTCTCAGCCGCTAATAGGTTCCTAAATATAACTTTTGACCTTTAACATTGAGCTACAGTTATTTTCCGAAAATGATATTCACCTTGCCCAACTTTAAAAGCTTCAGACACCACGTGCTCTTTAAAGCGGGAACTACAGTCATGTAGCATGCTTTTCCCGTGAAAATCGATTTTCAATTACATTTTCTTATTAAGATAATTAATATCTTTAACATATATATGTGGATATTTTTAAATTTAGACAATGATGGCTTTGTTGACTGAACAGAAAGTTTGGTTTCGTTAGAATCGATTGTTAATACGGAATGCGTGAAACGAGGGTAGAAAAGAAACACAGCCGATAATGAATAGATTTACACACCTACCTGACATCATGTCAACTTTAATTTCTGCAATTTATTTATTTTTAAATCTTTAATCGGTGCCAAGCAAATAAATTACTACTGATAATCAAACTGCGAAAATACATATATCTAATTTAAAAAGTGAAAATACGAACAAACGCGCTCTTGTTCTGATGCATTTGTGTACGAACGTTCCTATTTGTTTACGCAAAGAATGACAATTCAAAGCAGTTGCTTCAGAAACAACTGATCTTATTTTCAGAAAATGAGTTGACCGATTTCCGAACAACACGTGTTAAACTGCATCTGTCGTCTCGGCGCTTGGCAAAGAGTATTTATCGATTTACTAAATAATAACAAGCGTTTCAAAAATCACATAAATAAATGTATTTGATTTAATTTTACCATAGTCACATAATTGACAGGTGTGAAATGTACAGTTACCTTATGGTCATTTCATCACACATTGCTGACTGTTTGTTTTTGATGAAAGGATTTCAAGTGTATAAATTTTTTAATTATTTTTTTCACCTTTAAATGGGAAATAGTTTGTTAAAACTCTGGTGATGAAACATAAGAATATTTGCGGAGAATCTCCGCGTAAACGCTCTAACGCTCAGAGAATCGAGGAGATTGTGCATGAACTTTAATCGTGGAGATTCTGAGCGTTCTTTCAAGGAGAAACTCCGCGATTTTCAGAAGTTCACGTTGACCACGATCGCGGAGGAAGTACAAAATGTGTACATATCGCGGGAGCTGTACTGTACCTGTCACCCACTACAAATGTCTATTACATTCATGTATGTTCTTTGTTGCTCACCTGCCTTGCGTAATAATTCCATATTCAACATCTGTTACCTTAATAAAATGACATGATGGGCATGCTGAAAGTGTTGAAATGATGGGCAAGAAACAAGAAATTATCATGGCTGGGATGTGTCGTCATCATATTATATCCAGGCGATTTTGTAAAAAAAAATGTCTCCCCCAGTGCATCATTGAAACAGGGGCACAGAATAGATGAGAGGTCATCTAGTGACAGAAATGTAAACTGGAGAATAGGAATGAGTGTGTTGGAAAAAGGCAGAGGTATAACAAGGAGTACTATTGCTGCAGAAGATAAGGTCCCTATGACCATGCCCTTTGATAATCTGACCCCAAAAACAATAAGTTTTTTTCTACTCAACAAGGACAATCATCCTATGCAGTTTGAAGACCATTGTCAAGTTAAAGACCACTGTGACCTCGACCTTCGACCAGCTGACATCAAAATCAATAGGCTTCTTTAACTTATTAAGGGTAATCATTCTATGAAGATTGAAAACTCTAGGTCAAATTGAACCCAAGTTATTGAGCGGAAACCATTTTCAAGTTAAAGATCACAGTGACCTTGACCTTTGACCAGCTGACCCCAAAATCAATAGGCTTCTTCTACTCAATAAAGACAATCATTATATGAAAGTTCAAGACTTTAGGTCAAATAGAATCCCATTTATTGCGTGGAAACCAATTTTTACATATAAGGTCACTGTGACCTTGATCTTTGACCGGCTCACCCTAAAATCAATAGATTTCTGTCAATCAATAAGGAAAGTCATCCTGTGAAACTTGAAGACACTAGGACAAATAGAACTCTAGTTATTGAGTGGAAACCATTTTCACATTTAAGATAGCTGTGACCTTGACCTTTGACCTACATACATGTACCTAAAAAAACAAAAGGCTTCTTTTACTCATTCAGGACAATCATCCTATCAAGTCTGAAGACTCTAAGTCAAATAGAACTCAAGTTACAGAGTGGAATCAAAGAGTGACAGATGGACATGGCAGTAACAATATGTCTCTCCCCCAGACGGGGGAGATACATAATAAACGCATTTTTTTTTGAAATCCCACCATGCATGAGGAACTTATGAGCTGGACACAACTTTTTCACTATATCCCTATAAGGAACAAGGCAGTCTGAAGGACAGCTAAATCCCCTTCCGCAGTGGACATGAATATGTACTTCTTGACCTTTAACCAACCATGACCTTGATGTTGTGCCATGCATATTATAAGCACATAGTCTCATGACAGTAATTATTTGTGCCAAGTTATTTAAAATCTCCAATAAAGTCAAAAAGTTATGGTGGCGGCGTTGCCGAGTGGTTAACACGTCAGACTAGTAGTCAAAGGATTGCTAGCTGCACGGGTTCAAACCCAGTCAGGGTCAAGCCATTGTTTCTTTGAGCAAGAAACTTTACACTCTTTGCTTAGTACTGGTTAGTTCCAGGAACGGATTCGAGAGTGTGTCTATAAGCTAAAAGCTTCCTACACAATCGAACTAAAATAAATTTGGTATAAACTAAAAAGTTATGGAGAACATTTAACCTTGACCTTGGGTGTAGCAACCTGGATGTTGGGTTCTGCACATCATGTCTTAGTGATGATCATTTGTGCAAAGTAATTAAAAAACTTTTTGTAAGCCATGTACATAAGTTATAGAGCAGACGTGAAATGTGGATATTTGACCTTTAACTGTGACCTTGACCTTGTGGGTAGCAATCCAATTATTGCGCTCTGCACATCGTCTCATAATGGTGATCACTTGTGCCAAGTTATTTCAAAAAATTTTCAGCAGTTTTAAAAGTTATGGAGCGGACATGAAATGTAGACTTTGAACACTTGACCTTTAAGTGTGACTTTGACCTTGGGGGTAGCAAACCAATTATTGTGCTCTGCACATCATCTCATAATGGTGATCACTTGTGCTGTTATTTCAAAAAAATTTCAGCTATTTAAAAGTTATGAAGTGAACATGAAATGTAGACTTTTTAACACTTGATCTTTAAGTGTGACCTTGACCTTGGGGGGTAGCAACCCAATAATTGCGCTTTGCACATCGTCTCATAATGGTGATCACTTGTGCCAAGTTATTTCAAAAAATTTCTGCAGGTTGAAAGTTATAGAGCAGACACGAAAGTGTTACGGACGAATTGACGAACAGGATAGTAGCAACCCAATTATTGCGCTCTGCACATCGTCTCATAATGGTGATCACTTGTGCCAAGTAATTTCAAAAAATTTTCAACAATTTAAAAGTTATGGAGTGGACACGAAATGTAGACTTTTAACACTTGACCTTTAACTGTGACCTTGAACTTGAGGATAGCAACCCAATTATTGTGCTCTGCACATCGTCTCATAATGGTGATTACTTGTGCCAAGTTATTTCAAAAAGTTTTCAGCAGTTTAAAAGTTATTTATATAAGTAGATTTAAGACAAGCTTAACAAAATGAAGGCAACCAATTCTAGCAAATATTTATTTCATTAAACATGAAGCAGTGAGTGAAAATCTCGGATAAATTCCTTATGTCATATATTTCCACAACCCTGTCGTATTTTATTATTTATAGAAAACAGTGTCTTGGAGACTTTTTTTACGAGGCAAACTTACAACATATAACTTGACTGATTAAGGTAAGTGGTCATGATTTTATTATAAGTACCAGTTTTTTCTTTTTCAATGAAAAATGTTCCTTTGCTCTAAGACTTGAATATTTCTGTCATATTTACTTTTGAATGCAACAATTAGAATGAATCAACACACTTTACATCTTAAAAATTTTGTAAATTGTTCACATAAAATTTTAGTGATTCTGGAAACAGATCTCCTAGGTAACCAGACATTCCACTAAAAAGTCACAAAATTTTGATTCCAGAAGTACATTAGTTTAAAACAATAAGTTGAATAACAATCAATCCACATATTTGCTGTCTGTCATAGTCTTTTTAAGTGAACTCAATTTCTGTTGAGAAGTTTTGGGTATTTTTTAAAGATCTATGAAAGAATCTTTCATTTTAAAGTGTTTCTAATTCTTCTTTAAATTGACTTTGTAAAACAAAAAGCCCAATTAACTAACAATGCTTATCGAAAACGTTATACTTATCACTCGGACATCTGACTTTGTTTTTGGGAAAACTCTATTTTGCCACAGTCAGTTGTTCTCGACAACTCAATTTCAAAGAAATTTTTAGAACCCTGCTTAGGATACAAGATGAACCAGCTTGTGAAAGTGTTGTGTATGCAAAATTTTAACTACCCTGCTGTTAGCCCAATAGTCCTCAATATTTAGTCTTTAAAATCTAATATTTTTAAGGTAATGAAACCCCTTAGTTACAAAATCAAATAAGCACCAAACTGTCCCTAAACAAAAAGATAAGCAATCTCCTGTAAAGCTAGGGAATAATGTTGGAAGCACAACAATAGCCATAGTGCTAGCAGTCAACAATATATGTCAACATGTCACAATAACTACAGAGCATGCAAAATATATACATTCTTTGCAGAATGTACAATCTGTAAACAAGCTCATGCATCACAACATGTGATCTACCTTTTGTACACAAGTTCGCTTGATACCCCAACATCTTTGTACTTATTTCCACCATTTTCAATAATGTCATCAACTTCAGTAGCTTTCAGTAATGTTATGCTGGTTGACAATGAATGTTGACCAAATCCAGCTGAAAGTTAAAATCATTGAATTGATTAGTGAAGACTAACGTAATTATGACTTTGTACCTTTTAATGACTGGTTCAGTTGCAAAACCCACTTCTTTATACTTGTCACCTCCACCTTCTATGATGTCATCCACCTCTGATGCTTTTAGTAATGAGATGTTTGTAGCTAATGACTGCTGACCAAAGCCCGCTGCAGATAAAACCAGTGTAATCAAATAAAATCTAAAACCTTAACTGAAGCTTTTTTCTTTTTTAAAGGTTTCATTTAACTCTAGTCAGTTCAGTCTGATATATATAACATCAATATCTAATGTTTATGCAAAACTACTGAGGCATTTTTTGTATCTTGATGTTCAAATGTATACATTTTTAATAATATACATGTATATAGTTACATTATCTGCAGATAGAAATAGAAATTGGCTTTCTGTCAAATGTGATATTCAGGTAAACAATGATTCTAAATTAGATTACTACAGCTTCAAACTATGACTTAGTTTTTATTATGGCACAAACTTCAAAAAGTTAGTTTTTTTACTATTGTGTCTTTCTGTACTTCTGTTTATGACAGTCTGGCAGACAGGAAGACAAAAGATGATTATCTTTAAGTTTAAGCTGATTGTTGCCTGAGAAATACTGAACTGCATGAAATGCAATCAGCAAACAACAATACATGTATTTAATTTGTAATTTGTATATTTACCTATCTGTGCAAGTTTCTTTCTCTCATCAACTGTAATCAGTCTTCTCCACATTGATGGAAATCTTTTATAAAGTGACCCTCTAAACATTCTTAAGTAGTTCCCAACCTGTAGATAAGAAAATGCAATTTACCTTCTAAAAAATAAATTTGGTGGGGGGAGGAGGTCAAGTACCTACATATTTAAACAAGAGGGCCATGATGGCCCTGTATCGCTCACCTGAGTATGACTGCTTTTAACAAAGTTGATATGGACTTGGTTAATTGACCCCAGATGACCCATGTTCGAACTTGACCTAGAAATATGATGTATGTACAATATGTACAAATTTTGTGCTACCTTCGCGATCACGGTTGACGCAAACCTCCAAAATCCGCAGAGTTTCTCCTTAAAAAACGCTAAGAATCTCCGCAATTTAAGTTTACACACAATCTCCGCGTTTTTAAGAGTTTTAGAGCGTTCCCGCGGAAGATTCTCTGGGAATATTCTAATGTTCCATCACCAGAGTTTTGACAAATTATTTCCCATTTAAAGGTGTGAAAAAAATAATCATTATAAAATTTATACACTTAAAATGCTTTAATCAAGAACATACAGTACGTAATGTGTAATGAAATGACAATAATGAAACTGTTATTGTATACTTTCATTTTTGAATTTTTCGAAACGCTATAATTATAGCAAAACTGATCAATAATTTTTGCCAAGCACCTAGACGATACAGATGTTGCAGCAGAGTTCATGATTTCCCAAAAATAGGAAAGCAGTTTAACACGTGTTGATTGTAAACTGGTCAATTCATTTTCAGAAAATATGATCAGCTGTTTGGTGAAGCAATTGCTTTGGAATGTCATTCTTTGTGTAAACAAATAGGAGCGTTCATGCACAACTGCATCAGAATTAGAGCCCATTTGTTCGAATTTTGACTGTTTAAATTAGATGTTTTAACTTTTCGCAGTTTGACTATCATTTGTAATTTATTTGCAAGTGGATTAACGCAAGCACAGCACCAATTAAAGACTTGAAAATATATAAATTGCAAAAATTAAAGTTAGTTAACAAGGTGTCAGGAAGTGTGTAAATCTATTCATAATAGGCTGTTTCTTTTCTACAAATACCCACATTTCACGCATTCAGTATTAATGATTGAGTCGTACAAAACCAAACTTTCTGTTCAGTCAACAAAGCTAACATTGTCTAAATAAAAAAATATCCATATGTCAAAGATACTTTATATCTTATTCACACAACATCATTAAAAAATCGGTTTTCACGGAAAAAGTATGGTACATTTCTCGCTCTAAAGAGCACGTGGTGTCTGAAGCTTGTAAAGTGACATAATGTGAAAACCATTTATGGAAAATAACTGTCGCTCAATTTTAAAGGTCATATCTTATATTTAGGAACCAATTAACGATTGAGACACAATATAGCATGCATGTACAGATCATAGGTCATGAGACCAACACATGATATCGTGTATTTTTAAGTCAGTTGTAAAAACATTGTAATGAATAAAAATATAAGGCATCCTAAAACATGAAGATAAAAAGAGTAACAGGGGTTCCACTAATTCCAAAAACTGAAGAGTCATTTTTCATGTGATGCAACTAAAATCACAAAACTGCAGTCAAAAATAAGCTAAACAAGAAAAACAGTGATACAAAAGTATCACAGCGGACCGACGAACAGAGCCGCATGCAAATATTTTGAATTAGCTGTTTTGACTTGAAGCAGGTATATCAGTAGTTTGTTAACTTAATTTGTACTTTGTGTACACACTTCTAGAAGTTAATGGACTTCTTAACGTGGTTAGGCAGAAGTTAAGCAATACTAAGAAAGACAGATGGAAAGTCACTATAGAGGGACATAAACATGTTAGGTCCACTTTGATTGGGAATTCACTACGAAAACAGTTTATATTGGGCAGGGAATATGAGCACAGTACATAGTAGGAGCCAATGTGGTCGACTCGTACCGCGCTGGATTGGTAAAGCAAAGGTCCTGAGTTCGATCTTTCGCTCCTCCACTAATATTACTTAGTCTTTCGGATGGGACTTTAAACCGAGATCTCATGTGTCAGTGCTACACACTGAGCAAGAAAAAGAACCAGAGGTGTCTCTAAATGGGATGCTTTCTGTATCTTGCACTACACCTGTAACATAAAATAACTTATCACTTCAAGGGTCGCCTGTCATACGGGCAACCAATATAGGCGAAAACTGAGCTCAATATGATAATTATAACAGTACCAATTGTTTGGACATTAGTATTTCGGAGATAAGATCACCAAGGTGTTCATAATATAGAAAAAAACACAAACACTTGGGAGTTTCATGAAAAAGCAACGATCAAACAAACATCACTCATGTGTGAAATATGAGATGTCGAAAGTACCTACAGTACTTAAAGTCTAATTTCAGATATTCTGAATGATGGATTTATTGTACATAGAATTTGTAATATAAAAATTATTTAAAACAAGGTTACTATCAAGAAGTTTGAAGCAATCTAATGTAAGATCATCTTAATTTTAATGTGAAATTACCAAATATACATAGACAGATGCACTATACATTGGTGTTACAAAGCATTAAAATGATTCTTTCATAAATGTATACATGTATTAGGATATAGAGTTAACCCTGGTTGAAAATTTCTTTATTTCTTTGCTAAGTTGTTTGATTTTCTGATTTCATATGAAATTTTATTGTTTTATAGCAAAACAAAGGCAAGATATCCTGTAGCAAAATTACAATTTCTGTAGCTAAATTAATACAATTTTTAGCAAATGGCTAGAATGTCTAACAGCAGGTAAGCCTTGAGGATATAAAAGGAAGAAAATGACAGTTTTCATAGAAATTGATATCACCTGTAATATTTTGCCTAATTAAGGGAACAATTTAGTAGGTAACATGATCATTGCTAACCTGTGGTAGGTTTGTACAATTAAATGAGTTGTTCTCAAGGTCCTCAGAGGGACAGGGCAGATAAACAACAGAACCATGTTGATTTAACCTATAAGTAATTAATCAAAAGATTTACAAAGCAATTATTTGAAAATATAACTTGCAAAGACACAAAAAATTTACAAAAGATGTCATTAGATAGGATTTTAGACTGTTCAAAAAAGTTGTTCAAGGTTGTTATTTATTCAAAATGGGTAATAGTTTCTATATTTCAAAATGCAGCTACAGTTATCTAACTTGATGGTCTGATGTCTTGTCAACAAAAAAAAATAAAAAATACAAAACAAAAATCAGTCTGGAGTTATCTAACCTGCTTCTTGATGCCCCTAACTTTTTTTTCACTTTTCAAGTAAGTACAAAACAGTTTACTGAAATATAGCGCAAAAATAACCATCATGCAAATGCTAAACACAAATTTTTAAATCCACAAAGGGACATTAATTTGCATAAAAAATCTATTCATGTGTGACATTTTGATCTTGCTGTCTAAAGTAATATAAGCAGAAATGTTACAGGTAATAAGGACACTAGTATCATTATGATTTCATCTTCATCAACTTTCTGAAGCCTTGTAAATTTGCAGGCAACTATTTCCAACACCTGCTGAAAAAGAACAGCCTTTTCCAAATGTCTATTAGTACACTGGAACATCGCTTCTTTGCAGCAAGTTGAGGTGCCTTCCTTGTTCTTGAACAGTTGACATTTGCCATCCACAAAACCCTTAGACCTGCACCCTAAAGACAAATAATGGACATAGAACAATTATTTCTACAGGTATAATAAATAGCACAAACTTAATTAGACATAATTATCTTTAGTCATTAGCTTAAAGGTATATGATATATTAGCCTTAGACTTTTATCTGTTATAATAAAAGTTTACATTTACAAGCAATCAAGTAACCAATACTGTTTTTACATTTGAAATGTGCATGTGCACTATCTGAAAATGATGTTTCCTATGATCTCTGCCACCATTATCCAACTTTTAGTTTTAACTGTTTCTAGCTGTGTACACGTTTGAATATTTCTAGAATCATCCCCCCCCCCCCAAACATTATTTTTGTTTTGTAAATTAAAAAAAAACTCAAAAGAAAAAAAATTTAAGAAGGTTTAAATTTTGTATATTTACTTTCTAATATCATTACAGATATAGGCTGACACTGCATGTATCTTCTTTACTGTGCATTTTACTTTGGAAAAAAAAGTTATTAAAGTTTATACAGTAACAAGTGATAGCCCACATCACACTGTCCCCCATTTGATACTTCCTTAAAATTCAAACAATTAGACTTGTTTAGGATTTCAGGATAAACTTTATTTGCTTGTAGAACAAAAAGCTTAGAATAAATTATGTACCTTCTTTTGTGCAGTATGGATACACCGAAACCCTGCAATATTTTGGACGGGTCCCTTTCACTTTTTCAGCTTCACTAGCATGTATATAACTCTTGAAAATATGTTTTGTGTCATCTGCATCAATACTGATTTCATCACTGCAAATGCAAATAATATTGCATATAGTTTGAAACTAGAATGAAATACAAAAATATCTCACCCTTTAAAGCGACTGACTCACAAAATATTTTTATTCTTTCAAATTTAAGAGGATTTAATTTACTAAGGAAAAAAATATAATATCATGCTTCTATACACCATGAAAACTGAAAAAAAAAGTTTTCACTTAACCAGGATTTGAACCCACCACCTTTCGGTCATTTAGAGCGACGACTTAGACCACTGAGCCACAGCATATAGTTATTAGATTGCCTCAAAATTTATCTTATAACTAAAGTATCTACCCCGTAACTAACGGGGTAAATATTTCACCGATAAAAGTGTGTAAAACTTTATATTTTGATGTTTTTCTATAACAACTAGAGCCACCGCAAGCGGGGGCCACGCTCGACTTTCTTCTATTTCCAAAGGAAAACACATCAGAGGAAGCACATTGTGGTGAAGGGATTTCAAATGAAACATCATTTGGAAATATAATTATACATAACAAAGTTATGGCCAATTTTAGCAACATTCAGAAATTTGACCTTAAAGGTCTAGGTCAAGTTCAGTTTAACCTTCTCTCGAGGTATTGTCTAAAAAGTAGTTATGTCCAAGCATGAAGACACTACATCCATTAACAACAAAGATATAGCCAAGTTAAGTAATGTCAAGGTCATTTAAAGGTAATGCTTCAATTGTTTAACACGTTTCTTTTATTCCCAGTGTTGTTTTGTCCCTGTATAGATCAAATCCCTCCATAAAACCAGAAGTTTGGCTATTTTAGCAAAATGCAATAATTATGTAGGTTTTGTCATAAGCCTTGTTTTGTCCAAGTATTAATAAACAAGAGGGCCAATGGCCCTAAAGCACTCACCTGGGTTCAAAGATGAAAGAAATTTTTATGAATGTAATGATGCATATCACAGAAATGGACCTATGCAATTTCATTGCCATAGCTCCAAAAACAAAAAGGAGGTCAGTACGTCAAAATATAGGTCATGAGATGACATTTTTGAAAGCCAAACAAAAAGCTGTACACACAGTCCAATTTTCATTGCCGTAGCTTTAAAACAAAAAAGTAGGTTAGTAGGTCAAAAATATAGGTCATGCTATGACATTTTTGAAATCTGAACAAAAACTCTATGTATGGTCCAAATTTCATGGCCATACAGTACACGCAGCGCGCACTTTGACAACGAACACCCGTCCCTGCAATTTTACTGTCCGCGTTGAAGCCCAAAATGACCACCGCGTCGAGTGTTCATTCGTATAAAACGCGGGGGTCAGCAGCGGCCGTCCGCAGTGTTCAGTACTGCGCCATGTCGCGGCGTCGGGTCGCGGGGGTTTGCAGTGTCCGAAAAAAGGAAGTCGCAACACAATTTTACTTTCCCCTATGTTTTTTTTCAGACGAGTTACAAAAACACGTAATTATTACCAGTTGAAGTTGTTTTTTTTTTCTTTTTAATACCCCATCCGGTTAAACTTTTTTATTTGTTGACGTTCGATGTTTGGTTGTATGAATGAGGGTAACACAGCCGATTATGAATAGATTTACACACCTACATGCCATCTTGTTAACTTTAATTGCTGCAATTAATATATTTTCAAGTCTTCAATCGGTGCCACGCTTGCGTTAATCCACTCGCAAATAAATTACACGCAAATAAATTACTAACGATCATCAAACTGCGAAAAGTTAATAGATCTAATTTAAACTGTCAAAATTCGAACAAATCCACTCTAATTATGATGCATTTATGTACGCTCCTTTTTGTTTATGCAAAGAATGACCATTCAAAGCAGTTGCTTCCGGAAACAGCTGATCATATTTTCAGAAAATGAATTGTCTCTGTTTTTAGGTCAACACATGTTTAACTTCTTTCGACATCTGTATCATCTAGGCGCTTGGCAAAAATTATTGATCGATTTTGCTATACAGTAACAAGCGTTTTTCAAAAATTCCAAAAACGAAAGTACACAATAAACCTACACCGCATATGTACTTGAAATTTGGTTTTAATTTGACCTTCTGAAGTTAGCCACAAAATACATGTAAGTAAAATAAGAATGAGTAAAAAGAAAACCACGTACGTGTACTGTACGCTGAGTATCTTTAAATGCAGTAATCTCCAAGTCAGAACATCGCGAGGAAGCACGGCGTTCGGTCACCGCGACTCGCAGTGGTCATACCCCTCGGCGGTTGTCACGGTGGTCATTTTAGCGGACACCCGAAATTTCGGGTGTTCCGTCCACCGCGACTGGACACCCGGAGACAATACCGGCCCCCGCGACAATGTTAACAATGTCAAAGTCCGCGCTGCGTGTACTGTAGCATCCAAAAACAAAAAGTAGGTCAGTAGGTCAAAAAAATAGGTCATGCAATGACATTTTTGAAATCGGAACAAAAAACTGCGCACACGGTCCAAATTTCATTGCTGTAGCTAAAAAACAAAAAAGTAGGTCAGTAGGTCAAAAATATAGGTAATGCTATGACGTTTTTGAAATCGGAACAAAAAACTGTGTACATGGTCCAAATTTCATTGCCATAGCTCCAAAAACAGAAAGTAGGTCAGTAGGTCAAAAATATAGGTCATGCCATGACATTTTTGAAATCGAAACGAAAAACTGTGCATATGGTCCAAATTTCATTGCTGTAGCTAAAAAAACAAAATATAGGTCAGTCGGTCAAAAATATAGGTCATTCGATAACATTTTTGAAATCGAGATGAAGAACTGTGCACATGGTCAAAATTTCATTGCCATAGCTCTAAAACCAAATAGTAGGTCAGTGGGTAAAAAATATAGGTCATGCGATGACATTTTTGAAATCGAAATGAAAAAATGTGCACACAGTCCAAATTTCATTGCCGTAGCTTTAAAACAAAAAAGTAGGTCAGTAGGTCAAAAATATAGGTCACGCTATGACGTTTTTTTAAATCGAAACAAAAACTGTTTACATGGTCCAAATTTCATTGCCATAGCCCCAAAAACAAAAAGTAGGTCAGTAGGTCATAAATATAGGTCATGCAATAACATTTTTGAAATCGGAAAGAAAAACTGTGCACACGGTCCAAATTTCATTGCTGTAGCTAAAAAATAACAAGAGATGTTTGTAAAACATAAATGCCCCCCGGCAGCACCTAATTGCTTGTGGTTGGGCCAAAGCGTTCTCTAGTTATTGATCAGAAACCGTTTTTAGGATCAAGGTCTCTGTGGCCTTGACCTTTGACCTAATGACCTCAAAATCAATAGGGGTCATTTACTGGTCATGACCAACCAGCATACCAAGTTTGGTGAACCTAGGTCAAAGCATTCTCTAGTTATTGATCGGAAACCGTTTTTAGAGTCAAAGTCTTTGTGAGCTTGACCTTTGACCTAATGACCTCAAAATCAATAGGGGGTCATCTACTGGTGATGACCAACCAACATACCAAGTTTGGTGAACCTAGGTCAAAGCGTTCTCTAGTTATTGATCGGAAACCGTTTTTAAGATGCAAGTCTCTGTGATCTTGACCTTTGAGCTAATGACCTCAAAGTCAATAGGGGTCATCTACTGGTGATGACCAACCAGCATACCAAGTTTGGTGAACCTAGGTCAAAGCGTTCTCTAGTTATTGATCAGAAACCATTTTTAGGATGAAGGTCCCTGTGAGCTTGACCTTTGACCTTATGACCTCAAAATCAAAAGGGGTCATCTACTGGTGATGACCAACCAGTATACCAAGTTTGATGAACCTAGGTCAAAGCGTACTCTAGTTATTGATCAGAAACCGTTTTTAGGATGAAAGTCCCTGTGATCTTGACCTTTGACCTAATGACCTCAAGGTCAATAGTGGTCATCTACTGGTGATGACCAACCAGCATACCAAGTTTGGTGAACCTAGGTCAAAGTGTTCTCTAGTTATTGGTCGGAAACCGTTTCTACCTATAAGGACAATGTGACCTTGACCTTTGACCCCTTGACCCCAAAATCAATAGGGATCATCTACTGGTGATGGACAATCATCCTACCAAGTTTGAAGTTCCTAGGCCTAAGCATTCTTTAGTTATTGGTCGGAAACCATTTGGTCTACGGACCGACGGACTGACCGACAGACAAATGCAAAGCAATATACCCCCACTTCTTTGAAAAGGGGGCATAAAAAATTAGGTCAGTAGGTCAAAAATATAGGTCATGCTATGACGTTTTTGAAATTGGAACAAAAAATGTGTACATGGTCCAAATTTCATTGCCATAGCTCTAAAAACACACAGTAGGTCAGTAGGTCAAAAATATAGGTCATGAGATGACATTTTTGAAATCAAAACGAAAAAGTGTGCACACGGTCCAAATTTCATTGCCGTAGCTCTAAAACAAAAAAGTAGGTCAGTAGGTCAAAAATATAGGTCATGCCATGACGTTTTTTAATTCGAAACGAAAAACTGTGCACATGGTCCAAATTTCATTGCCACAGCTCCAAAAACAAAAAGGTCAGTAGGTCAAAAATATAGGTCATGCTATGACATTTTTGAAATTGAAACGAAAAACTGCACAAGGTCCAAATTTCATTGCTGTAGGTAAAAAAACAAGAAAGTAGGTCAGTAGGTCAAAAATATAGGTCATGCTATGACGTTTTTGAAATCGGAACAAAAAACTGTATACATGGTCCAAATTTCATTGCCACAGCTCCAAAAGCAAAGAGTAGGTCAGTAGGTCAAAAATATAGGTCATGCTATGACATTTTTGAAATCGAAATGAAAAACTGTGCACACAGTCCAAATTTCATTGCTATAGCTCAAAACAAGAAAGTAGGTCAGTAGGTCAAAAATATAGGTCATGCGAGATATTTTTGAAATCGAAACGAAAGTGTTGTTTTGTCTAAGTCTGATTCAAATCTAACCATAAATTACATAATTATGGCCAGTTTTAACGGAATGATTTGACCTTGACCGTCAAGGTCATTTAAAGGTCAAGGTCAAACTTGAAATAATCATAATGTCGGATTTGTCACAACTGTTGTTTAGTCCAAGTTTGAATTAAATCTATAAATAAATGAGAGAGTTATGACAACTTAAGCAAAATTCAATCATCTGACCTTGACGGTCAAGGTAATTTTAAGGTCATGGCCAAATCTGAGTTATTCAACATGTCGGTTTTGTCGTAAGTGTTGTTTTGTCCAAGTATAAATCAAATCCAACCATAAATACTAATGTTATGGTCAATTTTAGCAAAATTCAATAATTTGACCTTGAAGGTGAAGGTCATTTATGAGTCAAGGTCAAGTTTAGTCTGGTCAGCTTGAAGGTCTTGTCCAAAGGGTTGTTGTGTCCAAGCATAAAGAGAATCCACCTATTAATAATAAATTTATGGCCAATTTTAGCAAAATTCAATATTCTGACCTTGAATATGAAGGTCATTTAAGAGTCAAAGTCAAGTTTAGTCTGGTCAGCTTGAAGGTCTTCTCCAAAGGGTTGTTGTGTCCAAGCATAAAGAGAATCCACCTATTAATAATAAAGTTATGGCCAATTTTAGCAAAATTCAATATTTTGACCTTGAATATGAAGGTCATTAAAGAGTCAAGGTCAAGTTTAGTCTGGTCATCTTGAAGGTCTTGTCCAAAGGGTTGTTGTGTCCAAGTATGAAGATAATCCATCAAGGAATAAAAAAATTATGATCAATGTTAATGTTTTCGGACGGGAACAGCAACGGCAACGACACCGTGACTATAGCAATAACTCGATTTTTTTTTTCAAAAAAAGTCAAGCTAAAAACTGTCTATCTATTTAAGCTTATCTAACGTCGGTACCGGTAGCCCATATGACCGACACCCACTGAAGAGATTAGTTATTTTATGTTGTGGGGGTAGTGCAAGATACAGAAGGCATCCCATTCCAGAGACACCCCTAGTTCTTTTTCATGCTCAGTGTATAGCACTGATACATGGGACCTTGGTTTAAAGTCTCATCCGAAAGACTATTAGTAATGTAAGTGGAGGAGCGAGGGATTGAACTCGGGACCCCTGCTTTACCAGTCCAGTGCGTTACCACATGACCACATCCGCTCCTTAATAAAAACGAGTCAGTAACTTAGTTTAAATATGTTCTTCATGATAACATCAAGAATTTCAAGATGTATAAACATTTTCTTTTTATCATCGTCTGTGAGTCAGTCGCTTTAATAACTTTAAATGTTGTGAGTTTTGAAGTAACATTACGCTGTCACAAAGCAACAAAAATAACCTCAACAAATAATGAAAAAAAAAAACATTTAGGCTGGCAAATCTAACAAAATAAACATATAAGAAAGTTGAATGATGTTGATATTGTGGATAACTTTCAACCAAATTATATGTAGAAAAATGCACCTAAAATATCATTCAGATGTCAAAATGAAATAAGCATTTAATCATTTTTTCACTCAAATTCACTGCTTATCAATCTTGGTAATAACTTCAACTTATTACTGCCAAAGTCAGTTGAAACTGAAGCATTTTTTGTGTTTTAACTTTTATTAAATAAAATGTGAAAGAATGAATTTTCTTCTTTGGTTTTGACTGAACTCTAGCAGCTAAAAAAATGTATAACTTAATAGGATCCTTTTCCTCTAAACAGATTATAAAGATTTAAAATGGTTTGATGTTGAAACCCTTAAGCAGGATTGAAACTTGTTATGGACTACAGTGTGTACAAATATAAAAATGTGCCACTAAATTACTTGTGAAAAAAGCAAAGTATAAGGAATGCTCATTTGACCAAAAAAGTAAATGACCCCAAAACAGTAAAATACCCATATGCACTTTATTTATTTTTTATCTTTTTTGTAGTTTAGCATTATATGTTAAACGAACAGAACACGTCTCCATGAGTTTATAACTGTCACTGGTATTTCTTTTTTTAAAAATAAAGTTGTCAGGAATCCCAGAAAAAAAACAAAGAAAGTAGGTCATTGGATCAAAAATAGATACAGCCCGAAAAAAAAAAGAAATTTTACCACTTCCTATGACAGTTATACTCAAAAATAATGCTATTTATATATTATCAACAACACAGAGAATATTCTTTTTATTTTTTGAAAAAAAAATGACATAAAGTCTTAAACTACCAAGTAGACATCTCTCCAGGATATGTAAACAATTGTGACAGGTCGTATCATTCAAGCATTAATGTAAGAATAATCGTAACAGCCACGAAACTACTTTGTCTGGCCGCTGCATTCTTCATATATATTATGTGTATGTTTTTAGCCAACGATATTTTTCTCAAAATTAGCACGTATAGCTGATACATGTATAACTTACTAATTTGCTTACCGACTGCATCAAAGATGGCGGCTTGTTGAGAATGATAATACAGGGGCGGTTCCAGGTTAGGGGGCACAGAATGTTTGGCAAAATTTATGTCCGTTTTCTACCTCATTTTAACGGTTCAAATGTGCCTCTGATTATTCAATTCAATGTTGAACAATAAAGTATACAATATTTAAAGACATATTCTAAACAGACCTACAATAACACCTATATTCAATGTATTTTAGGGGGCCCGCGCGACGTGTGCGCCTCCTTCTTGAATTGCTCGAGTAATAGACTGTGTCTAGAACTTTTCGTAACAAATGAACAATATTTGCACTGATGTCAGGACACATTCTGATTACGCAACCCCATGGGTCTTTTCAAACACCGGATTAAATATAGCGGACCGGCTTTTGCCGGTCCGCAAATATACCTTATTTTAAGACAAAATGACCCTTCAGTTGAAATAATAGCGTCAAAATGGGGTCTTTCTGAAATTTCAGGGGTCAAATGGAAACCCTGAGTAAGTAAATAGGAAATTTCACTAAACAAGAGGGCCATGATGGCCCTGGATCGCTCACCTGAGTACTTTGGCTGTAGGTTTGCTGTTAAGCAGTATTTCATTTTTTAATTGAAAATATGCAAGTGCCTACAAACCAAATATGTAAAATATCAGTCAATAAATAAAGGCTCTATGACAGAAAGTAGAAATATCTATTATAAGCTATGGTGACCTTGACCTTGACCCAGTGACCTCAAACCCTACCCATGGGTAGAGGTCCATGCAAGGAACCTCTATACTGAATATCAAAGATATTGGTCTATAAATGAAGGCTCTATGAGGTACAGTAGATAAATCTACTTTTAGCCTCTGTGACTTTTAACCTAATCCAATAATTTGAAAAAACTTGAAAAAGCTTGCTTCAGGCCAAATTTTAAAATTCTAGGTCTTGTGGTTTCAGACAAGAAGATTTTTAAAGATTTTCTTCTATATTGTTATTTAAAACTTGTGACCCCTCGGGCGGGGCCAATAGTGACCCTAGAGACATTTTTCTAACAAACTTGGTAGAGGTCCACTAGACAATGCTACACACCAAATATCTAAGCTCTATAACTTACGGTTTCTGACAAGAAGATTTTTTTAGATTTTCTTATATAACTTTATGTAAAACTAGTGGCCCCTGGGGCGGGGCCATTTTTGACTCAGAGGCCAGGATTTGAACAAACTTGGTAGAGGTCCACTAGACAATGCTTCATACCAAATATCTAAGCTCTATAACTAACAGTTTTTGATAAGAAGATTTTTAAAGTTTTCCCTATGCAACTCTATGTAAAACAAGTGACCCCCGGGGCGGGGCCATTTTTGACCCAGAGGCCAGGATTTGAACAAACTTGGTAGAGGTCCACTAGACAATGCTTCATACCAAATATCTTAACTATAGGCCTTCTTGTTTCTGACAAGAAGATTTTTTGGTTTTTCCTATATAACTCTATGTAAAACTAGTGGCCCCTGGGGCGGGGTCATTTTTGACCCAGAGGCCAGGATTTGAACAAATTTGGTAGAGGTCCACTAGACAATGCTACACACCAAATATCTAAGCTCTATAACTTCCGGTTTCTGACAAGAAGATTTTTTAAAGATTTTCCTATAAAACTCTATGTAAAACAAGTGACCCCCGGGGCGGGGCCATTTTTGACCCAGAGGCCAGGATTTGAACAAACTTGGTAGAGGTCCACTAGACAATGCTTCATACCAAATATCTTAACTGTAGGCCTTCTTGTTTCTGACAAGAAGATTTTTTGGTTTTTCCTATATAACTCTATGTAAAAAAAGTGGCCCCTGGGGCGGGGTCATTTTTGACCCAGAGGCCAGGATTTGAACAAACTTGGTAGAGGTCCACTAGACAATGCTACACACCAAATATCTAAGCTCTATAACTTACGGTTTCTGATAAGAAGATTTTTTAAGATTTTCCTATATAAATGTATGTAAAACTAGTGGCCCCTGGGGCGGGGCCATTTTTGACCCAGAGGACAGGATTTGAACAAACTTGGTAGAGGTCCACTAGACAATGCCACACATCAAATATCTAAGCTCTATAACTTACGGTTTCTGACAAGAAGATTTTTTAAGATTTTCTTATATAACTCTATTTAAAACTAGTGGCCCCTGGGGCGGGGTCATTTTTGACCCAGAGGACAGGATTTGAACAAACTGGGTTGAAGTCCACTAGACAATGCTACACACCAAATATCTAAGCTCTATAACTTCCGGTTTCTGACAAGAAGATTTTTTTAAGATTTTCCTATATAACTCTATGTAAAACAAGTGACCCCCGGGGCGGGGCCATTTTTGACCTAGAGGCCATGATTTGAACAAACTTGGTAGAGGTCCACTAGACAATGCTACATACCAAATATCTGAACTCTAGGTCTTGTGGTTTCTGACAAGAAGATTTTCAAGTTTTGCCTATATAACTCTATGTAAAATCAACTGACCCCTGGGGTGGGGTCAGTTTTGTCCCCAGGGACATAATTTGAACAAACTTGGTAGAGGTCCACTAGATGATGCTTCATACCAAATATCAAAGCTCCAGGCCTTGTGGTTTCGGAGAAGAAGATTTTTAAAGATCCAACTTATAAAATCTATTTTTAGCTCCAGTGAACCAGAAATGCAATAGACCAGAACCATTTCAACAATCTTGGTAGAGCTTCATGCAAGGAACATCCCAGGCAAGTTTCATTAAATTTGCCCCATTGGTTTCAGAGGAGATGTCGTTTGAATGAAAAGTTGACGACGGACGGACGGACGACGGACAAAGACCTATCAGAAAAGCTCACCCTGAGCACTTTGTGCTCAGGTGAGCTAAAAATAAACAATGTACAGCCCCTTCACAATTCAAAATTGCACTTTTGTTGCACAGCGGCAGAAAAAAATTCACAATTTCAAAAGAGATTTCACAAAATATCAGGAACTTCGATGTTTTACCTTCCGGTAAAACACATAAATAGTTTTAATCGAGTTAAATGGTATTTTTTTTGCGCATGTTAACCGGGTTAAAGTACTGACTCAAAACAGAATTTACACAGGTCAGAAATTACAATCAAGCGTTCATCGCACACCGTTTCCGGTTTCAATGTCGCGAAATGGCATCACTTGTGCATCATTTTTCACAATTTCATGACATATCGCTCTTTTTTTCACAAAATGAACAGGCCCAGGCCTCTTCACAATTTTGACAAAAAATGCCGCCTTAAGTCCACAGAGTTAAAGAGAAAAATGTACATATCGCGGGAGCTGTACTGTAGATTGAATTAGACGTATATGTAGAGATTTTGTCCAGATAACGCAAATTTATGTAGTGGACACCGGGTATATAAGGCACTTCTAACAGCCTTGCTGTTGGGCTAGCTCTTAAGCGACATGGTTGGAGTGTCTGGAACGATTGCTAAGTTAAGCAACGTTATCCATGGTTAGTACAGTACACGCCAGGAGGAACTCACATTTTCCGCTTTATTTCGCGGACGCGGAAAAAATATCCGCCGCGACATAGAGGAAAAAAAATGGATTTCCTCGATGTCTCAACATAGCAAAATATCTCGGCGATAATTGAAGACCAGCGCGATAATAATTAGAGTCATAACTCACCTGGATAAGCTGAACATTTAATGAAATGACTAATGAAACTGTACATTTTAAGTCTGCCAATTATGTGACATTTGGTAAAATTAAAACCAAATTTCTAATACATTTGCTGTGTAGGTTAATGATGTCGCAGTAGGGTTTACATGTTGTATGTTTTTATTTAAATATAGGAAAGCAGTTTTAACACGTGTAAATCGAAAACCAGTCAATTAATTTTCTGAAAATTGGGTCAGCTGTTCCGAGAAGCAGTTACTTTCAGTTTTGAATTGTCATTCCTTCTGTTAACAAATACGAGCATTCGTAAACAAATGCATCAGTATGAGAGCTTTATACATTTTAATGATATTTTGAAGGAACTTTGTGAGCATCGATACGTCAATTCTTACCTGTGAAAAAGTTCGCGGAACCATTTAGCGGACATCCGCCGCGATATTTAGTGACCATGTCCGCGGTGGTGATCCTCGAAATGCGGCGGATTTGGTCGCGTTTTAAGGAATGGGTAGTCCGCAACGATCTCGAGGAAAACCAGAGTTCCTCCTGGCACGTACTGTACTTGGATGGGTGTCCCAGTTTGAGCTCATAGGCCAGGTTACTACATTGGCGGCAGTGGTAATTCCACTAATCTTCGCGGGCTCTATAACTTGGTTAGTGCCTGTGTGCATGGAATTGAGTCCCTTGCACAGCTGGTGCGGAATGGGGTCTCTATAGGAAAGTGAACACTAGATGGCATGGCCAGCTCATAAAGGTTAGAGAGGGGAGGAGTGTAGTGGTCATTGGGTATATAAGGCACTTCCAACAGCCTTGCTGTTAGGCTAGCTCTTTAGCGACATGGTTGGAGTGTCTGGAACGATTGCTAAGTTAAGCTACGTTATCCATGGTTAGTATTTGGATGGATGTCCTGTTTGAGCTCATAGGCCAGGTTATTAAATTTATAAAATTACAGCGTGACATAAATATGTCACAGTTCTGGTTGACTTTCGATACGGGATAGGCTTCAGCGTACAGGTCTAGCGATACTATAAAACCTGTCGATGAAGTCTCATTAGCTAGACTTATCGTAAACAGACCTGTTCTCGAACCTCACCTCCTTTCGGACCTCTAAGTTTTTCATATATTTTACGTATGCCCAAATGCGTACTACGTCATCGGTTCGTGAATACAGTGCTTTGTTTACAAACAACACGCTTGTTGCTGTCAACCGCTACAATGCGACGGAACAGGTATTATTATTATTGCTGTGACATGAAATAAAATAAAATTATTATTAATTTTTCGAACTGAGAATACAACATCATTTTTCTCATCATAATGCATGTTTCTTAGATCATAAAATATTTTGACAGATGACCCAGATTGTTCGGCTGCTGCAAGGTCACGTGACCATGGTAAATCATGTGACATTACATTAAAGTAGCGTACAGTTCAGATAGTCTATTCTACTTGTTTTAAATATATATTTTTTCTTCCCTTCCCTTGCTCACAAGACTGAATTCTTTTAACATTCTCTGTTCCAGTTGCATCCACAGAAAAGAGTGTTTAAACACAAGGGGTACTCTCCATCAGCTCTTATGAATGCATACAAACTAGTGAAAGATACTAGGATTCCAATTAAAACTGCTACCAGGCAATATGGAGTCCCACATAACACTTTGTGGGACAGAGTTAAAGGGAGAGTTGATCCTGAAACGCTAATGACTGGACCAGGCCCACTTTTCACACAGGAAGAGGAAGTGAAACTTGTGAACCACATCAGATACATGGCAGATCTTGGTTATGGTTTCACAATAAGTGAAGTTGTATCAAAAGCAAGTGATTATGCTACATTTTGGAAGAAGCGGACTCCAGACAAGCCTCTGTCTGTGAAATGGTTCAGTGGATTCCACAAGAGGTGGCCAGAACTATCTGTTGTGAAGCCAAGATCTTTAACAAAATGCAGAGCACAATCAACCACTCAGCAGGTTGTTGACAATTACTTCACAAACCTTCAGGTTGTATTAAATGAGAATAACTTGATTGATAAACCTTAATGCATCTTCAATATTGATGAGAAGGGAATTCAAACTGAACATTCACCGCCATACATAGTTAGTGGGAAATCAAGTGTGCCTGCTATTACATCATCCAGATCAGCTGTAACTACAATTATAGGTAGTGGTAATGCTCTAGGCACCTAAGTTCCACCGTTTTTTTTTTTGTTTTCAAAGGGAAAAGAATGAATGAGGACTTGTTCCAAGGTACTACCTGTGGTTCAGCTGGTGTTGTGTCCAAATCTGGTTGGTCAAATTCATTTATTTTCCATGACTATTTTGAAAATCACTTCATGAAATACATTCAAAGAGCAAACCCTGAACAACCAATTCTAATGGGTCCCACGTTTTACCGGAATCGACCATTTTTACCGGAATCTACCGGAATCGACTTTGCATTACCGGAATCGACCTATATTTCTTACATAAACCACTTTTTCAAGATATACAACATTGTTTATTAATATGTAATATAATTAACGTAATAACAAAAGGAATTTGATATATCTTTGAGTGGAAAGATTTTACAAGATAAAGAAAATCGGCGAGTTGCGGAAAATTTGCGCATACAGATATACGCCGGAATCGGCCTGTATTTCATAAATAAATTGATTTTAAGTCATACAAAGTTAGTTTTCATTACACTACATCTGAAATAAAATATTTACCAAAGGAATTTGAAGTATCTTCGAGTGGAAAGATGTTGCAAGCGAAAGAAAATCGGCAAGTTGCGGATAATTTGCGCGTACGGATATACGCCGGAATCGGCCTGTATTTCATAAATAAATTGAATTTAATTCATAAAAAGTTATTTTTCATTACTCTACATCTGAAATAAAATATTTACCAAAGGAATTTGAAGTATCTTCGAGTGGAAAGATGTTGCAAGCGAAAGAAAATCGTCGAGTTGCGGATAATTTGCGCGTACGGATATACGCCGGAATCGGCCTGTATTTCATAAATAAATTAAATTTAAGTCATACAAAGTTATTTTTCATTACTCTACATCTGAAATAAAATATTTACCAAAGGAATTTGAAGTTTCTTCGAGTGGAAAGATGTTGCAAGAGAATAAAATCGGCGAGTTGCGGAAAAATTTGTGCATAGGGATATACGCTGGAATCGGCCTGTATTTCATAAATAAATTGAATATAATTCATAAAAAGTTATTTTTCATTACTCTACATCTGAAATAAAATATTTACCAAAGGTATTTGAAGTTTCTTCGAGTGGATTCCGGTGTATATTCTTATGCGCAAATTTTCTGCAACTCGCCGAGTTTCTTTCTCTTGTCAAATCTTTCCACTCGAAGATATTTCAAATTCCTTTGGTAAATATGTAATTTCTGATGTAAAGTAATGAAAAATAACTTTTGAATGAATTAAATTCAATGTATTTATGAAATATAGGCCGAATCCGGCGTATATCCGTACGCGCAAATTTCCGCAACTCGCCGATCTTTTTTCCATTGCAATATCTTTCCACTCGAAGATACTTCAAATTCCTTTGGCAAATATTTTATTTCAGATGTAGAGGAATGAAAAATAACTTTTTATGACTTAAATTCAATTTATTTATGAAATACAGGCCGATTCCGGCGTATAACCGTACGCGCAAATTTTCCGCAACTCGCCGATTTTCTATCGCTTGCAACATCTTTCCACTCGAAGATACTTCAAATTCCTTTGGTAAATATTTTATTTCAGATGTAGTGTAATGAAAAATAACTTTGTATGACTTAAATTCAATTTATTTATGAAATACAGGCCGATTCCGGCGTATATCCGTATGCGCAAATTTTCCGCAACTCGCCGATTTTCTTTCTCTTGCAAAATCTTTCCACTCGAAGATAATTCAAATTCCTTTTGTTATTACGTTAATTATAATTCATATTAATAAACAATGTTGTATATCTTGGGAAAAAAAAAGGTTTATGTAAGAAAATATTGGTCGATTCCGGTAATGCAAAGTCGATTCCGGTAGATTCCGGTAAAAATGGTCGATTCCGGTAAAACGTGGGACCGATTCTAATTATATTTGATGGCCCTAAGTCTCACATGAACATTCCTGTGTTAGAGTGGGCCAAGATGAACAATATAATTCTGTTTGTGCTGCCTGCTCATACCAGCCATGTTCTGCAGCCATTTGATGTTGGGTGCTTTGGACCCCTACAGAAGATCTATAACAACACATGTCACAAATTTCTGAGGGAACACCCATCTTCAAGAATTACAAGGCACAATGTTGCAACTCTTGCATCCAGTTCCTATATCACAGCTTTATCAAATAAAAACCTGCCAGCAGCCTTTCAGAGAACTGGAATCTTCCCCTTTAACAGAACTGTCATCAACCCTGATGTCTTCAAACCCTCTGATCCTTATGTTGCGTCTACACCTGAACCGGTACTTTCTGTTCCCGATGCTTTCCGGGAAGCAGAGAATATCATTGAAAAGAAGAAAGAATTTCACAGGGCTTTATCAAAGATCTATACAAGTAACATTGTTTCTGGTCAGGAAATTACCAGTTCTAATGTCGACAAAGAAATAGTGGCTAGATCCCAACCAAAGCTCATGCAGACCACAAAAACATCATCCAGACAGAATAAAACAAAAGTTCTTTTGAAAGCCAAAACAAAACCAACCACCAAGTCAAAACCAACCAGTTCCTCTTCCCACCCTGTTCCTGGGCCTCCACACATAAACCTGCTTCCAGATATAGATACTGATAGTTCTGATGATGATGAAATGTCTGAAGCAGATAAATGTTGTGTTTGTAAATTATTCCAACCAAAACAGCTTCGAAATTGTGTGTCTTTAGTTTTCACAAAATGGGCTCAGTTTGATTCTCCAGGATACAGACATTGGACACATTTGATCTATTGTTGCAAAGAAACGGTAATTACAGGGTTCCCGCTGTCGCTCGCCAATTGCGCCAAATGCGCCAAAATACTAATTCTGGCCCTTAAAATCTTCCATTGGCGAATTTTACTGGCGCCAACGTAAAAGAGAGCATCCGACAACTAGTACGATTAAAATCAATAAGCGGCCATCAAAATTACATAAGCGGCCCGGATGTTTAGTACAAGGTCACGCGTGACTAGTTTGTTTATCAAACTTTATGACACTTTGAGAACGTGTTGAGATGCAACTGACAATCGGTTAATTGGATTTATTTGCCATTTTTAATCGTCCGAAAATAAGATAATTAACCACGTGCGGTCAGTTAGTGTTTGTAGCAAAGTACAGTGATGAAAAGAAAAATCGTCAGTGTTTGCAGGTGTCGTTTTCGTGTATGGAAGATTAAATAAGTGTAAAAATAAATGGTTCATGCTTAATCTTATAAAGATATTGTTCATATTTTCATGTTATTTATCTTTTAAAAATGATATGCAAATGTGCTTATTTTTTGTTAATAAACAGTTGTAATAAATATATAAATAGTGTTTGTTGTCACAATGATACTACTTCTGTAATATCTTAACAGAGAAAGGCATGTCTCCTTACAAAATCACTGGCTCCAACTTTTGAGCCATTGGCACCAACTTTGTCTGAGTGGCGAATTTGCTGGCGCAAACTAAAATTGACCCAGAGGAAACCCTGAATTAGAATGATGTTTTCATCTGCGCTTGACATACTCAACAGAACACCGAGGAATAAGACAAATATAAGAAATGTTAAACTGTTAGTGTTTCTTCATTTTTTCATAATGTTGACATTGTAAACTGTTTGGATCAAAGTTTTTGAACTGTACTATCAATAGTAGAAGCGGTTTGAAAGCAGGTGCTTGTTTTTTTGTAAAAATGACCTTTTTAAATAAGTGTAATGTTTATTGTTTTTGTAAGTCTTTAAATTATTTGAAATTTGTTGTCAAATCTTAAGGGTTTCGAAAGACGGTAAGACCACAATATTTGATTATAGCAGAGACATAGATATCTATGTCTCTGATTATAGCACACTTCAACTTAATACTGCCAAAAGTCAATACTGACTATAATTTCTAGGAGCTTGAAATTGTGTTTTTAGTCCTTCAAGAGTTTTAAACTGTATTTGTAGCTTCTATTCTATATATAAAAAATATATACAGAAAAAGAAGCTAGATTAACAGTTTGGACTCTTGAATGACTAAAAATACAATTTCAAGCTCCTGTGATTATAGACAAAGAGAACTGTCATTGCAACACAAAAAAACCTAATAAGACTTAATCACAAGGGACTTCTTGTTAATTTTCTTGAAGTCGAGTACATAAAATTAAATTTTGATTACTTCAGATCCTATATAATATAATTCCCCATTTTCCTCGAGTTGAAATGACTTCGGTTTATCTCCGAAAGTTTTCAATCGACCTGCAGACGCCATTTTAAATAATAGGCTGTGTATAATAAACCTTTCGTAAAAATCATGAGACTGGTGACAAAACACTAAATTATTGTAGAAGTACTGAAATACCCAAAAACACCGAAATAGGCCGAAATATACCGAATTACAGTAAACAAAAATAAAAGTAATGTCAGTTTACTTTTTTATTGTTATACGTAGTGTTAAGATGAAAATTCAAAAGAAAGTATATAAATATATATATATATATATATATATATATATATATATATATATATATATATATATATAGAGAGAGAGAGAGAGAGAGAGAGAGAGAGAGAGAGAGAGAGAGTGGTATTTCGGCGGTATGACTAATTACCAGTTCTAAGTTAGACCCGCGGATCTAAGATCTTAAATACGCGGATGTAAGTTTTGTGAATTTCGGCTATTTCTGACTGTGTATTTTCAATTTGGTCTTTTTAAGCCTCTGTTTGTGTATATTACCAAATCAGACATCAGTGTTCAGTATAAAAGCAGCGGTGATATAGTCTATATATCCCATTTATATGGGAGCGGATGTGGTCCAGTGGAAACGCGCTGGACTGGTATACCAAGGGTCCCGAGTTCGATCCCCCGCTCCACCACTAACATTACTAATAGTCTTTCGGATGAGAGACTTTAAACCGGGGTCCCATGTATCAGTGCTATACACTGAGCATGTAAAAGAACCAGGAGTGTCTCTGGAATGGGATGCTTTCTGTATCTTGCACTACCCCCACCACATAAAATAACTAATCTCTCCAGGGAGCGTCGGTCATATGGGCAACCGGTACCGACGATAAATAAGCTTAAATAGATAGATAGTCTTACATTTATCATGGCTCATGTAGGATGGGAGCAAGACAGTTAGACCCCTTGACAATTAGACCCATTTCAATTTTAGATGACACTTAGTCCCCTAAGACACCTAGACCCATGATTTGATTTTTTTAAAGAAACTTAGACCCCTTATTTAAGGAATGTTTAATTATATTGATTTAGCCATGAGATTGATTTTATTATTATTTTTTTGGTATTATTATTTGATATTATAGCCATAAAGTGATGATTCTTGGTAAATTGTGATTGAAAAGGATCAAGAACAAAAAGAAACTAAATTTCATGGGGGAAAACTATCAGGAGAGGTGTTAAAGATTATAATAAGCATTAAATGATTAATGTTAAATTATTTTATATTTTTAAAGTGTTGCATAATTAGCAAGACTAGATCAAAGTGATTGTCAATACTTTATTTGGCATGATTAATTAAAGTGGACTGGTGTTTGCCAATTTGCTTCAAACCTGGAAACACCACCATTACTTTGAAGTCCATTGATTGCCTAATTATTGTTGTGTATTTTAAGAAGTCATGAACTCTTTCATACTTATATTATTTGATCATGCGCGGTTATCTGTATTTTTATATATATACTAGTGCATGCTTGATGTGGAATTCAGTTAATAGATAGCTTAGAGCGTATACATACATTAAACATATATATTCTATAGAGTGTTTCTTGTAGTGGACCACTTAGTATCAAAGTGGACAGAACATAATATGGTGTCAGCAGAAACTATTAATTTGGACTTATATTAAATTGCAAAAGCGATGGATTAACAAGATTAAATTGTTGATGATATTTACTTCAAATTAAGAATACATGTTCTCTATCAAAATACGACACCATTTCTCAAGGGCAGATAACCCTCAAATTTATTTTTGCAAAGTTATGCCCCTTTTTCAACTTAAAATTTCTTGGTTAACTTTTTTGTTAATGTCCATTTCTCAAAAGTTGTCAAAGATATTCCATTCAAACTTGGAATACTTGATCACCAGCAAGACCCCTGCAAAAATTGTTGGTACCATATCCCTGGGGTCAAAGTTAGCCCCTCCCCCAGGGGTCACTTGATTTTGCCAATACTTGTATATATAAAAAAAATTCTTAAGCCTAGAAATGAAATATTAACTGGCATGAGATGGGTACGTACTTCCTTCCCCTCCTCCCACACTCACTCTGCATGGGGATCCCCCTTATCCCCCACCCCACTCCTGCTTTACCACCTCCAATTTTTTTCTTTCATTATTTATTGATTATTTTTTTTAAATATATAGGTACTTGACTACCTTCAAATTTCTTTTTTCTTTCATGAGTAACCCACTCCCAAGCCTAACACTAAATTATTTATTTACATGGGATGGGTAGGTATTTCTTCCACTCCCCGATGTTTTTTTTTTTAATACATAGGTATGAAGTTGAAATACTAGACATTTAGTATTGGTGTGCAAATCAGTATCTATAAGTAACCAAATTGCACCTAGTGAATGCTGTATTAATGGATTTTGGGTCGGTCAATACATATAATTCTGATCAGACGCGAGTCTGTTTTCCAATTTAATATCTCAGAATGTATTAACACTGTTTGCTAGATTTGCATTTAGATTTTGTTGGAATCTGCCATTGCAAAGGGAAATGTATTTAAAGTTATATGGCATTATCTTTGATAGTATTGAAATAAAATAACTTTAGCAACGAACTTTACAATACTTTGTATATGAACAGAACTATATCTATACATGTGTATAATATTTCAAATAGGTGAACATAAACTTTATCAAAACAAATGTATTTCATACTAAACTAAAAAAAGAAATTTAGTTTTAGTACAGTAATCTTAAACCTCGTCCAGTGGTAGTGGCCCATAGATAGTTACACAGAGTTATCTTGTCATTATTTGCAGGCTTCCTTTTACATTCAGTTAGTACATTGTCATACTTTAAGATATGTTTCAGAACAATTTTTCAAGTTCTTTAATTTGATCTTGACTATTAACGCTACTATTATATATATAAATACATTTTATACAAACTTATAATTTGATGTCTTCTTTATTTTTTGCTGTTTTATTTATTCTCTAATGCAAGCATTTTAAAAAAAAAAATCCAAGTGTACTAAATGGAATAGAATTAAAGAATAAATGTTCTGGCGATGTATGAATGTAATAGTTGTAACAGGTCTTTGTGTTCATAAATCATTCTTTAACAGTTGTTATGTAAAAGGAACAAGGAATGAAAAATACATGTGGAATAGGAAATACAAAGATGCCACAACAATGCAATGGACAGACAGTAACTCCTCCTTAAAGTCCTTCTCCCATTCAGTGTACATGTCAGGTGATCAAATTCTTACGAAGAAGCAGGTCCGTAACAGGAAGATGCAATGCATTTAAGAATATAAAAATAGCTAGAATGTGATTCGAATCCCGATCGTAGCGCATCAAAGGCTTAAACTCTAACCACCGAGCTAAACAGAACATTACTGATGCCGCAAAATACGGACGTACGAGAAAACCCGGAAATTATGGGAAAAGGCTATAAGCAGTACCGTAATAATATGCTATTAGTTACATCATTTTAAGATTGTCTTTTGTTAATTTGAAAATTCATATTCATGGGTGTCTTTGGAATAGGATTCTTTCAGTATCTTGCACTACTCCCGTAGCATAAAATAACTAATCTATTCAGGTGAAGTCGGTCATATGGGCATCCGGGACCGACGATAATTAAGCTCAGACAGATAGATAGATCAAATTCGGTAAGTTAAGTGTGTTATCTTAATCAAGCATACAGCAAGCAAAATTGTCTTCTGATTAATTTTGTGCTTTGATGTGGAGGTTTGTGTTTAAACAAACAAAAATGAGTAAAACTCGATAATATATAAACGGGATTTCTTTATATATATGAATACCTTTTTTACAAACTAAGGGAGATAATCATTACTATAAATAGGACGATTAGTGCAAGGTCTGTTCGGAGCGTATTATTGGTCCAGTGGTAACGCGCTGGACTGGTAACCCAGGGATCGATACCCCGCTCCTCCACAAGCATTACTAATTGCCTTTCGGATGAGACGTTAAACCGAGGTATCAGTGCTGTACACTGAGCATGCAAAAGAACCAGAGGTGTCTCTGGAATGGGATGCTTTTAGTATCTTGCACTACCCCCACAAATTAAAATAACTAATCTCTTCAGGGCGCGTCGGTCATATTGGCAACCGGTACTGACGATAAATAAGCTGAAATAGATAGATATCTTTCTTACTTTTACTAGTAAATTTAACCATTACTGCTGTCTGCTTATCTTTAGTAATCTAAAGTTATATAAAATTACAGGTTTTCCGAAGAATTGGGTTAATTCTTTATGAAATTAAACTTATTTTACGTCATTAAATCAAGCTAAATTTCATAAATGTTTCATATTGAAACGTAATTTAAACATATATGGTATTTTCTTTAATCTATCTTTAAAACTTTTTTTACCAAGAGCATCTAAATGATTTCCGGAAAATCAATGTTTCTTTCCGCGTTTTCCGTAGAATCGGGCTTTTTCTTTATCAGTTTCAACTTACTGAGCGTCAATAAATCAAGCTTATTTTTTTTATAAATGTTTCTTTTTGAAAGGAAAATAAGCATCTTTAGTATTTTCAGTCATTTATCTTTCTTATTTTTTTAAACAGGAACGTCAAAAATGAATTACGGAAAATCGATGTTTTTTCCTTGTTGTCTAGGGTTTACACCTGCTCACAGATCTGGACTTCGTCACTCGTAAGTTATAAACAGAGGAACCATGACCTAATTAAAATATATGTCCTTTTCTCAACTGTTACAAACTCGTTTGTAATAATCAGTCAACTTCTACATTTGTCTGTCGTTAAGAAAACACCACGTGATAATGCACAAATAAAGTTACATGAAAAGAATCTACAAACTTTTCATGAGCGTGGTAATCTCTTCTGTTTACTTTTCGGCGAGGTTTGGTCACGTTACAAATTAATGCGTAATTTCATGTAAACGAACGCCTTTTCATTTAAGAGTACGAAATCGACATATTTATAATCAAAATTGTTTGAATATAATGCCGATAATTTGTTGAAGTGTAAAGAATTACATAATGTTAGGAATCTTTTATCTTTTAGTCAGTATTGACTTTTGGTAGTAATAAGTTGAAGTTGACCAGTCGGGAACTATTTTTCTGTTCTTTGAGAAGGGTGTAAAAATAAATGCGCCAGTCATTTTATACAGATGGACTATTTGCGGCTTTGGTAATTAAGAGTGATAGAGGCTGAAATTGTGCTTCCATTTTTGGACGACCCAAACAAATAATAATGAAATGTATAATACATTATAACATTACTAAAACTTATATTTTCATTTTTTTTTATTTTCAGGTGTGTGGCAGGCACTCCGTGAATTATTTCCAGGCACGACCCTGAAAGGCTGATTTTTTTCACTGGGCTCAGTCCAACGTCATGTGAAGGACTTTGACCTGTCCAGATCATACGAAAAAGAATAACATTTCAAAGTTGCTAGCTCTTAGCCTTCCTTCCTGGAGTGACATAAGACGTGCCTTTTCCCGTCTCAAGGACAGAGCTGAGACTAGTTCTCAACCAGTTCAAGATCTGTTTTTTGTATGTGGAGGACACATGGATAGACTTCAGTCTTTGGAGTGTGGAAGAGTGGTCGGTATATCGTCAGCCTATTCGTACCAATAATGATACTGAAGGCTGGCACCAAAAGCTTAATCAAAAGGCAGAAAAAGGACCCTTCCATTCTATGTACTTATACCCATGCTCCTTGAAGAGGCCAAATTTGTTGATATACAAGTTCACCTTGTGTCCCTAGGGGACCTCATAAAGAATCGTAGGGCTTTATACCAGTCAACTGACAACTAGATTGGGCTTTTTTGGGACCAGTATGAGCACCATGACATTGTGTGTGAGGTATTTCTAGCACATGTGGGGGAAATATATGGCCGGAGCTAATGTATAATTTGTGTATATTATAATAGTGTGTTGTATGATTCCAGGGATCTGTATATTATCAACAGTTGTAATGCTACACACATGTATATAATTTTAAATATTTCTATCTATTGTAAATACATATTTTAGAATGTCTTATTTTTGTTTAAGTGATTCTTTTTATTGTAAAAATAATCCAGCGTTATAGAAGGATATTTAAAAAAATCACTTTGATGAAATAATACAATTTATTTTTTTTATCAGAATTATGAATCGCATACAAGAATAAAAACTTTGATTGAAGTGTTTTTTTCAGTGTTGATTGCTTGTTTTTTAAATACCAATTTTTATTGTATATTCTTATTGTTTCAATCATCAGACTGATAAAAATATATATTCCCCATCAAAAAACTGATTTCAAACATATATAAGAAAAAAATCATCAAACATACTTAATATTGTCAAAATCCAAACTAAGGGGCCTATGTGTCTTTAAGGGGTCACCTTCAATTTAAAATTTAAAGGGGTCTAGGTTACAAGGGGTCTAAACGTCTGGCACTCTTTAGAATTACGGACGATACGGACGATACGGACCGTGGAACTATATCGATCATATTTTTTGACATTTCATATCACCAGACCTAGACCCTATTTGAACAAACCTAATATCACTTTCCAGGATGATACGGACTAAGTTCTAGGACGAGAATGACCATGTTGAAAAATTACCATTTACAGCGTATTTAGGATTTTTTGTCTCCCTATCTATGTATTTGGACGAACGGAAAAGATGCTAAATAATAACATTATTTTAACAGTGTCTTTTAATAATAAGTTTTGAGAGAAGCTGACGTCAATTAAATTCTTTTATTTCTCGAAGATATATAAATTTATTTATTTATTTATTTAGTTATTTAGTTGTTTGTTGTTGTGTTTGTTTCAAAAACCCTGAGATAACTTGTCAGTATAGGCAGTAAAAGTGACTGGTTATTTAATGCTTTCTTAAATTCGATTAAGTACTGACCTTTGCAGAATGTAAAGATAGTTCTTCAGCATAATTTAAAACTCATGCTTTTTAGTTCAAATTGCCAGGGGTTTCTTACATTCTGACAGACATATATACAAAAAAAAAATATTTTTTTTAAAAGTAAAGAAAAGACGAAGAAAACGAAAATAAGGAAAATGTTGTTACTGTTTTTGTATTCACTGCGTTGGCAGGGAATACAGTCTCTTAACAATGCTTCAGGAAATGACTGGGAGCATACAAATTTAGTGTTCCGCAGCCGACAAAATAGTGCACAAGTGTTTTGTTTGTACAAAACGCTTAACTATCTTATAAATACTTGTTTTATATGTGATATTTTACTGTTTGCGAATTTTTTGGCTTCAAGGTATTTGCTTAGTGATCTGAGAAAAAAATCGTGGCATATGCTTCTTATGCAATTTTCTAAACCAATCGCTCATTGTGTCGCTAGTCTGGTTCTCGTTTCAGTCTTACGTTAATTCATTGCATGATACCAACTTAATTGTGTCGCAAAATCTAGTGGTCTCGTATAACTACCGATTTGTTAAATTATTTACTTAAGTCGTCTAACTTAATTATGATACAGACCTTTAAGAAATATTTTACTTTTATTTGTTTAAAGTAAATTCATATATTAGTTCTACACATTGACGTGGGTACAGCTTGTCTAAATTTGATTTATAAATATATAAAACAGTAGCTTTATGAGACTACCGAAGGAAATGTAAAGACCAGGTTACGATTCACAGGATGACTCAGAACAACAAAGAAGAGCGTAAGTTTACATCTATTCTTTTGCTTCATGAGCTTACCTGTTGTGTGCTGAGGTAAACTAATATAATTAAGATTGTACTTGATCTAAATGTGTGTGTGTGTGTGTGTGGGGGGGGGGGGTTGTTAGAATATAGTTCCCCTGAAATAGAGAAACAGTGCTGCTGCAAACAGACGTCGTGACCTACAGTTTACAACTTTAATTGTTTGCAAGATCATAATTTATCTTCATTTGTGCAAATTATCACGCTCCTTCAGCAGCTATGTGAATAGACACCGCTGCTTTAATGCGAGTAGATTTATGATATTGACCTTTACAATGAACTTTAAAACAACCAATGAAAGTGCGCTAATATCCCCGCAACCGAAAAATCTTGAAACCATTTTTCATTGGCTTTAACGATCATGTGATTGCAAAAGCTATAAATAAACAGGTGTTTTCTGACAATTTTGTAAACACATTTCAACTACGCGTTTACGTTAACATCTTAACATAGCAATTAAACGTTTAAAAACAACCATACCATTGTGATTTTAACCTTTTTGATAGTTTTACTGGCTTGTTTACGTATACATGTTAAAAACACTTTGAAAAGTGAAATACATAAGGAACATGCAAACATGCATTGTTTGTTTAAATTTAAGATTGTCAAATGTATCTATGGACGTTTCTTTATAGGCTAGTCACTGATTGGCTGAAAAGTAACTGTGGCTTTCCCTGTCTAAAAATATAATATCGTTTTTTGTATTCACGAGGAACGAAGTGAATACAGTATTACCATAAATCAGAAATCAAACACCGGAAGTTAACGAACTAACAGCATGCACTTCCGGTTACTCCGCAATACAAAGTAGTTCTTTGGAATTATAATAAATGTGAATAATTTGGTCTGAAGCTTTAATATCAAGTAAATAGTAAATGCTAATTGTTCTTATTAACTTTTCTATTACTATCAATGATGAGTGTAGAAAAAAAGAAACAGCACTCACTGAATACTAATTTTTCAATACCGAATCGTTCTAATTTTTAACACTGGGAAATCAATACACGACTCCTCTGTCCGATGCCATTGACTGATCCAATCAAATAGCAGCATTTAAACACGCCTCCGATAGATGAATACAAACGTTAAGTCCCCTTCCATACATTCAGCGCCGACAGGCAAGTCACGTGATTATGGTTGAAAGTAAATAAGCAACATGTTAAACTTTTTTAAAAGGTACTTTTACATCCAGGCATGTTAATGGATGCAATTACAAATGTAACTGGACAAAAAAGAAAGAAATTTTTCTTTAAAAAAGTAACGAGACTACTACTAAATGTAAATGTAGCTGAAATCCACCTAAAGGTAACGCGTGACGGCAGAATGAAGGGGAAATCACTGCGAGGAGATTGAGAGATAATCATTGCCATTTTGTCAGATCAAAGCGCTGTAAGTACTAGAGTATTCTATGCTTTTGGAAATGCTAAAATGGAAATACGATTATGTAATGCTAATGTTTGCAGACCTTAATTAGAAAAGAACCAGTAACTTTAATTTTAATCAGCACTCATCGCTGATAAATTTATATACTGATTGTTAATTTAAAATTAAGCTTGCAAGTCATAGGCAAGTTCAGTTCAGCAAATCTGCAGAAGGCATATATACTAGTTCAACATTAGGAGTGGAGAAAAGAACAAAACAAATTTTTATCACTTTTTCAATTCCAGCATTTCAATAGTAACAATCAAAGGATAACTATTAAAAATTCTTTGCTAGCTTGAAGTAATAGTAGAAGTAGTAGTGGTTATCATGAAGTATTAATGTCACATATCAAGTTTCGATAAATGAGAATGAATTACTAAATTAGTTTCCTACCACAGTCATTTCACTGACATAAAAAATAAACATTCCGCTGATTTAAAGACTTTATTGATTCCAAAATAGACGAATGGCTATGTAAGCAAAAAAATGTGCTTCAGCATAAACCTCGCCCCTATCAAGCCGACAGTCTTTCAGCGCTTTTAACCCTTTGAATATCTTTATTCTTATATTCTTATATTTTTAAAGCTTTAACTTCCTCCAATCTGATTAAAATCATATCCTAAAAATTGCTACGCAATTAAAAGTTTCAAAGTTTCAAAGTTTTTAAACTTTGAAACTTTAAAAATTGCTACACAATTAGGATCTGGATCACCGTTCTCATGAAAGACACTCATCAGTCAATCAGAGCAACTCTTTCCATACTTCCAAAAATCAAGCTAACGTGTATTCAACTGGTGAAAATCTATATAATTATGTATAACTTGGATCCCCAAAATATAATCCTTTCATGTCGTATGGTATCTGACATATTCAAAATGTTTCTGAAGTCATAGTCAAACTTATTTGGCAAAATCTTCTAAAATAATGACATATTGTATGAGCAGACTATTTTGTTATAAATGTCTATGCATTGTCCGTCTAAGATGATAATTAATGTTGTGCTACAGAGTTTTACACAATGTATCAACATGCTACGTATACAGGGAACTATCAAGCCACATCATAAGCTGCAGTGTGATGGGTTGAGATATAAATTTCAATAATGGAAATTCCCATTAAAAAAATAGATGTGAATGGGTCGTCTTCAGATCTAACTGAATGGAGATCGTGAACTTCAGTGAGATTATATTTTTCCACCAATTAAATGGGGTAAAATACGTAAGCTGTTTATATGCTTAATCTATTCATATTCATCTGCTCGCTGTCTTTTTAAAATTGTATTCATTGATCTGCAAGCAGAGGATACAAAAACAGTTTGAGTTTTTGTTTTGTTTTGAAACATGGAACTTCATATGTGAATAGATCTTATTGAAGGGAAGTGTTGAACCCGTGAACTTTAACTCTCTTTCGTGTAATCTTGAAGTCATTGAAATCATAGTTCGAATATGTGTTATCTTAAAATTAATCGTTCATCATCTGATCAAAATCCTTTGAACCCTTTTCATATTTTTATCATGACATAAAAAATTATATATATTAAAACTTTCAACAAATAGATCTGTTGGGCAAGAAATTTCACAAACACGAGGGCGTAGTCACGTCTCTCGAAACGTATTCAAAATCCAGAAACGTTCACAATCGGCTAAGCCTTATAAACGTCAAAGCAGTGGAAGTTGTACACGTAACAATAATAAAGAAACGGTTTTACCAAATGCTATTAATATCCTCCGTAACACAGTTAATTCGCATAATTCAGGTCAAGTTCATGTGCAACGTGCGGAACGACAACAGAAGACGGATGAGGGGGTTTCCGATACAAGTGTGAAATCAGGACTTCAGTGTACTGTCCAGAAGGTCTCGTTGCGTTGTGCACTGTCAAATATTCAGGGTATCATTTCGAAGAGGACAAATAAACTATTGTCGACTTAACTAAAAACCGTATTTAATAACCATGATAATTTTTATATTGCTTTTCACAGAAACTTTTGCTGGCGAATTCACAGATTTGCAAGTAGATAATTTTGTACATTTTCAGTTGAATAGAACTGAGATTAAAGCTAACAGTAAACGGCCCTCGGGGGGAATTGTTATTATGCCCCCACTTCAAAGAAGAGGGGGTATATTGCTTTGCAATTGTCTGTCTGTCGGTCGGCCCGTCGGTCCGTAGACCAAATGGTTTCCGACTAATAACTAAAGAATGCTTAGGCCTAGGAACTTCAAACTTGGTAGGATGATTGTCCATCACCAGTAGATGACCCCTATTGATTTTGGGGTCAAGGGGTCAAAGGTGAAGGTCACATTGACCTTGTAGGTAGAAACGGTTTCCGACCAATAACTAAAGAACGCTTAGGCCTAGAAACTTTAAACTTGGTAGGATGATTGTCCATCACTAGTTGACGACCCCTATTGATTTTAGGGTCAAGGGGTCAAAGGTCAAGCTCACATAGACCTTGTAGGTATAAACGGTTTCCGACCAGTAACTAGAGAACGCTTTGACCTAGGTTCACCAAACTTGGTATGCTGGTTGGTCATCACCAGTAAATGACCCCTATTGATTTTGAGGTCATTAGGTCAAAGGTCAAGATCACAGGGACCTTCATCCTGAAAACGGTTTCCGATCAATAACTAGAAAACGCTTTGACCTAGGTTCACCAAACTTGGTATGCTGGTTGGTCATCACCAGTAAGTGATCCCTATTGACTTTGAGGTCATTAGGTCAAAGGTCAAGATCAATGAGACTTTCATCCTTAAAACGGTTTCTGATCAATAACTAGAGAACGCTTTGACCTAGGTTCACCAAACTTGGTATGCTGGTTGGTCATCACCAGTAAGTGATCCCTATTGACTTTGAGGTCATTAGATCAAAGGTCAAGATCAATGAGACTTTCATCCTTAAAACGGTTTCCGATCAATAACTAGAGAACGCTTTGACCTAGGTTCACCAAACTTGGTATGCTGGTTGGTCATTCCCAATAGATGACCCCTATTGATTTTGAGGTCATTAGGTCAAAGGTCAAGCTCACAGGGACCTCCATCCTAAAAACAGTTTCTGATCAATAACTAGAGAACGCTTAGGCCTAGAAACTTCAAACTTGGTAGGATGATTGTCCATCACCAGTAGATGACCCCTATTGATTTTGGGGTCAAGGGGTCAAAGGTCAAGGTCACATTGACTTTGTAGGTAAAAAACGGTTTCCAATCAATAACTTGACAACCCATGCGCCATTGACCCTCAAACTTCATATCTGCATTTGTCTTGGCCAGTCGATGACCCCTATTGATTTTGGGGTCAAAGGTCAAGGTCACATGTATGTCAAAACAGTTAAGACCAATAACTTGGCTACCAAATGGCATCGGGTTTAGTGGACTGTGAGACTTACATTTTAGATAACATGGTCACTAGGTCAAAAGTCAGTCACAATAATCTGGCCACCTGACTAATTGGCTGCCGACAGGGGGCATACATGTTTTACAAACATATCTTGTTTATGTTAGGCATGATTTTGTCTCTCAAGATACAGTTATTTTTCGAAGTGGAGATGATATTATTTGTATTAAAATTTGTGGTAATAAATTAGGTCTTTTGGAAGATTTATTTATATGTTTATGCTAACGTAATACCTGGAAATAGAGACAGAATATGATTGAAGAAAATACGCTTGATCGATTATTTGATCATATTGTAAGCCTGAGTTCGAAATACGAAAACGGGTTTAACTTTATTCTTTGCGGGGATATGAATGCATGCACTTCCGATTGTCCTGATTTTGTGTTAGATGATGATTCTGTACATATTGATTTTTTACCGGATGATTATTGTAGCGATCAATTTTTACAAAGATACTCGCTGGACAAAGGTCATTTAAATAATAACGGTATTGCACTGTTGGATTTATGTAAACAAACTGGCCTGAGAATTTTGAATTCACGTTTTGGTTTTGACAAAAACATGGGGAATTATACTTTTGTAGGTAGTCAAGGTTCCAGTGTTGTTATGTTTTAACCACACTAAACTTGTTTAAATATGTCGATCAGTTCGAAGTCTGCGAACCAAATATACTAAGTGATCATTGTTTAATTGACTTTTCCTTTGTTTTTCACGTGCCAATTGTTGAAAACTCAAGAACATATAGAACTGAATGCATGTACGAACATGTTGATTACAAATATACATGACGTGGTGAAAATAAAAATGATTATGTTGATAGGTTATCATCAACTGACACTAAATTGAAACTAGACGTATTCCAATCGAATTTTGTAAAAGTAGTAATGATATCGATGTTTGTATTAGAGTTGTCTCCCCTACATTTAAACATAGCTTACGAACAGGTAACCTTCGTAATCATTCAAGGGATAACGGTTCACAGAAATAGTATACAGTTGATTGTGAAAACATGAGACATTCTTTTTATTCTGCACTTAATCTTTATAGAGAAGATAAAATTGAAGAAAATAGAATACGTATGGTTAATGCAAGGTCTATGTACAAAAAAATGTATAGGTAAAGCTAGATACGATTTTGACAAGAACGAAACAAAGAAACTTATGGATGCTAGATGCAAAAATGCTAAATTATATTGGAAAATATTGAAAAATAAGTCTGGTGTGAAAGAAGCTAATATCTCGTTAAATATTTTTGAGCAATATTTTAAATCTGTTAATAATCCTAATGCCCCATTTTTTCAAACCAGATGAAGACATCTTGCACTTTGTGGAAAGATATGAAAGAAATGAATTTAGCATTATGTTTGATGAATTGAATGTTCCATTTACGACAGTTGAATTATTCAAAGCAATTAAGCAGTTAAAGCCAGATAAAAGTGGTGGTCCGGATTTATATTTAAACGAATTTTTCATACTAGTATATGGTAAATCTATTCTTTCACCATATTTGTTGTCATTATTTAACAAGATATTTGAAGTTGGATATTTCCCAGAAATTTAGTCGGAAGGTTTTATTGTACCGCTACATAAGAAAGGAAACATAAATGATGAAAATAACTACAGAGGTATAACTTTATTAAGTACACTTGGCAAACTTTTTACACGTGTCGTTAATAATCGCTTAACAGAATGGGCTGATAGTTATAATGTTTATATTGAAGCACAAGCTGGTTTTCGATCGAAATTAGGTACCGTGGATAATATTTTTGTTTTGCATGGTTTAATAAATCATATGATCAGCTCTGGTAAATTTCTATACTCTGTTTTTATTGATTTTACAAAGGCTTTTGACTACGTTAATCGAGACAATTAATGGGCAAAGTTAATTCAACTTGGCCTTAGAGGAAACATTATAAACATTATAAGGTCAATGTATGAAAAAGTTAAATCAAAAGTCAAATATTATAACAAATTAAGCGATAGTTTTGAGTGCATGTTAGGAGTTCGTCAAGGTGAATCACTCTCTCCTTCCCTTTTTTCAATGTATATAAATGATATAGAAGATATGTATGTCAAAAATGGTTTTGCTGATATTGATGTCAATATGTTTAAAGTATTCTTAATTTTGTATGCTGATGATATTGTGGTATTCGCAAAAAATAGTGTAGCATTACAAGCTAGCTTAGATTTATTATTGCAATACTGTAGAAGATGGAAATTAGTAGTAAACACGTCTAAAACCAAGATAATGATATTTAAAAAGGGTGGTCGTTTACCTACAAATTTAAATTTTTATTACGATGGGCAAGAGATAGAAATTGTAAATAGGTTTGTTTACCTAGGAATAGTTTTTACCACAGGTGGTTCTTTTACTGATGCCCAATATACTCTAACTGGACAAGCTTTAAAAGCGATTTTTAAATTAGAACAATATTTACACATTCACATACATATCTGTTAAACACAAACTAGAGCTGGTCGATAAACTCGTAAACACCTGAAAATAAATTTATTTAAAAAGTGTACTTGATGTTAAAAGAAGATTTGCTTAATCATCCTAATAGAAACAAGAGGGCTATGATGGCCCTCAATCGCTCACCTGAGTTTCATTGCTTATGTTACAAATATCGTTTATCGTTATTGGTTTTTATAGGTGCAAGTTCGAAAAGCATTGCAATAAGTTTAAAGACTCTGGGTGTAATGGTACTCAATTTTTTTTAGCAGAAATAGTTTTACTCTACAGGTACCAGTGACTTTGACCTTTGACCTACAGACCCGAAAAACAATAGGGTTCTTCTAATATAAATACCCTGTAAAGTTTGAAGGTTCTGGGTAAAATGGTACTCCAGTTACTGAGCAGAAACAGTTTTCACTCTACAGGTCTACTGACCCCAAAAATGATTGGGTTCTTTTACTGAGTAAAGACAATCATCCTATGAAGTTTGAAGGCTCTGGGTAAAATGGTACTCCAGTTACTGAGCAGAAACAGTTTTCACTCTACAGGTCCCTGTGACCTTAACCTTTGACCTATGGACCCTAAAACAATAGGGTTCTTCTAATACAATTATCCTATAAAGTTTGAAGGCTCTGGGTGTAATGGTACTACAGTTACTCTCCAGAAATAGTTTTCACTCTACAGGTTCCTGTGACCCTGACCTTTTACATACTAGCGCCAAAAACAACATGGTTCTTCTATTTAGTAAAAGCAATCATCCTATGAAGTTTGAAGGCTCTGAGCGAAATGGTAATCCTGTTATTGAGTGGAAATGGTTTTCACTCTAGAGGTCATTCTGACCTAGACCTTTGACCTACTGACCCAAAACACAAAAGGGATTTTTTTACTCAATAAGGGCAATAACCCTGTGAAGTTTGAAGGCTTTGGGTCAACTGGTACTCAAGTTATTGAAAGGAAACGAAGTGTGAAAGGCAGACAGATAAACAGACACCCATGGATAAGGCAAATACAATATGTCTCCAACAGAAGGGCGGGGTTGAGGGGAGACATAACAATAAACAATTGAAGGTATAGCCCTTGGTGTTTCAGAGCAGCAAAGTTATCCCTTATAAATCCTTCTGTAAAATCAAATGACCCCCCGGATGGGGCAAGTTTTGACCCTAGGGTCATGATTTGAACATACTTGGTAGAGTGCTGCACACCAAATATCTAAACTCTAGGCAATGTGGTTTCTGACAAGAAGATTTTTAAAACTTTTCCTATATAACTCTATGTAAAACATGTGACCCCTTGGGTGGGGCCTTTTTATACCCAGGGGCTATGATTTGAACAAACTTGGTAGAGGTCCAGTAGACAATGCTGTACACCAAATATCTTAACTCCAGGCCTTGTGGTATCTGAAAAGAAGATTTTTAAAGTTTTTCCTCTATAACTCTATGTAAAACACGTGACCCCTGGGGCAGGGCCATTTTTGACCCAGGGGCCATGATTTGAACAAACTTGGTAGAGGTCTTCTTGACAATGCTACATACAAAATATCTAAGCTCTATGCCTTTTGGTATCTGATGTGAAGACTTTTTAAACTTTTTCCTATAAAACTCTATGTAAACAAGTGACCCCCGGGGCAGGGCCTATTTTGACCCAGTGGCTATGATTTGAACAAACTTAATAGAGGTCCAGTAGACAATGCTGCACACAAAATATCTAAACTCTAGGCCTTGCGGTTTCTGACAAGAAGATTTTTTAAAGTTTTTCCTATATAACTCTTTATAAAACATGTGACCCCTGGGGCGGGGCCATTTTTGACCCAGGAGCCATGATTTGAACAAACTTGGTAGAGGTCCACTGGACAATGCTGCACACAAAATATCTAAACTCTAGGCCTTGCAGTTTCTGAAAGAATATTTTTTAAAGTTTTTCCTATATTACTCTATGTAAAACATGTGACCCCTGGGGCTGAGCCATTTTTGACCCAGGAGACATGATTTGAACAAACTTGGTAAAGGTTCACTGGATAATGCTGCACACCAAATATCTAAACTCTAGGCCTTGTGGTTTCTGACAAGAAGATTTTTAAGTCTTCACAATATAAATCTATTTAAAATCAACTGACCCCTGGGGTGGGGTCAGTTTTGACCCCAGGGTCATAATTTGAACTAACTTGGTTGAGGTCCAGATGATGCTTCGTACCAAATATCTAAGTTCTAGGCCTTGAGGTTTCGGAGAAGAAGATTTTTAAATATCCAACTTTTAAAATCTATTTTTAGCTCCAGTGAACCAGAAATGCAATGGGCCAGAACCATTTGAACAATCTTGGTAGAGCTTCATGCAAGGAACATCCCAGGCAAGTTTCATTTAATTTGGCCCTTTGGTTTCAGACGAGATGTCATTTGAATGAAAAGTTGACGACGGACGGACGGACGGACGACGGACAAAAACTGATCAGAAAAAGCTCACCCTGAGCACTTTGTGCTCAGGTGAGCTAAAAACTGGTGCTCTTTGGTTAGAAATTTATTATACGACCTTGGTTTTCAGCATGTTTGGCTTTAACAGAATGTTGGAAATGTAGAAATGTTTTCAATTACTGTCAGGCAGAGAATCTATGATCAATTTTCGCAAAACTGGTCTAGTAGGCTAAATGATTCAAGCAGAGCTTTATTTTACAGACACATTTCTGATCACAAGTTCCAAACATATTTAAACGTTGTAACTGTTCCAAAATGTCGTATATATTTAACAAGACTACGCGTATCATCCCATAGACTTTCTGTAGAATCTGGTAGATGGACTAATGTTCCTATAAATGAAAGATTATGTTTTTCTTGCAACTCTTTAGAAGACGAGTATCATTTTGTACTAGACTGCAAATTATACACAGATTTAAGAAAACTTTATATTTCACAGTACTACTGACGACGTCCAAATATATTCAAATTTGTTCAATTAATAAATAGTGAAAGTAATAAGGAGATTGAAAAATTAAGTATGTATATTGAAAAAGCGTTTGCACTGCGAAACATGGAAGTTTATAACAGACACTAAGTTGCTTTACTTGAACGCATTATTACAATTCTAACTAACTCTTGTTTAAATCAGAAAATTTATATTTAACAAGATACTATCTTACTGTTTTCGTTTCGCGTAAGATAGATAGTTATCTTGGAACTATTTTGCAATAAAACTTCCGAAGTTGTACATACATGATCTGGTAGAACTAACCGAGGTCATGATGTCTGTCTGTTAAAAATTATAAGTGTAGAATATATTAAATATGCCACCCCCCTCTTTTATGTTGACACATACTATTTGGCATTTAAGTTATCTTGTTTCTATAATGATGCTGATATTAACATTGTATATATTATTCTATGTTAAACATGTACACACTGTTACGTTCATGTAGTTTATTTGTCGCCATATTTCTTTGTTGCCTTCTGTATTTATTTATTTGTATGATATGCCACATGTGTCATAGAGCTTCTTGATTGCAAATAAAATTATATTATCTTATCTTATAAATGGAAAGCTATGTTCAACTTCAAAAAATGTCACTTGGTTATAAAATTTATCTATTATCAGTCATGAAAATGAAATTACATAAGTATTTTGCGTGTTTTCTTAAAAAATGAACATTTTTGCAATATTCAAAGGCTTTCAGTCTTTTCAGTTATCAATTGTAATAGTATAGTACTACAATTGGATTTAAGTATGCATGACTTGACAAATGTTGATGTTACAGCTTGATTGAACACTGAACACCTTATAGTGATAGTTGAGGTCATTCAAGATAATCAAATCAGTGACCAATATGCTGGTATAGTTGCAGACGCAATAAATATGCGTCTCTTTTAACAGACACCGGAGAAAAATAGAAGTTTTAGTAATTCTGATATATTAAAATATGTTATTAAGATAATAGCTCCAGTATAAACAGGTTTGAATTGGTATCATAGGAATCTTTGAATTCTGTTGTCGAAGTTACTCCCTATCCTGGCATCACTTTCACTGAAGACATTAAATTAACACTCGTCAATAACAACTGTAAACAAGAGGGTCCATGGGACCCTAGGTGGGTCCATGGGACCCTAGGTCCCTCACCTGCCAACAACTGCTCAATGGTTGCAAGAGTCAGTGGATGCAAATACAATTGCCAATTGACTCAAAGGGTGCAGGCAATTATGACCATGGGGTCATCTTTGGTAGAGTTTCACTTGATGTCGTGCGTCATCAGGATTGTTAAAGCACAACGTGGACTATAATGGACTGAGCCTCATAAAAAGTATATCAGGCACGTATACACATGATACCTAACATGTTTAAAGTTTCAAAGCAGTATCTTGAAAAATGTAGAAGTTTGTGCCGCAATATTTTTTTTAAAAATCCTGCCGTTATACAAAAAATAACTAGGTTGCTGTGAACTGAATGTTGGAACACCGTTCCAAACAGGGATTATGTACATGACACATGTTCACTCTATTGCCAATTCTGCTAATTATTTTAAAATCCAACCATAGATGCAAAAAATATATGGGCAAGACACAAACTATTAGCAGTAAGGCCTATATAGCAGAACTTACTAAGTTCAGAGGGTTGCTGTGACATGGATCTTGGAGGGAGGAACATGGGTTTCGAGTGTAACACATACTTATTTTAATTTTTGGTTGTAAGGGTTGCAGAGACTTTTGTCTTTAAGTAATGTTATTTATAATACTAGAACTTTTATTAAAATACAATGTACACAATTATAAAGAAAAAGATTCATAACGGAAAAATGTGTAAATGCAATCTTTAATAAAATAGAACAATATTAGCCCTTCAAAATTATTTTTCCCTGACTTTTCACTAACTTTTCTAGATTTTTATTTTTTACTGACCAATTTTCAAAATTCCCTGACAATTCCCTGACCTTGAATAAAAATCAAATTCCCCTGACTTTTCAAGTCCCCTGGCAACCCTGCAAGATCTTGTATTAACTCAAGTATTGTACAAGTCTGATTAAATTCAAATAAAAAATGAAGCTGCTATTGTGCAGACAAGGTCTAAATAGTTAATTTTGGCACTTTCAGGGGCCATAACTCTGGAACCAATAATGCAATATGGCAATTTGAAGAAAGGAACCAAGATCTCATGGTAATGAAAGTGAAGATCAGACCAAAATTAAGACCACTAGAGTGCAGAAAAGCTTTTATCATAACTTGACCTAGTGACCTAAATTTCAAAGTCACATGACCCAGTTTCAAACTTGACCTAGATATCATCGAGATAAACATTCTGACAAAGCTTGAAGAAGATCGGAGCAAAATTAAGACTACTACAGTGCGGACAAACTTTTTCTATAATCTGACCTAGTGACTTAGTTTTCAAGGTCACATAACCCAGTTTCGAACCTGACCTAGATATCACTTAGATACACATTCTGACCAAGCTTGAAGAAGATGGGACCAAAATTAAGACCGCTAGAGTGCGGACAAGCTTTTTCTAAAATTCGAACAAGTTACCTTGTTTTCAAGGTCACATGACCCAGTTACGAACTTGACCTAGATATCATTGACATAAACAATCTGACCAAGTTTGAAGAAGATCGGACCAAAATTAAGACTGCTAGAGTGCAGACAAGCTTTTTCTATAATTTGACCTTGTGACCTAGTTTGGAAGGTCACATGACCCAGTTTCGAACTTGATCTAGATATCATTGAGATAACATTTTGACCATGTTTGAAGAAGATTGGACCAAAATAAAGACTGCTAGAGTGCAGACAAGCTTTTTCTATAATTTGACCTAGTGACCTAGTTTTAAGGGTGAGATGACCCAGTTATGAACTTGGCCTAGATATCATTGACATAAACATTCTGACCAAGTTTAAAGAAGATCACACCAAAATTAAGACCGCTAGAGCGCGGACAACAATTGTGAACGGACGACGGACGAAAGGCGATCACAAAAGCTCACCCTGTCACTATGTGACAGGTGAGCTAAAACGCCAATTCCACCCTAGGCTTTCTAAGAATGAATCTCAGATACTGCCATTCATCATGCAGGAGAAATGCCTACCCATCTCTAAGTATGGTAAAGACTTGAATATGGAAGTATAATCTAGGGTCCATTCCTCAAAACTGATATTGATAAACTTGAACGAATCCAGGCAATAACAATAATTATTTGTAGAAAACTCATCAAGCATCGGTATTGAAGTATATTTCAAGTGTATTAAGAGGAGAAAAACTAAGTATAACAGTAGGGATGGGAACGAATACTAATATCAATATTCGAATATTTGCTTTGCCATATTCGAATATTCGTTTTTTTTCAGTTCAATCAGTTACCCGAATTTTTGTATCTGAACATTGATACTGTTTTATCACCTGTACGTTGTCGGGGAAACTGCTATGTTACATAGTATGTATCATCTAGAAATGGCGTAGAAATGGTTTGTTTAATGGAAATTTTAAATACTTATGAAGTGATTGGCAATACATAATATATTCCGTTCATTAAAACCGTGTGAAATAAGTCCAAACACGCAAGGGAGACATTTTTTTTAATATATACAGCTTATTTCAATATTGTTAAGCAATGATCGAACATAAAGCGAAGATGATTTTTTTCAATTATACTTATAAGAGGAAAATATTTTAGCTATTCTACTGATTCATCATTTGGCAACTAAAAAGTAATATCAGAGTTATAAGCGTGACTGGCTGTTCGTTTTCGTAAAACTAACGTAAATCCTTGAATATTGTCGGACAAACAACTTCTAAAATTTGTAAAATAAACGGGCGCCAATTAAAATGAACAAAACATTAAAAGTTATCACAATTACGCCTGTTGCAAACTGTTAATCCGTAACGATTGCCCCTGCCAATTATGCATTACAATTTTATTGTTAATTGGATCATTTTTGACACGCGATAAACAAACACAATACCAACAGCTTTTTTGCATAACCGGAATGCTTACATTTATAAAAATCGACGATGCTTTATTTTTAAAAAATCATTTTAGAATATTCGAATTTGGTTTTCAGATTCGAATATTCGGTCGATTTTCGAATATTCGAACATTCGTTCCCATCCCTATATTACAGAAATTGCACGAACAGATGCACATATCGTTAATATCATTAGCACCATTACATTATTGCTTTTTTATGACATGCAGATGACAGATGACAGATATAACTGAAGTCTTAAGAGGCCACTTTTCCAGCCCCTATGACATGAGCCTCAGGGATAATATGGCTGTTGGTCAGCTCATCAGGTACAAGGGGAAGAACAGCCGGAAAAAGGAAGCTCTGACTGTCAGTGAAGACAGAGAAGTGGTGAAAGTGACATGCAACCCACTGAATTTTAAGTTTTTCATGGAAAGTGTTGACAGTGTAGTGCTCTCATATAGAAAAATGAATCAGTTGCTTATTAGCTCCTCTAGTATGTTTGCATATTCAGCCTAATGGTAAAGTTTAGCCTGTAGTACCTTTACCATAGGCTTCTGTTTCAGTTGATGAGGAAATGTAGCAATTACCTGTTTCGTTCGTTTGATTAAGTGTTGGACTGTCAGTCCAGGGATTATGGATTCAAACACCATGCAAGGAAGGAAATTTCTGATCTAGAACATTATATCTAAAGATCGCGTGTCACTAAATGTCTGATTCAAATAAGGACGAAACCAGTCCATAGGAAAAAGATATGTACATGTAAGACTTGAAGTACTTAGGTTGGATAACTATGAAAGCCAGAAAGGTGAACTTAACCCTTGCATATTACCCAACAAGTTATTGAACACAGGCATTGAATGTAAAACAGACAATCAAAACAGAACTTTCATACTTTTTACTTTTTTTCCTTTCCTATGCTTTTTACGTTGTAGTTCTTGCATGAAGAACTCTGCTATAAAGTTATAAGCTCATATTAGAGCCACAAGGCTGTGGTAAAAAATTAATGAAATTATACCTGTGTAAGATGGTCTTACTTTTCACTTAATTTCCTTATTCCAGCTGTTTATGGATTTACATATGCATGTTTTATACTAGGCTTCCAAGAAAATTCTGCGATTAAGACATTGGTCTCCAAGGTGTTCTTTTGCTAATATTTACACTTCTTTTTTATGAGTTTTAATGTGTGAAGTTATGTTCCACAAACAGAATATTTAAAGCAGCTCCTTCGCAGAAGATTTGCATGAAAATAAATTTTTATTGAATAACATGTTTTGTAAATGATCCATTTCTGCCAGCATTACTAAGATATCACTGTCCCATTGTTATAGTACTTAAATTCAAAATGTATAGACGCCACACATTCAAACGTAAAGTTTGGAAGTATGATGCCGGTGACTACACCAAATTTCGCGATTTATTAAATAATTGTGATTGGGATGATATACTTAATAATGAAAAAATAGACATTTTGTCCGAAAATTTCAGTAATACCATTTATTCGTGTGCCGAACAAAGCATTCCAAACAAAATATGTACTATTCGTCCTGATGATTCTTCCTGGGTTAATGATAAGATTCGTAAATTAATCAGACAGCGCCATCGCTTATACTCTAAGGCAAAATCTCTGAATATCATTGGGCCAGATTCAAATCCAAACGAAACCAAGTGGTACGTGAAATCCGAAAAGCTAAGTCAAATTATGATCGAAAAATTCTAAACCAATTGCAAAACGAAAATTATGATATAAAATCTTGGTTTAAACTAGCAAAACAACATATGGGCAGTAAAAACTCATCGGACCCAATTCCATCTCTCATACATGAAAATAAAATTGCTGATAGCGATGAAGAGAAGGCCGACCTTCTCAACACCTTCTTCTGTAAACAATCACTTTTAAACAATACTAATGTAACACTACCTATATTACCTGACCCCCCGTACGAAAAGCTCCAAATGTTAGTTATCACCGAACAAGACGTCTTTGATGCACTTAGAATTTTAAAAGTAAATAAAGCCCCTGGTCCTGACAATATTCACCCACGTCTCCTAAAAGGAAAGGAAGTACGGATGGTGTTCTGTGATATTTCTAAGGCCTTCGACCGTGTATGGCATGAAGGCTTACTGCATAAACTTAAATCGATAGGTGTATCTGGCAACTTGCTTTCATGGTTTTAATCTTACCTTAATAATCGTAAACAAAGAGTTGTTTTAAATAGCAAATCCTCCTCCCTTCAGCATTCAGCCGGCGTTCCTCAAGGCTCAATCCTGGGTCCTATACTGTTTCTAATATATATCAATGATATAGTCAACGAAGTAAATTCTAACATACGACTTTTCGCAGACGATACCAGTCTTTATGCAATCGTTGAAAATCCACAATTAGCGGCAAACATGCTGAATAACGACCTTTCGAAAATTGAAACTTGGTCAAAACAGTGGCTAGTTACCTTTAATGCGGATAAAACGAAATCGCTTATTATATGTAGAAAAAATAATAAACCTGTCCATCCTGATCTCATAATGAACAACACTAGAATAAATGAGGTTAATGTACATAAACACTTAGGATTGTATTTTTCTGAAGACGGTGAATGGTCAGAAACTATAAAAATAATGACAGAAAAGGCATGGAGGAGAATTTCAATACTTAGACATTTCAAAGTATTAGTGGATCGAAAATCTTTAGAGAGAATGTACATAAGTTTCATAAGACCCTTACTTGAGTATGGCGACGTCGTCTGGTCAAACTGTACAACTGTACAATCAAATCTAATAGAGGCAGTTTAGATCGAAGCCGCAAGAATAGTCACCGGAGCGACCAAACTTTGTAATACTAATAATTTATACAATGAACTTAAGTGGGAAAAGTTATCCGAAAGACGAAATTTGCACAAAAAGATTCTTTTCTATAGAATGACCCATAATACTTCACCATCATACCTACAGTCCTTAGTGCCTCAAAGAAATGAAAACAGAACAATGTATTCACTTAGAAACAACACTCTGTATTCTACAATCCCGTGTAAAACTAATTTATTCTTCGAGTCTTTCCTTCCCTCAACTGTCCGCGCTTAAAATGCTTTACCAGATGATACAAGAAACAGCCAAAGTCTGTCAATATTTAAGTCAAGACTGCATGCCAACATCCGTAAACCACGATCATATTACAATACCGGTAAAAGAAATCTACAGATACACCATTGTAGATTACGTCTAAACTGTAGTCCGCTTAATGAATTCCTGTACAGTAGAAATCTTTCAGATTCTCCTTTCTGTTCCTGCGGCCAGATCGAAACTTCTGATCATTATATGTTAAGGTGTCCTAACTTTACCCAACAAAGAAATCGTTACTTAACGAATCTCCCCTGTCCCCTGCTCTTAGAAAATCTCCTGTTTGGTTCTGAATATCTTTCCAATGAACAAAACACATTTATTTTCATTAATGTTCAAAATTATATTGAGGCAAGCGAACGATTTATATAATGATTTATAATATGTTTGGAATTTGGCTGATCTCTCTCTTTCTCTCTCTCTCTCTCTCTCTTGCTCGCTCGCTCGTTCGCTGTGTCTGTTCTCTCCATTTCTCTTTCGCTCTCGATCTCGCTCTCGTTCATACAAGACATATTTTTTTCACATTTCTTTTTTCGTGTTCTCTGTTTTTGTTCTGGAATCGCAACATTATGTTATATATTCAATACAGTTTTATTATATTCATACTTCGGAGAAGAGCTAGAATAAGTGTAACATACACTTTTTCTCTAATCCATTCACGATGTTTCCTATGTATAACTGTATTTGTATTGTATACGACTAATGTGAAACAAGAAAAATTCAAATGGACCCGAGTCCAATTCAGTGTACGGTTTTTTACTGTATTTTTTAAAAGAACCTTAATCTACAGCACTCTATTTTGTTTGCAGATGCCAATAAAATAAATTTAATATATGTCTTAAAATTGAAGACCTGTCTCTGTTTAGACATATTATAACTAAGGTAATGCACATTTTTTGAAGAACAACAACATATTTGTTCAACCTTTTATTTCCATAAGTAACAAAATAACATGAATTTCATGGAATAACATGCTTGAACAGAATAACAAACATGCTTTGATAGAATAACAAATATACTTGTAATATCAATGATGATACTGTGAAATCATTAATATTCGTGGGGGATTAATTTTCGTGGATTTCGTGGTTCAGGTAACCCACGAAATCAAGTCCCGACGATAATGTTAAGTATGCCCAATCAGTCAGCAGCACCAAAAAAGGTGTGAGACGTAGTTCGTAGTTGGTACATCGTCCGTAGACAAGTTGTGTGCTTAACCGCGGCTTTTTTGTACTTCATTCAATGAATCAACGATAAACATAGGTATGAATCGGATACTAAACCGATAGATGGTTTTTGTTTTCAGGTGTGTACCCGTATTTTGTTTGTTTACTAAGTGCATCCAAACTGAAAGTAGAAATTGTAGTGACGTAGCGTCACGTGTCTGTCAAACCGCACTATACTGCGGATACTATTTGCAGTTATACGGTCCCTGAATGAAATCTTTATTTTTACTGATATTGATTAAACTATTATTACTTTGGAACTTATTACTTAGTATAGTTAATTGATTACTGTATTTTGTTGTACTAATTACAATGCTGCAAACAAAAAGGTTAATTGGCGCTAATTTAGGTTGCATTATCAAAGACGGAAGGCCGACGTTTTTCACAGCTTAAAAAATCATAAAGACCGTTTTTACACACCTTAAATTTTAACAATGAAAAAGATGCGCAACATATCACAAAGTATAATTGACACTTGACACTTGTTAATTGAGAAGACCGATCGATAGGTTAATTACCATAGTAACGAATCTTCGGTTGTTTGGTCAGGTGGAAAAACGTTAACTTTCACGTGTCAACAATTTCAAAGCACAAATGCCGGATATTGCCGAATGTTGAAATCAACGAATTTTCGGCCCCGTATTTTTTTTTACCTGGCAATAGAATTCCACGAATTTACGACCCCACGAAATTGCCTTCTGCCGGCAAACCACGAAATTTTATGCCCTCGAATTTAAATGATTTCACAGTAGTTGTAGTATAATTTGTCGATAGTGTTATAACTCCGCCTACTATCATGCGTTGATTACTTTGATATAATTCAACATAAAGACCAGGTGAGACACAGTCACTGTCGTAGCAAAGTACGACCGGGAACCAGACATAATTTTTAACTTTCTATAACTTTTTTCTTCGTGAATTCTATTATTTGAAAACATTAAACATAAACATTGTATCATTTTGCATCATCTGAAGGCTCTTTAAATTCATATTTTGAAAACATAAGCAGATTTGGATTTTTTTTTAGAAAATCTAATCTAATTTATACCTGTCGTTTCAGCATTTTTCAGTATTTTTCTAGCAGCTTAGATGCACTAATTTATCCATTTACAAACAAAAACGTAAACAGTTTTGACAATTATTTTTTAAATATGTAAAATATGAGTTTACCTACCTTTTAAATGATTTAAAATACTGAACTGTTTGATGAAAAATGACTATGTAAATGTAATTTTCATCAACCGCCATATTTTTGCCAACCTTCAAAAAGTTGTCTGCATCTCTTATATCTGCACCTTATCTATATATCTTATACCTTATCTTATCAGTTACTTGTTACTATTAATAGATTTCAAAACAATAACATTCAATGTTCCTACACAATACAACCAGACAATCACGTGATTCTCTACGAAGATTTCCGGAATAAGACAACTTCGCAAATTGATTCAACAGGAAGCACATCGCAAAAATACGTAATGCTTCGGCAATAATCGGATCTTCTAGCAGCCAATCAAAACATAGAATTACATAATATTTGATAACACTAACCCCGCTCCAATTGTACATATAGGAATATAATACTGGCAATTTTCCGTACAGAAAATAAAGGTTAAAGAGGCTGTACTCCAGATTTGATATAAATTTTTTTTTCATAAATTATATATTTAGATGCCGTGAGATTATAACAACATAATATTTTACTTCAAAACTGATTATAAAAGTCAAAATAGAATAAAAAAAATGTTTTCGCTCCAGCCTGATTTGAACTCTGGACCCTAATGTTAACAAAATATTTCCAACGCTTTTACTGTCACCACCATCGCCGCATGTGATATTTCAGATATTTACTTTAAATCTTATACGATATAGTTATACCGTCGCGTTACGGTATGTTATGTTGTATGGATGATAACAAGATTCAAACAATTCTCTTATTTTATTTGTGAGTATCTAACACATGTTGTTAAGACCAGAGCTCAAGTGAGAATGCCTGGTATCAGAGAGGCACATGTATAATATAAACTACATAGCAATTCAGATATAATGAGTAAAGGGAAGTAACACAATTAATAGTATAATAGTACTTAAAGAGTTATCTTTGCTTGATATCATAACATCTCCCTTTGTTTGAAATCTGAGAGAAATCTCGGATTGAGTTCATTAGAAGTTCATTAGAAGTTCATGAACCTCAGACTGCTGTAGACTGCTATAAACTGTCAATTTATTCTGAGAAAATGTGAAGCAATTAACATGATGTCCATGTCAAGACTGGCAATAATTAATGAATTAGAGATAAGAACTTTCATTTGCTATGAGAAAGTCTGGGGTAACTGTTACTCCTTAATAGTGCTTTCAACACTGTCCCTTGATCTCTGACAAACATAGTAAGCAAGTTCATCATTGTATTTTTTCATATTACTAAAACACAATAGCAAATTAACTTTTTCTTTCAATGTTCATACACAAAATATATACAATATTCATTTTAGACTGATTGAATTATCTTTGGTTTAACCTGCCTCCCAGATCGAGTTACGTAAGGTGTGGGATAATGGTTTGGCAGTTTGATAGTATTTGCTGTTACAGGTGGCTTTGTATGGTTAAAGATCAGATTATCACTCTTGACACTGGCAGGCTGTGGAGTAAACTGGTGGGAATGTTTATCTTGGGGATTTGCAGAATCTTCATTTATGCAAGTGGCCTGTGAAATTTGATCATTATCTGGGTTTACTGGTTGAGAATTATCTTGACAGGTATAATCTTTCATTAAATGTTGCCTGTTTCTGACATATTGACCACCATCAGGTGTTGCTACAGAATATGAACGGTCATTGATTTTATCTTGAATGACAGCGGGATTCCAGGATTTCCCTTGCTGAATTCTAACATTTTCTCCTACTTGAAATGGTTTCAGAGGCCTTGAATGTTTGTCATAGTTTTTCTTTTGAACATACTTTTGTTTTTCAAGAAGTGAACTTATTTTCTTGAAGTCTGTTGTTTTGGGAGTCAAATTTCCTGCAGACATAGGTATGAATGTCCTTATTTTCCTACCCATCAAAATTTCAGTGGGAGAGTAACCAATGCTAAGTGGGGTAGCGCGTAGTTCCAAAAGCGCTATTAAAGGGTCTGTTCCCTCTTGCTTGCATTTTTTAAGCAACGTTTTGATTTTCTTCACGCATGATTCACTAAGGCCATTACTTTTTGGATAGTGGGGTGATGACTTGACATGCTGTATGTCCCATTCATCTGTGAATTCTTTAAATTCTTGTGACGTATAGTAACTAGCTCCATCTGAAACGATTTTTTGAGGGATACCATGTCTAGAAAACCAACTTTTCATCAACTTAATGATAGTGCTACTGTTTGTATTTTTGACCCTGTCAACTTCAAAATAGTTGCTCATGTAGTCGCATACCAACAGATAGTCTTGATTATCTAATGTAAATACATCAGTACCTATAACTTGCCATGGGTACTTTGGGATTTCATGGGAAATTAATGGTTCCCTTGGGTTTGACCTTTGGTGCTCTGCACATACTGAACATTGTTGCACCTTATTCACTATATCTTTGCTGATGTTAGGCCAAAACATAGAAATCTGTGCCCGGCGGAAGCTACGTTCCTGACCCTGGTGACCTTTATGAAGCAAGTTTAGCATTTCAGATCTGAGTGACTTAGGAATAATCAACCTTTGACCTTTGTAGATAATATCATCTACAACAGAGAGCTCATCTCTATAGTTCCAGTACTCAAGAACTTGTGTATTGCAATCTTTGCGTTTTTCTGGCCAACCTTGAAGAATGATTTCTTTCAAGGTCATGAGTGTTGGGTCTGTTTTAGTTTCTGACCTTACTTCATTAAGTTTTTGGTCTGTATAAGGCAGGTTTTTTGTTATAAAGTGTACGTGCATATTGGAGGTCTCGGAAATTTCAGGATAAGTATCTGGCAAGAATTTCCGAGATAATGTGTCAGTGACTGGTATTTGAGTGCCGGCTTTGTGCTGCAACTCAAAATCATAACCATGTAACGCTAGTAAGAGCCTTTGGAGTCTTGCTGGGGCACTGTATAGGGATTTCTTAACTACACTTATCAGGGGTAAGTGATCTGTTTCCACAGTTATGTGCCTACCATAAATATATTGTCTGAACTTTGACATGCCAAATACTATGGCAAGAAGTTCCTTCTCAAACTTGCCCATGACCTTTCTGAGTTTGTCAAGGATTTGCTTGCAAAGGCTATAGGTTTTCCATCTTGCATTAAAGTGGCTGCACAGCCATTCTGTGAGCTGTCACACTGAAGAACTAATGTCTTATCTGGGTCAAAATAAGATAACACTGGACCTGGACACTCAGTCAGTATATCTTTGACTTTCTGGAATGCTTGAACTTGAGGCGCATCCCAGTGAAAAATGACATCTTTCTTAAGAATTTCTGAGAGTGGCTTAATGATTTCTGACAAGTTTGGGGCATATCTAGAAAGATATGTTATCATGCCTAGTATTGTCTTAAGCTCGGACTTGTCTTTAGGTGCTTCCATCTCTTGGATAGCTCTACATTTCTCTGGGTCTGGTTTCAATCCTTCAGCTGAAAGGATGTGACCAAAATACTTTACTTCTGTGTCACAAACAACAAGTTTTTCTTCATTTAACCTTATGCCCTTTTGGCGGCACCTATCAAGTAGGTTTCTCAAGTTTGTGTCATGCTCTTCTCGAGATGAGCCATAAACAAGAATGTCATCTACTATGACACAGCAACCAAATAAGCCTTCTAAACACTCATCCATCTTTTGTTGGAAGAGATCTTGACTGCATTTCAGTCCCATAGGACATCTTAAATACCTGTAACGACCTTGAGAGGTGTTGAATGTAGTGAGGTATGATGATTCATCATCTAAAACAACTGACCAGTAACCTGATTTACAGTCAAGTTTTGTGAAAAATTTTGCAGATGTCAACTGCGGCAAAATATCATCCAGAGTTTTTGTGTAGTAATGTGGCCTTTGGATTGCCTTATTGAGGTTTTTGGGGTCAATTACAATTCTAACTTTATCTGAATGTGGCTTATTGACCACGACCATACTATTTACCCAATTTGTCGGAGTGGTGACCTTGGCTATGATGCCAGCTTTTTCCATAGCATCTAGTTCCTCTTTAACCTTGCTCTGAAGGGCTACTGGAACACGCCGGGGAGGATGAATTACCGGGGAGTACTTGGTATCTACATTGATCGTGCAAGCACCAGGTAATTTTCCAGTGCCATGAAATATTTCGGGATAGTCATGTAAAACAGAATCTTTGTTCACTTGGACGTTCTGGTCTACAGACATAACAATCTTAATCAAATTAAAATCAAGGCATGACTGTAAACCTAGAATTGAGGGTTTGTCTGTTCTAACAACGTAAAATTCTACCTGTTTGCTACATTTCTTGTATCTGCAGGAGAGTTCTACTACTCCAAGAACCTTAATTTCTGAGCCCAAATACGCTGTTAATTTTGCTGTAGGTTTCCTTAAGGGGGAATTGACCTTGAGGCTTTTGAAATCTGCCTCAGATATGATGTTACAGCATGCGCCTGTGTCAAGTTTAAATTGTTTAAAATGACCTTTAGAGCCCACCTGTAAATCAACAAATACCTGTTTCTTGGCAGCAGAGTCCACTGTGCCAATGCAAAAGTCACTGTCACTGTCACTATTTCCAGTCTCAACTTCATGCACCCTTTTACTTGAACGGCACACAATTGCATAATGGTTCCATTTATGGCAGTTTTTGCACTGTTTTCTTTTTGCTGGACATCGATCTTTGTTATGATGTGACTGTCCACAACTTCCACATTTTATTGTCTGTTTTTGTCTGACATGTTGATTGTGGGTCTTTCCTGTCTCATGGTGACGTCTTGCTACTGAACGACTTTTTTGGTGAACGGCATCAATGTTTTTTTGAACTGTTTGTCATATCACGTAACTGTGCTTGCGCATATTCATGTGATTGTGCTATCCTGACTGCTTTCTCTAGAGTCAAAGCTTCACCTTCTGTTATGAGTTTTTCCCGTACCTTTTCTGACTTTATTCCAAACACAATTTGGTCTCTGATGACATCATCCCTGTATCCTGCATCGAAAGCACAGTCATTTGCAAGGATTTTCAGACGCGTAATGAATTGCTCAGTTGTACTGTCACCTTGTGTTTCATTGTGGAATTTATATCTGCTAAATACAGGGTTAGATTTCGGCTGTAAATGCTTTTGAATAGCGTCGGCTATTGCCTTGATTGACTTCCGTTGTTGATCTGTCAAAGTCAGAGTATTGTATATCTGACGTCCTCTGTCTCCAAGCCAGAGTAATAAATAAGTGACCTGCACCTCTTCTTCTTTTTCTTTAAGTGCACCCCAGAATATCAGTTCTGCGTGTTGGCGGAACTTTTTGAACTTCTCCATTGGGTTCTGACTGTCCCAGTTCATTTTTGGTATTGGTACACCATTTAAATCCATGTTTAATGTGTTAAATTAACTTATTCCTCTTAAGAAAGTTAAACTGAGTTAATGCACACAATTTAATTTCTTTCCTGAATATCGTTCTCAGAATGCTTGTTAAATCCAAATGTTCAAGTTAATTATTTATCAAAATCCTTCTAATTTAATAAAATGTTCCTTTTAACTTCTGACACCACGTTATGTTGTATGGATGATAACAAGATTCAAACAATTCTATTATTTTATTTGTGAGTATCTAACACATGTTGTTAAGACCAGAGCTCAAGTGAGAATGCCTGGTATCAGAGAGGCACATGTATAATATAAACTACATAGCAATTCAGATATAATGAGTAAAGGGAAGTAACACAATTAATAGTATAATAGTACTTAAAGAGTTATCTTTGCTTGATATCATAACACGGTATAGCACTTTGAAAGGGATAAAAATCAATTTATAATGTGATTATTTGACTTATTTTTTGTCAGTAAGTTATTTTTAAAGCATTAGTCATAAATATTACAAGAAATTTATAATACAAGAAAACTTTCTTTTTTTTTTATCTGGAGAACAGCCCCTTTAAACCAAAATATAGTAGTAGTTTTGAAGGAGATGTCATTTGAAGCCAAATATTGAAGAAAAACCTATTTTGTTCAATGGAGCAGAACCGATTAAACAATTTTAACAGAGGGCTGTAAGGAACATTTCCGTGAAACTTAATGAAAATATTACCTTGCCGTTGAGGAGGAGACACTCTTTGATTTTTTGTTCTATTTTTGTATTCACTGCGTTAGCAGAGAATACAGAGTTACCGTTTTCCCAAGACCTATACGAGTCTACTTGAAAATCCTGAGCGCATACAAAATTTGTGTACCGCAGCAGACAAAAAAGTGCACAGAACTTAGCGATATTGTACAAAACTGGTAACTACCTTGTAAATACTTCATTTTTATGTAATATTTAGTTGTTTGCGATTTTTTTTGAAATCGTATTTGCTTACTAATTTGAGAAAAAGTCGTGGCGTATGCTTCTTACCCGGGTTTCTAAACCAATCGCTCAATGTGACGCTAGTCTGGTTCCTGTTTCAATCTAACGTTAATTGATAGCCGGGTACCTACTTTATTGTGGGAGCTTTACATTGGTCTCACAAGTATCGATTCGTTAAAATTAATAGTAGTTTAACATTATTCTGATGAATATATATAGAGTTTTATGCAGGAATTAAAATCTTAATTCATAAATTAGTTTTAAAAAAACTTTTGTAACATTTTTGCCTAATTTACCGTATTTATTTTCTGTCTTTTTATTTCTCTATAATTAATTAAATCACACAGGCATACAACAGAATTATGTATTAGAACTACTTCATTTCACGTTAATTAGATCAATAAAGTTTGCAATTACAAAAGCTTTATATAAAATAGTTTGACGATACCACGTTTACCTACCTTTTAAAATTAGATTTTGCAAATATATAGACGAACGGTAGTTTAGTGAGACCATCGATGGGAAAAAATTATATCACGTGATTAGTATTTCCGGTTTAGTTGATCAGAGCAAACAAAGGAATCGTAAACCAAGAACACGTGTGTATAATTAATCATAAGTTTTCAATTGATATTTTTTGTATTATTTTGCTACATGTTTTTACTTGTATAATTCTGCATATATTTTCCATTGTGCCCATGCGTGCATTTTTATTTCTATTAGTATTCTCTTTTACGGCATTTTTTGAAGCTCTTATGTAACGTATGACACATGACATTAGCGCCAAATCCATAAATGATTTTTTACAATGGCTCACAAATTTCCGTTATATTCTAAGGTGTACGTATATCTACAGAGAAATCATTAAGATTACACTTGATTATAGCGTTTTTTTGTGTTTTTGTTTATAAATTGGTTTTCCTGATTTTTAGAACCTTTGTTACAGTAAACAAACAGACGCTGTCGTGACCTAGATACATTACAATGGAATGAGATTTGCTGAACTGAACACATGACATAAGATTTTAGTACATTGAGATCATGGAATGAGATTTGCTGAACTGAATACATGGCATGAGATTTTGAAAGCATTGAAATCATGGAATGAGATTTGCTGAACTGAATACATGGTATGAGATTTAAAAAGCATTGAAATCATTGAATGAGATTTGCCGAACAGAATACATGGCATGAGATTTTGAAAGCATTGAAATCATGGAACTAGATTTGCTGAACTGAAAACATGGAATGAGATTTTAAAAGCATTGAAATCATGGAACCAGATTGAAAACATGGCATTGTATTCTATCATGATGAAAATTTGAATTTATGGAATTAGATGGAACCAGATTGAAAACATGGCATTGTATTCTATCATGATGAAAATTTGAATTTATGGAATTAGATTTAAATAAAACCGAAATCATTGCAAAACCCTAGTTTCCACAAAATTACATGTATTAAATTCATAGCATACAATATCCCAAGTCCGTTTTTAACTAAATTGATGGACTGAAATTTATCATTTATGTTTGGAAAGGGAAAAATTTACATTCTTTTTTGTAAATGTGTTTGTTTGTTAATGTCAAAAGGCTACAGTTTGATACTAGAAACTATTTAAAAAAGTATAAAGAAAGACTCTGTAATAGCCAACTTTTCTGTTAAAATATGACTGGTAAAAAGAAGGTGGAAACAGAACATAAAAATGGATTATTCTGTGCTATCAACTGCTAGTTATCATCAAGGTGCTGATTGCTTGCCTGCTGAAGCAAGGGGGAGACAGTGTGTTACATGTAGTGTTATGTTTTTGTTGACTGTTCGATATTTGAAACCAGTAAGGCAAATACAGACAGATGAGTTGAACAACATCCTTCATGCTGGCAGCCACTTGTATTGTGCCATGCTTCACTTGCAGTTATTGACATCAGATTTTGTAAATCCGAAGCAAATTCCAAAGAGAATAAAGAATAGAAATAACATTGTGAATATCAGTCACAAAGGAGTGATCTCAGGTATAGTAGGTTTAGAAAATGAACAGAAAAATGAAAACATACAGTCGCTGCAATCTGCTTTTTTGAACAGTTGTTGTCGTTCAAATTTTTTGTTCTAGTTGTTGATGATGTAGCAGTCGGCATTCACTGTGATGGCATTTCATTCTTTGTGTTTTTAACAGCCATTCCAGGAGTGAAGCTGGAACAAGCTGTGCGGATGGCACTGCTGTTCTTGGTGTTGTACAGTCTTTGAGTTCTTTATGTGTGTATGTTAGATCAATGATTGTGTCTCTTGGCAAAGACCCTACTGTAGTGCAATTTGACCCGCATTCTTTTGCTTTTTTGTCTAGAATTGATTCTGAGTATTTTATTCATATTCATTTCCCTGGGTATGGTTTCAAAATTGTGAAGAAAACGGTCAAAAAACGAGCTCAATCAGGTTATTCAGAACAGTCACATGACCATGATGTTTTGATGAATGGAAGATCATGTATCAATGTCATTGATCATATTCATGTCTCATTAGAAGAGAACAAAGTCATTTCACAGTTTCACAAATTAGTTTCTGAGAGACCTGACTATGTCTGTTCTTATTGCACACAAACTTTCTTTCGACACAGTGTACGCAAAACTGCAAATTTACCAGATGTTGCAAAGCAGAGATTTTTAACAAATTACATTAGTGTAAATGGATGTGAATGGGTGTGTTTAAGCTGCTGGAATTCGATGAAAAAAGGAAAAACTCCCCAATTCTGGATTCACAATGGGCTTAAATTTCCAGATAAACCAGATGGGTTAGAATTATCCAGTCTAGAAGAAAGACTTGTTTCGCTTCGATTACCATTTATGCAATTGCGTGAAATGCCAAGAGGGGGGGGGGGGGCAGATAAATTTGCGTGGGAATATAGTCAATGTTCCAGCAGATGTAAATAATACCATTAAGTCCTTGCCTCGAATGATGGATGAAAATGAAACGATCATGTTTAAGCTGAAACGTAGTTTGACTTACAAGCATCATGTATTTTTTGAAAATATTCGCCCAAATAAAGTTTTTTCTGGCTGCCAAGTGGCTTGTTAGTAACAGCAGGCTTTTTAGAAGTGAAGATATTGAAGTTAATCACTCATGGCTTCAGCGGCCAAACGAGGCTCTCTCGGTTCAAAGTGATTCTTCCTCAGCTCCCACAGACTACAATTGTAATGCTGTCCCTGCTCAAAGTGATTGCTGGACAGAAGATAAAAACTTCAATGATAGGCCAACTGGTAACCTGGACACATATCTACAGTCATTAGATTTTCGGGAATGCAACCAAGTGTTATGCCTAGCTCCAGGTGAAAAAACTCTCCCCTTGGATTGTTTCAGGATATACATTCAGAAATCTTTTCCTTTCCAACAATTTTTTGTGGTCAGCCACGTCCTTACAATGCTAAAAGGCATGTACCACTGTACTACAGTTCTATTTGCAAGTGGGAGTTAAGGAATGTCGATAGAAGAGTAGCTATTTGCATTCCAAATATTTTCTACAAGTTGAAAAAATTATTACAGATTAAACAAATCAGAGATAAAGTATCACTTGCAGTCAGAAAATGCAAGGTTAAAGGACAGGCACTTACTGCAGGAAATTTACTTTCCTCTGAATTTGTGGAAAAGTTAACCATGCAAAATGATGGTTACAGAGTCGTTAGAAATTTAAGAGGTTCTCCTTAATATTTGGAGCAAGCAAAACGTGATTTGTTCTCTATGATACGTCAGATTGGGAAGCCTACATGGTTCTGTTCTTTTTCTGCTGCTGAAACAAAATGGAACGCTTTGTTGAAAACTCTTGTAAAACTTGTAAATGGTAAAGACATTACTGTTGAGGAAGCAAATGAGCTGTCCTGGCATGAAAAGTGCAAACTTATCAAAAGTGACCCAGTTACGTGTGCACGGTTTTTTGATCATCGAATTCAAATATTTATCAGGGATGCATTGAAACACGCCTCAAACCCAGTTGGTAAGATAAGCGATTTTTTCTACCGTGTTGAATTTCTGCAACGTGGTTCTCCTCATGTTCATATGCTGCTGTGGATAAGAAATGCACCAGTACATGGAACAAATGCTGATGCAGATGTTGTAGAGTTTGTAGATAAGTATGTAACGTGTAGCAAAGATAGTAGTATTCCAGATAAAATCAATTATCAGACTTACAGACATGCCAGTACATGCAGAAAAAGAGGTAAGAATGTGTGCCGTTTCAATTTTCCCCTCTTTCCTATGCCAAGAACAACCATATTGTATCCTTTGGAAGCTTGTGAAAACAGCCCTGGTCTTGTTGATAAAGTAAACAAAATTACAAGTCTACTAAATGACTTGCATAAAGTCGGTGATGACATAACATTTCAAGACTTTCTTTCAAGGTTACACATGGGTACTGACTTGTATATGAAAGCTGTACGTTCTACATTAAACAGACCAAAGGTTTTTTTTAAAAAAACGCACAGTTTCTGAAAGCAGAGTAAACAGTTACAATGGGTTATTAATTAAAAGTTGGTTGGCCAATATGGATTTGCAGTATGTGCTTGATGCCTATCTATGCGTTTCAGATATTGTATCTTACATATCAAAAGGCCAAAGAGGCCTTTCAAATCTTCTGCGAGATGCGTGCAATGAAGCACAACAACATGATTCAGACATCAGGCAGTAAGTCAGAAGAATTGGTAATCAGTTCTTGTCAAGTGTTGAAATTGGAGCTCAGGAAACAGTTTACTTGATGTTGCAATTGCCATTACGAAGGTGCACACGAGATGTGATATACATAGACACCAAGCAAGAAAATGAAAGGACTTGTTTGATAAATCCACATTCGCAGTTAAAAGATTTGCTGTCGTCTTCTTGTGATGTGGAAATGGACAGTGCATTAAAAAGGTACAAGAGACGTCCAAAATGTATAAAGACCTTATGCCATTCAGACTTTATAGCTTGGTATGATTTATTTCCTAGTCGAGGTCAGAAATATAGATTGCCTCCAGACGAAGAATTACCAGAAACAGAATATGAGCATGACAAAGATGATGAAATAGATCCATGTGGTTATGTGCCTTAAGAAAATGTTGTGCGATTCCCCTGTGGAACACATTGGAGGAAGAGGCAACAAGAAAAGGTTCTCAACACTAACATTACACCTATCAACCAGAACAGAGAAGAGCACTTTCGACAAAAGATTATGTTATATACCCACTAGAGAAATGAAGAAACAAATTTGCTAACTGGTTGTTCCACATATGAAAACAGCTACCGTGTGAAGGCTTCATAAATAAGTGGAAATGAATTGCATTATGAGAAATGTGCCATTGAGGAATATTTACCAATGCTAGATGAAACAGATGATGACTGCATATCAGCAGCAGTTAACTCAGAAGCACAGTATCAGGATGCTGTAGATCAGCAAGTTGGTGGGTGTAAGTCTGTTCAATTTGGTTGTTTTGATGCAGGTTTTGGAGCTAATGGTTTTGAAAATTATGATATTTGAGATGACATCGATGTTATCAAGCGATCATTGGGCAGTGAAGTTCTACCACACAAAAAGATTGACAATGAACAATTTTCCAGGCAAGTAAGGAGTTTAAATCTTGAACAAAAGAATTTTTTTCTAATATATCTTGTCAAAAGTTAAAGGTCAATCATTACCATTTTATACCTTCTTGTCTGGGGGACCAGGCGTTGGAAAATCTGTGGTCACAAGATGCATTTATCAGGGTCTGTTGAAGTACTTGAATCACAGGAGAGATGAAAATCCAGACACATATGAATTGCTAATGTGTGCACCAACAGGGAAAGCAGCACATAACATTGGTGGCTTGACCATTCATTCATCATTTTTCATACCTGCAAACCAAGGTTTTCATTTCAAACCGTTAGACATGTAACAGTTGAATACTCTCAGAGCCCGCTATCAAGGTTTAAAAATAGTGATAATTGATGAAATATCAATGGTTGGTCGAAAAATGTTTAATCATATCAATTTGCGATTACAAAAAATAATGGGTTGCACCAGACCATTTGGAAATGTTAGTGTCCTAGCTGGTGGGGATCTCTACCAGCTGAAACCTGTCATGGACTCGTGGGTGTTCTCACAAACATTCTATTCACCACAAATGGATTGCCTTGCTCCAGCTTGTGGGTTGAATTCTTTGATTTCTTTGAAATAAAAGAGGTTATGAGAGAGAAAGATAACCACTCTTTTGCACAGCTACTCAAAAGGCTTAGAGAAGGTCTCCATACTGAAGAAGATCTTGCTATTCTCAAATCAAGACTGATTGAAGACAGCCAGTTACCAGCCCTTAGATCATTGCCCCACTTGTTTTGTCGCAGGCAAGATAGCATTACACACAACATTTCAATACTCGAGGATCTTCCTCTCTCACACATGGTAATTATTAATGCTATTGATGATGTGTCAGGAGAAAGGGTATGGGATAAAGTAGAAAACAGATATGGTCTTGAAGGATTCCAAGTTATTGCCGCAGGCGAAGCAGATGCTGCTCATGGTCTTGCCGTTTACTACAGAAACACATTGAATGTTGAACATCTTTGTTGCAAGACAATTTCTGGTATAGAATACAGTCTGGTTGGTCTAAATCAGAAGATAATTATTGGCTTCGTATATTGCCCACCCACTGTAGCCACAATTGCAAATCTAACTAGCTTTCTGTCTGCTGTATCAGCAGATATTTCACACTACAGTTTTGTAGGTTCTTCTTGTAACCTTGTTCTCATGGGAGATTTCAATTTTGAGAGCTCAAGAAATCGGTCATTGACCAAGCTATTCAAAGACAGGTACTTTCTGACAACAACACCATTAAAAAGGCTAAATGACTCCAAATACAACAACAACAACAAACAAATCTTTATTATGCATGAAACATTATACAATGTTTATAGCATAAAACAAATCAAGATCAAACAAAGATTTATAGCTTTGCAAGAAAAGTTGATGTACTTTAAGAGCGGGGATAAGGAAGATGTAAAAAACTACAGGGGTATCACATTGATAAATATTATTCTAAAAATTTACACACAAGCTGTTTTGAATCGCTTACCCAAGTGGTATAAAAAGCACCAAAGCAATTGATAATCAATTCGGCTTCCAAAAAGGTAATTCCACAGCCGATTGTATATTTCTTTTGAACTCCGTCATTATGAAAACACTTTCACAGGGGAAGAAACTCTATTCAGCTTTAGTAGATTTCGAAAAATGTTTCGGTAAATTAGAACGATCGTATATAATCCTTAAACTTTTCAAAGAAAACCATGAAAACATCAGCTCTAGATTTGTTAAGGCGATCCAAAGTATGTACATGTCTGTAAAAGCGGCAGTTAAATACAGAAATTCTGTATCCTCTTTTTTTCGAATCTAACATAGGCGCAAAACAAGGAGATCCCAGCTCTACCTTACTCTTCCTTTACTTCGTAAATGATCTTGTAAATAATATAAATAAAAATATTGAAGGATTGTTTACCATAAATGAGCTGAAACTGTTTGTTATTTTGTTTGCAGACGACGCAGTATTTTTGCGCATGCACCGGAAGCTTTACATTCAATGCTCAACGACTTACAACTCTACTGTTTTACCTGGGGTATGAAAATCAATACAAAAATACAAAAATAAAGATTTTTAAAGAACAAGGACGACATTCTTCATATAAGTTGAAGCTAAATAATGAAACATTAGAAATAGATTCACAATTCAAATATCTGGGAGTAACACTATTCAAGAACGGTCATTGGAATCACACTCAAAAAAGCTCTGCTCAACATTCTTTGCACGTTCTCCATAACCTTTTTATTATATTTAATCAGTTAGAATTAAAAGTTATATATAATGCAAGTTGTTTGATAGTCTTGTTAGTTCTATTCTTAATTATGGTGCAGAAGTATTTGGATACGACGAAGCTAAAGATATCGATATAAAGATATCCATTGTAAATTTTTACGATAAGTACTTAAAGGTCATGGGACACGAATTTTTGACCTCGAAATTTTCAATTGAGCGAAAAATACATATCTAACTAAGACAGATTTATTAAATTCCGCAGGTAATTCTCATCTTAAAGATGCTTTTATAGCAAATTAAAATCCATATTTTACGCACTAAGTCGCGCGCACCTGTCACGCGCAAAACCGGAAGTGACGCACATTTATCCCTTGCCACTTGGCACATCTACCTGGCCTATTAACAAAAACTTAAAAATTATGATGGAAAGTGAAAATGTAGACTGAAAATAGTCAAAATACAAAATTGAACAAGTAAAGCTAAATATACATTGAAGATTGTTTTAATAAATATTTTGAAATTTTGATAGAATTACGAAGCCAATGAGCAAAATTTATATATAGAGGCTAGTTCAGTTAGGATTATAGAATTAAAGATACATCAGTGAAAATATTTCGAGATATTTTCCAAGTAACTGTTCCAAAAAGATTTTGAACATGTTCATTTTTATACCATGCAGTTTTTCGGAAGACTTTATTTGCTAACTCCAATCGAGAGATTTTTTTTCCATAAAAAGTTCTCTTTACAATGATGTGTTGCTTATTTGTCTGTGATATATTTCGCCTGAGGTACGTGTAAGAAATCTTTGTGTAGATCTATGATTTTTTCATTATAAATGCATATCCTTTTTTTTTCTTTTTTTTTGCTTATTCATTCTAGTTTTTTTTTTGAAAAAACAAACAAACAAACGATAATGATCAAAGAACGAATAATATGGTAAGAAAAAGCCTTAAAAACTATGTCAAAATCATAACAAACACATTGTTTTTTGTTTGTTTTTGTTTTTAAAAATTGTTCACATTAACAAGTCGAATGATTTTTATTTTCATCATAAATAGATCTATTACATTTAATCATGTAATTAAAATATTTAACTGCATGGAAGCTACTAAAGTAAAAATCATTGAGACATGCAGATTTGATTCCGGTTTAGGTTTGAAAAGTCGCCATACTTTTTCTACTGTGAAAAATTTTGAAAATTGGAATTTATTGGAGGATTAAACTACAATAATTTACAATTTATGAGTTCAAATTCAAAAACTATTGTTGTCTTTTGAGAAAACGACTCTTATCTGATATATATGTGATCATTATGTCTCAAAACAAATTTGAATCAAAGGGAGCGGCGGGAAATATAAATAGTGATCAAACTTTGCACGATCTTAACGAGAGTAATAGTACCACAGAGTGGACAGAGTGTGTAAATCGTAGGAAACGGACAAGAGCAAACACTGGAAGTAACAGTGATATTGGAACCCAAACTGATATCCGTGAATTTGAAATTCTTAACATAGATGATAAACTCTCTATTTTATTTGCTTAGTCAAATTTTATGAATGAAAAAATCGACGAATGTTTACAGCTACAAAATAAAGTTAAAAACATTGAAAAAGAATTGTCAGAACATGATTTTCGCCTGAAAACACTCGAATATAAATCAATCGACCTAGAGGCTCGCTCTAGGCGAACCAACCTGATATTTGGTGGCATTTCAGAAAGAAATCAAAGCGCTGCAAGCTCTGGGGTATTCACTGCTGGACTGGCTATTCAACATTATGCTGTTTTGGGATGGGATCACCTTAGACTACTATAGGTTAGAACAGTCTGATATCTTGCATAAAAATACATGGAACATATTAAGATAACCTGTATAAGTATTAGATGGTCAATTGAAAACAATATTAATATATAGCAATAATAGACAGCAAGCAATAAAATACAGCATTTAAAGTTTTATTGTTTATCAACATGATGAAACAAAGTCAGAAACACCTTATACACAAGAACCACCACAAGCAGGAACCACGCTCCACTTTTTCCTTATTCCAAAGGCAAACACATCAGAGGAAGCAGATTGTGGTGAAGGGATTTCAAATGAAACATTATTTGGAAATATAATTATACATAACAAAGTTATGGCTAGTTTTAGCAACATTCAGAAATTTGACCTTAAAGATCAAGGTCAAGTTCAGTTTAACCTTCTTTGGAGATATTGTCTAAAAGGTACTTATGTCCAAGCATGAAGACACTACATCCATTTACAACAGAGATATAGCCAACTTAAGCAATGCCAAGGTCATTTAAAGGTCAAAGTACTTGAATTGTTCAACACGTTTGTTAGTGTTGTTTTGTCCCTGTATGAATCAAATCCATCCATAAATAATAAAAATTTGCCTATTTTAGCGAAATTCAATAGTTTATCTAGGTCATTTTAAGGTCAAGATCACATCTGAATGATCAATGTGTCATTTTTGTCGTCAGTGTTATTTTGTCCCGGTATTAATCAAATCAAACCATAAAAAAAAAAAAAATTTGAGCAAAATTCAATAACTTGACCTGAAATGTCAAGGTCTTCTAAAGGTCAAGGTCATACTTAAATAGATCAAAATATCAGTTTTGTTGTTTTATCAAAGTATGAATCAAATCTATAAATAAACAACAGTTATGACAATTTAAGCAAAATACAATAATTGGATCTTGACTGTCATACCTGAATTATTCAACATGTCAGTTTTGTCAAAAGTGTTGTTTTGTCAAAGTATGAATCAAATCTAACCCAAACTTACACAGTTATGACCAATTTTAGCAAAATTCAATAATACGATCTAGCTAGTCAAGGCCATTTCTAAGGTCAAGGTAAAACTTGAATCAAAATGTCAGACTTGTCAAAAGTATTGTTTTGTCCAGATATGAATCAAATCCATTAATGAATGACAAATTTTAGAAAAATTCACTTCTGACCTTGACAGTCAAGGTCATTTTTTGGTCTTGGTCACAATTGAGTTATTCAATATGTCTGTTTTTTCATAAGTGTTGTTTTGTCCTAGTATGAATCATTCCAACGATAAAAAAAAAACAAAATTTTTGCAAATTGTAACAAAATTCAATAATTTGACCTAAAAGGTCAAGGTCATTTAAAGTCAAGTTGATACATGAAAGAATCATAATGTAGGATTTGTCATAAGTGTTGTTTTATCAAATATGAATCAAATCAATAAATAAATACAAAAGTTATGAAGCAAAATTCAATAATTTGACCTTGAGGGTCATGGTCACTTACAAGGTAAATGTCACAATTGAATAATTTACCATGTCGGCTTTGTCATAAGTGTTGTTTTGTCCAAGAATTATTAACATCCAACCACAAATAACAAAGTTATGGCCAGGTTAAGCAAATTCAATATTTTGACCTTGGGTGACCTTCATTTAAAGGTCAAAGTCATATCTGAAAGAAATATTGGATTTGTCATAAGTGTTGTTTTGTCCAAGTGTGAATCAAATCCATAAATAAATGAGAAAGGTATGACAATTTAAGCAAAAATTCAATCATCTCACCTTGACGGTCAAGGTCATTTTTAGGTTATGGTCATACCTGAGTTATTCAATATGTCGGTTTGTCATAATTGTTGTTTTGTCCAAGTATGAATCAAAACCAACTATAAACAACAAAGTTATGACAATTTAAGCAAAATTTAATGATTTGACCTTGAAGGTGAAGGTCATTTATAAGTCAAGGTCAAGTTGTGTCTGGTCCAGTTAAAGATTTTGTTTTAAGGGTTGTTTCGTCCAAGTATGAAGACAATCCACCTATTCATAATTAAGGTATGGCCAATTTTAACAAAATTCAATATTTTGACCTTGAATTTGAAGGTCATTTTTAAGCCAAGGTCAAGTTTAGTCTAGTCAACTTGAAGGTCTTGTCCAAAGAATTGATGTGTCCAAGTATGAAGATAATCCATCTAGGAATAAAAAAATATGATCAATGTTCAAGTTATCGGACGGGAATGGCAACAACAACACCATAACTATAACAATAACACATTTTTTTAAAGTCGAGCTAATAAACACACCCATATATAATATATGCAGCAATGTTTATCAAAGAAACAAAAGACTCCTTGTCATCTCAAATCTCTCTTATGCAAACTGTTTCCAAAAAAAAAGAATAATAATGGTAAGGCAGCTAAAAGCAAAAAAGGGTTCCATGATGGCACTGTAATGCTTCCCCGAGTATATAAAAATGCAATATAAAAATATTAAAATTTGATGTATAGATATTTATGATCTATTTAAATCCCCAGAGGTGTAATATTTCTATGACTAACCATTAAAATTAAAAATTTCACACAAGAAAAATTATCAACTGTACCGAAGAAAATGTTCTTTATGTTTTAGTTTGTAACAGCTGTAATTTATTCTATATAGGAAATACTGGAAATATATTAACAAACAGAAGAACAGTCAATGAACAGCATATAAGTAACTGATCAACAAGGCACTCCACAGAGACAAAATAACTTAACAAGCTCACTTGTGCAGATGAAATCATCAAGTACAGTCATTGCATTGTACTGTAAAAGAACAGCATGTTTGTAAGTTTTAGTGCAGCATAAAAAAGCATGTACAATAGTTTTGAGCACACTCTGAATAGAAAACAAGGGGGCCATTGGCCCCAAAGCGCTCACCTGAGGACAGACTGTCATTTGTGTGAAAACAGACAAGGCTAGTGTTTATTACAAGAACAATTTTTACTATATATATGGTCCAAATTTCAAACTTGTACATCAAACAACAAAAAAGGAGGTCACCAGGTCAAATTGTCATCTAATGTCAGAGTTCAATTTCGACACCTGAAACTGTGCACAGGGTTCGAATTTCATAGTTGTAGATAAAAAAGCAAGAAAGTAGGTCACTAGGTGAGAATCTAGGTCAATAGGTCAAAATTTAGGTCATTTAACATCAAAGTTCAAGTCTTCATCTGAAACTGTGCACATGGTCCAAATTTCATAACTGTATATCAAATAACAAACAAGAGGGCCATGATGGCCCTATATCGCTCACCCGAGTCTCATTGCTCATGTTACAAATATCGTTTTTATATGTGCAAGGTTGAATAAGTTCCCAATAAGTTTGAAGACTCTTGGTGTAATGGTACTCAATTTTTTTAGCAGAAATTGTTTTACTCTACAGGTCCCTGTGACTCTGACCTGAAGACCCCAAAAACAATAGGGTTTTTCTAATATAATTACCCTATAAAGTTTCAAGGTTTTGGGTAATGATACTCCAGTTTCTGAGAAGAAATTGTTTTCTCTCTACAGGTCCCTGTGACCTTGACTTGTGACCTACTCACCCCAAAAATGATTGGGTTCTTTTACTGAGTAAAGAAAATCATCCTATGAAGTTTGAAGGCTCTGGATAAAATAGTAGTCCAGTAACTGACCAGAAACAGTTTTCAATCTACAGGTCCCTGTGAACTTAACTTTTGACCTATGGACCCTAAAACAATAGGCTTCTTCTAATACAATTATCCGATAAAGTTTGAAGGGTCGGGGTGTAATGGTACTTTAGTTACTCTGCAGAAAGAGTCTTCATTCTACAGATCCCTGTGACCCTGACCTTTGACATACTAGCCCATAAAACGATATGGTTCTTCTTTTTAGTAAAAGCAACCATCCTATGAAGTTTGGAGGCTCTGGGTGAAATAGTAATCCTGTTATTGAGTGGAAACGGTTTTCACTCTTTGGGCCTCTTTGACCTTGACCTTTGACCTACTGACTCCAAAATCAACAGAGTTCTTTAACTCAGTAAGGGCAATCACCCTATGAAGTTTAAAGGCTCTGGGTGAAATAGAACTCCAGTTATTATGCGGAAACTGTTTTCACTCTTCGGGCTCCTTTGAACTTGATCTTTGACCTACTGATCCCAAAATCAACGCGGTTCTTTTACTCAGTAAGGACAATCATCCTATGAAGTTCAAAAGCTCTGGGTGAAATAGAACTCCAGTTATTGAGTGGTAACAAAGTGTGACAGAAGGACACACAGACAGAGGACAGACAGACAGACGAACAGACGGACAAGGCAAAAACAATATGTCTCCCCCAGAGGGGGGAGACATATATATCTAAGCTCTATGCCTTTTGGTTTCTGATGTTAAGACTTTTTAAACTTTTCCTATATAACTCTATGTAAAACATTTGACCCCTGGGGTGGGGCCTATTTTGACACAGTGGCTATGATTTGAACCAACTTAGTATAGGTCCACTAGACAATGCTTCAAATAAAATATCTAAACTCTAGGCCTCGCGGTTTCTGACAAGAAGATTTTTAAAAGTTTTTCCTATATAACTCTATGAAAAAAACATGTGAACATACCCCTTGTGCGGGGCCATTTTTGACCCAGGTGCCATGATTTGAACAAACTTGGTAAAGGTCTACTAGACAATACTGCACACCAAATATCTAAACTCTAGGCCCTGTGGTTTCTGACAAGAAGATTTTTAAAGTTTTTTCAAGTCTATGTTAAATCCAGAGACCTCTTAGGCGGGGCCTATTTTGACCCTAGGGAAATAATTTGCACAATTTTTGTAGAGGTCTACTAGAGGATGCTACATACCAAATATCTAAGCTCTAGGCCTTGTGGTTTCAGACAAGAAGATTTTCAAAGTTTTTCCTTTCAGTTGCCATAGCAACCAGAGGTCTTGATGGAATTGATTTCTTTGAACAACTTTAGAGCTTCATACAAGGAAAATCCCTGACGAGTTTCATCAACTTTGGCATAGTGGTTTAGGAGGAGATGTTTTTAAAGGAAAATGTTGACGCACTAACGCACGACGGACGAAATGAGATCACAATAGCTCACATGAGCACTTTGTGCTCAGGTGAGCTAAAAAGTATGTCACTAAGTCCCCTAGGGCAGGGCCAAATGTGACCCCAAGCTTTAATTTTAACCATTTTGAAATAGTTCCACCAGACAATGTCTCATGTAAATATCTAAGCTCTAGCTTTCTAGGTTTCAGAGATCACTTTTTTGTATGTATATAATGTGTATAAAGAAAACCCATGACCCCAAGGGCAGGGGCAATTTTGACCCTAGGGCAATAACAATGTTTGTAGAGGTCCACAATGTTTCATGCCAAATATCTAAGATCTAGCCTTTGAAGCTTCAGAGGATAATTTTCTTATGTTTTTACTATATGCACAAATAGAATATCTATGACCCTCGGGCAGGCCGAATTTAACCCCAGGGATATAATTTTAACAAACTTGGAACAGGTTCACTAGACAATATTTCATGCCAAATATCTAAGCTTTAGGCTTTGTCATCTCAAAGGAGAAGATTTTTAAGTTTTTACTATATACATAGGGGCATAATTTGAACAACTTTGGTAGAGGACCTGTAGATGATATCATACACCAAATATCAAATCTCTAGCCTTGTCATTTCAGAGAAGAAGATGTTTTAAATTTTTACTTTATACATATAAGGAAAACCTATGACCCCCTGGGGCGGAGCCAATTTTGGCACTAGGGGCATAATTTGAACAACTTTGGTAGAGGACCTATAGATGATGTCATATACCAAATACCAATGCTCTAGCCTTTGTCATTTCAGAGGAGAAGATTTTTTAAGTTTTTACTATATACATATAAGGAAAACCTATGAACCCCTGGGGCGAAGTCAATGTTGGCACTAGGGGCATAATTTGAACAACTTTGGTAGAGGACCTATAGATGATGTCATATACTAAATATCAAAGCTCTGGGCCTTGTACTTTCTGACAAGAAGATTTTTTTAATATGCATTTTTGAAACTTCTTTTTTGGCCCTGTGACCTACTTATGGAACAGAACGGAACCATTTGAACAACTTTGAAAGGGGACCACCCAAGGATCATTCCTGTGTAGTTTGGTTAATGTGCAGTCAGTAGTTTTAGAGGAGATGTTATTTTTATGTAATTGTTGACGACGCACGGACGCACGACGACAGACGCCGGACACAGGGGGATCACCATAGCTCACCATGACCACGTTAAGCTCAGGTGAGCTAAAAAGCATGAAGTGAAAATTAAATCAAAAGGATTATCAATGGCTGAAGAACACATAGTTAAAGGACTTAAAGAATGATGCTATTACCACAAACTTTGCAACATTACTTTAATGTAAATCGCACACTTTGAACATTTTTAGTATTTTCTGATGTTACAAAAATAGTGCAGATGCCTAATCTTTTTATTCATAGTGAAATACCTATTTATGAGGTATGACTAAAAAAAAGAATGGTAAAATTTCTACACTGTAACAATTTATCTTAAAAATCTATTTTTTAAATATTTGTTTTTTTTTTTTTTTTGCATGTGTATGTGTACTGTCAACATGGTTGAGCTCCACTGGACAAGGTTACACACCAGATTTGAGACCTCTGTGCTTAGCAGTTTAAAACAAGAGGATTTTTTAAGTTGTTCATTCTTGTTGCCATACCAACCAGTGTTCTTTGTATAACTTTTACCAAGCTTCATGCAAGGCGGATTCCTGAAAAGTTTTATCATCTTTCAGAGAGTGGTTAAGGAGAAGTTGTTAAAAGTAAATATTTGATGACAATCAATGCACAACGAACACAGGGTGAAAACAAAAGCTCCCCTTGAGCACATAGTGCTCAGGTGAGCTAAAACCATCAAGTACATTTATAAGAAATGAAGAGTGCATCCGTTAGCAGTGCAATATACACCCACGATAGCTGCATATAACAACCTCTTTAAAATTTTCTTCAAGACTTAAGTTTTTAAAGACACCTTGATCTATTTTATATAAAGAAAAAGAGAGCAAGAAAAAGTATTTAGCAATAATTTCAAGACACTTTTCAAGAAACTTCATTGTGCGAGGGGTGAGAGTTCCACAATACATGTAGGTTTTCAACACAGCAGGGGCAGACTCATGCTAAAAAGTAGCTTAACCCATTCCAGTATTATCCTCATCCACTGAGTTCTTCATGGTGACTTTTTTTGGCTCCAGCTTGTACTGACCCAAATTCTTCTTGCTGGAAAAAATGTACTCTACAAATCAGTAATGTGTTCTATGAGTGCACAGGTAGTACTGATATGGAAGTACCCAAATATAAATGACTTGAAAAAACATTTTATTGTAAATCGAAGTGCAGTACAAGCCTTGTGACATCCCACTACACCAGTCAAAAGGTATTAAAACAAGACAGCCATGATGGGCCCTATATCGCTCACCTGAGTATAAATGCTTTTAACAAAGTTGTTACAGACCTGGTTTATTGTCCCGAGATGACCCATCTTCGAAATCCACCTAGAAATTACCAAAACAACCTTTTTCTGAGAAATTCCCAGGATATTTGGGCTAAACAAATTACTTCTACAGTGTTAACAAGGCTTTTCTACAGGGGTTTCATTAAGACCCGGGAGCCGGGTAAATTACCCGGCTATTTTCAATTTTTCCCGGCTACCTTTCTTTAAATCAGGCTTATTTTATAACAAACTGGCAGCAAATCACCCACCTACTTTAAATGTACTCCCTACAACTAAAAAACTTAATGAAATCCTTGTTCCATATTTGGAACTGCAACCTAGTTTTAACCCAGATGATTATATTTAAACTTGTCCAAGTAATTACCAAGACAAACATCCTGACTAAGTTCCATGACAATTCGGACAAAAATGTGTACCATCAGAGTGTTAACAAACTAAGTGTGTAGGGATTATTCTAGCGCGGAAGAGAAGGGCGCTCCGCCCTGCCCTTTTTAAACCTCACCCTTTTGCCCGTCTAATGCCAATTAACAGCGCCCTTTTGCTCTTTTTTGGACCGCCCATTCACTTTTTGTTTGAAATGTGAACGATCAATCAAAGTCATTCACTGCTAAATTCGTCGCTGCTGTCCCGATGTGACAGGGTTACGCTAATTGATCGTATATTGCAATTACCGACAAAGCGCGCGTTGGTAATTGATTGGGAATACACAGGTTTGGTATCAATTAATTTGGCAACTAACACAATCTATTAAACATAAATAGCCCCTTTGATTATAGCCCTAATGATGGTTTGATTTTCACAGGTTTTTGAACACCATTTATTTTTAATTAGCGCAATGTAATTTTCCAACAAACCGTTATTTACTTGAAAGTATACGCAATTAGATTAAGCGTTAATTGCTATTAAGTTATTTACACGTATCATTAAAGCTCCTTATTTGGTAATTTCTTCATTCCAAGTAGTTTCATTCTCTTACACATCGAAGTTAATGTAACATTGCAAAAAAATGCCATCCCTGAAACGTAAATTAGCTGATCTAGAAAAAGAACGTGCAAAAATTAGGAAAACGAATCATAATATTGCTTCGTTTATGCTTGCCCTGTGAAAGGTAATGTGCTTAGATTGCTTTAAATATTTATGTGTTCTTATTACGGATATTAGCTTTGCCGACTTTGTCTTTAAATTGCAAAGTCGAATATCTGCGTCGTAAAAAGTGCATGTTATTTCGGACACCTAATTTCGGATACGTTTTTTTTTAGAATTCAAGCACATTTTAATCTGATCTGTAATAAGATTTAACTTAATTTAAGACTATGTCTGGCTCCTGTGAGCACCAGGGTTTCATGAAAACATGTTGTAGTTGATGCTGTTTCAAAGCATGTATGGATGTTGACAGTCATGAGTGAATACGTTGATATCAGTTCCCTGATATGACATGGTCACCAAAAGTGAGTGTGTCTGGCTCCTGTGGATTTCAAGAAAATGTTGATGTTTTACTCTATTATATCATTAAAATAGTTGAAATTATTCAAATTTTTACAATAAAATAACAATAGACATATAATCATTGCTTTGTTTTGCTGTAGATAACTTTCTAACAATATATACAGTTATTATACAGTTATTACTGTTACAGTAACAATTCAGCTTAACAGTAAAACTGTCTCTTATTTACCATGCCCGACGCGCAGAAAGCACCCTGCCCCTTTTTTGTGCCCCCCTGCCCCCTTTTGAGCTCTAGAATAATCCCTGTGTGGATAGATGACTATGGACATTGACCGGTACTAATAGCATACCATAAGCCTACAGCTCACATGAGCAAAAAATTAGCACATAACAGGAAAATAATGATCTGAACAACATTACAGTAGTTTTTATGTCAGTTTTAACATAGAATACTATTCAAGAGAAAACAGAAATAAGGGGATGATTTACTTGAATAAGCTTGCCTTGAATGGAGATCTTGTGCTTTTTTGGAGATCGCAGTGCTTCAACAGTGGAAAAGGTTAAGGCTGCAGGAAAGTTAAGAATTTTCTGGTCTTTATTCTTATGACTGTAAGGAACTTTGAAAGTTAATGGCATAGCACTGAGAACTTTTGACAATGCCGTCACCACATGTTATTGCCTATCCTAGTTCTTCTTTTGTGTTCTACAGCATAATAATCTTGCCAACCTGCAGTTAAGGTACAAAAGAATTTATTTCCATATTTTGCTATGTAGAATCGACTGACACCATTAAATCACTGGTTTATTTCCAAAAAGTGCTGAGGAAGTTTTAATAAGGCATTCAACATAAGGGCGATCAGTAATAACATATGTTGCCTTATGGTAGCCAAAAAAGCAGTTGTATTGAGAGGTGATTGGACAGTCTCTTGGCTAAAAATTTTTTTAATTCAAGGGCCAGAACTCAGCCAAAAATCATTCTACCAAAAAATTCCATTTAATATATGCAAGTACTTGAGGTACTGATCAATTCTACAACATTTTATTCATGCTTAGTAGTATAAGAGAAGAAGTGCGGATAAACTTTAAAGATAAAAATAATTAAAGGGCCATTACTTTGACAAAAATCATTGAACCCGAAAATGCCGATGCTATGCACGACTAGACTTAAAACTGATAATTCCTGTTAAGTTTGGATGAAATCACACCAGTAGCTTTTGAGGAGTAGTCCGGACATGTTTAGTGAAGGACGGACAGACGACAAATAAGTGATCCCTATATGCCATGTTACTTTGTAGCAAGAGACACAAAAATTAGGGGTCAGGTGGGCAGGGCAGTATTTTGCAGCTACCGGTAGCTGTATTTTAATTCTTTCATTACAGCAGCTTAGTCAAACTAAATTCTATCTGGACATCTACAAACCTAGTACTTCTAAATGTTATTCATTATCGGTAATGTGTGCTTGGCTATGGAAGATGTAAGGGTTGTGAAAAGCAGTAGGAAGTTTCTCTAAAATAGTATAAATTCTTTATTTAAATAAGTTATTTTCTTTACTTGAAGAAAGAACTTGCAAATAAGTGGTACATGTGCGAAAGTGTAACACTCCTTAGCTTAAAATGCATTAAGCATGATCACTATTTATCTTCGTTAGGATGATCATAATCTATTTTGTGCCATAGTCTTAGCTTACACTTTTCCATACATGTGAAGTATTATCTACTTAACACTTAATATTAACAATAAAGCATTCTGATTTTAAGATGTCCTGACAACCAAATTGCATGAAGCAAAACAATTTATTTTCAACAAGATCTTCTGTGAAGAAGCTGCTTTAAATATTTTGTATGTAGAAAATACCTTCATTCATGGAAGGAAGTGTAAATGTTAGCAAAAGAACACCTTTGAGAACAATGTCTTAACTGCAGGATTTTCTGGAAGCCTAGTAAAAAGCAAGCCTATGTAAATCTATAAATAACTGGTATATGGAATTTTAGTGAAAAAGTAAGACCATCTTACACAGGGTGGTTTGACACAGTATAATGTCATGGATCTTTGATGTCAGTCCGGTTATAACTTTATAGCAGAATCCTTCATGCAAGTACCTAAAAAGCAAAGGAAAGGGAAAAAAAGTATAATGTATCAAAGTCCTATTTTTATTGTCTGTTTTGTATTCAATGCCTGGTTTCAACACCTTTTTGGCTTATATGTCTGGGTTAAGTTCACCCTTCTAGCTTTGACTTCATAGTTATTCAACCTGAGTACTTCAAGTCTTACATATACAGATCTCTTTGCAATGGACTCCAAAGTGGTTTCATTAAGACCTGGAAGCTGGGTAAATTACATGGCTATTTTCATTTTTCCCAGTTACTTTTCTTCAAATCAGGCTTATTTTATAACAAACAGGCAGCAAATAACCTGCCTACTTTACATGTACTCCCTCCAACTAAAAAAACTTAATGAAAACCCTGGTGGACTGGCTTTATCCTTACTTAAATCAGACATATAGTGAAAGATCTTAAGAATCTAAGACATAATGTTCTTGATCAGAAATTTCTTGCGTAGCATGGTTTTTGAATCCACAATCCCTGGACTGACAGTCAGCACTTAACCGAACAAATAAAACAGGTAATAGTTTCTTTTCCTCATCAACTGAACTAAAAAAGGGAAAGGTACCACAGGCTAAATATATGCATACCGGAGGAACTATTAAGCGAGTGATTAATTTTGATATAGGAAAGCACTACACTATCAACACATACCATTAAAATTCTAAACTTTAGAGGGTTGCATGTCAATATCACCACTTCTCTGCCTTCACTGACAGAGCTTCCTTTTTCCTAGCTGTCCTTCCACTTGTACCTAGTTAACTGACCAACAGCCACATTATCCCTGAGGCTCATATCACTGGGGCAGGAAAAATATACCCTTATGACATCAGTAATATCTGTCATCTGTAAAAGAAACAGGAATTTTGAATTCTTCTCAATAAAAAGCAATCAAGTAACAGTGATCACTGATGAAATGATATGTGCATCTGTTCATGCAATTTCTGTTATACATGTACTTAGTCATTCTCTTCTTAATACATTTGAAATATACTTCAATACAGATGCTAGATGAGATTTCAACAAATTATTGTAATAGCTGCCTGGATTGGTTAAAGTTCATCAGTACAATAGAACCCCTCCAAACCAGAGCCCCTCTAAACCGGCTGATCCTTCGTGACCTCCATGTAATTAACCCCTTCAAACCGGATACCCATGCTCTCCTGATACCTAATAAATTTGCAGAAAAATACAGTTAATATCAACGTGAATCTACCTTTAAAACCCATTCATGACTTTCCCTGGCTAAAATTGGTTATGCATTTCAGATTTTCAAACTTGTGTCAAATAAAGAACATGGATTTTATTGCATCTACATTTGGAGGCATTCATGGGTTTACATTTCATTACTGAAAATTGTTTTGTTTGCAACTTCCAACAGAAGGTAGAAATAACCTGACAAATTCCCATTGTGAAATAAGTAAATAAATCTTGTACAATATACCTTTTTCTTTGTTTTGGGCTGCTTGAAAAGGGCCATTTAATGTTCATTTTCTTTCACCAAATACCAAATTGTTATTTTCATATTTACATAAGAAAAGCGCCAAAAAGACCAGGTTTTTAAGACCGAAACGTGTAATTTTTAAAAGTGTGTGGTAGTAAATAAGCAAAAATGAAGATGACTGTTATCAATAATGTAAACAATATAACTTTTTAATTTAAGTTGAAAATTTTAGGTCTCGACGTCTGTTTGCAGTAGCACGGTTCTCTAACTCAGGAGGAACCATTGTTTATAAAAAAAACACAAATTTAGATTAGATAAATCTAAATGACATCAGTTTACATCAGCATATAGCAAGCAAACGAATAGATGTAAACTTACGTTCTTCTTTGTTGTTTTGAGTCATCCGATGAATCGAAACCGGAAATATTGATCACGTGATCATTACATTCCTTTTAGTAGTCTGACGTAAGCTACAGTTCTGTATATTTAAAATGTAGTTTAGTCGATGTGCAGAACTAATATATAAATTAACTTTAAACAAAAAAGAGTAAATTCTTTCATAAAGTTATGTACTTTTTCATCATAATTAGCTATTTGGCGGCACAATTAAGTTGGTATCCGGCAATGAATGAACGTAAGGCTGAAACGAGAAACAGACTAGCGACACTCCCACAATGAGCGATTGGTTGAGAAAATTGCGTAAGAATCATGCGCCACGATTTTTCTCAAATCTCTCACTAAAGACAATTAAGGCAATAAAAGATCGCAAAAAGTGAAGTATTACATTTAAAAACAATTATCTTTAAGATTGTTACGCATTTGTACCACATTGCCAAGTTCTATGCACTATTTTGTCAGCTGCGGAACACTAAATTAGAATGCTCTCAGGAACTTCCTGAAGCATTGTTTAGAGTCTGGAAATACGGTAACTCTGTATTCCCTGCTAACGCAGGGAATACAAAAATGAAGATTGTTTTACGAGAGTGGCCGAATTCCTGCGAGAAAAGTTAAATATTTCTCCAGCTCCCCGTATGTCACGAGCACACCGCTTGGGAAAATACAACAGTAACACCACAAGGGCGATCACTGTTAACTTCATTGACACCCGTGATGTTGATCTAGTTCTGTCCAATGCTTCCATGTTGAAAGAGACTTCATATAACATAAATAGAGACTTACCTCGTGAAATCGTTTTGGCAAGAAAACAGCTGTGGCCTAAGTTAAAATCATTACGTGAAGACTTTCCAGACAGTAAAATAAATATTGTTTTCCCTGCGAAACTCACCATGGATGGCAAAGTTGTTAGTGACGCGTTTCCACATTGGAATAGTATTATGAAAACAGACCGAGTCATTGTCAACAAGCCGGTGTTTACAAACATTCCAAACACTCGTTCAATGAGATCCAGCGAGGTCAAAATGCAGGACACACAAATGCCGCTTTCAGGTATATCCCGTGAAACACGAAAATCCACCGACGCTAACACAGATTTGCCTGGCAAGGACAACATTCAGGTGCGTAGCCCAAGTAAAAGTCGTAGCAGCTCACCGTCTAGTCGTCAGCCTAGAAATCCCAGGAGAACCAAATCAAGGTCTCCGGGAAATACACATGGAGCCCGAACCCGTGCGCCAAGCAGGCCTCGCATGAACACAAACAGTCCTAAATCGTCTACTTCTGAACGACAAATTCACTTCCAGCGTCCATGGATGGCAGAACCGTCTCAGTCTTCAACATTTGTGAATGCAAAAAACACTTCTCATTAGGATTTACAGGGGAAAAGAGACTCCAGTTACTGATCTGAAAGACAGTAATATCCGTATTGGTGCTATCAATGTAAGTGGTCTAAAAAGACGTTTCAATTATATGGAATTCATAGAGTTTATAAATCAATATGACATTCTGTGCGTGTCTGAAACACATATTGACAATTTTGATATTGTAGATATTGAGGGTTACACCTTTTTTTCAAAACCTAGAAGTAAAGCATATCAGAGAAAATCAGGAGGCATTGGTATATACGCTAAAAATCACATCCAGCCTCAATAGAATTTCAACCTAGTAATTGTGATAATGTTTAATGGATATCTTTAGGCAAAGAACTAACAAAAATTAATGAACCGATGATAATAGGAGCCATCTACATTCCACCTGAAAATTCTTTAAAAAATTCTTTAACGACTACTCATGCGTATTCCTTGCAGGCGATGTAAATGGGAGGGTTGGTAGACTGAGAGATTTTGTTCCTTCTGATCCGCACTTGACAGACATTTTTAATATAGAACACGATTTACAGTTACAACTTGATAAATATCGCACGCTTGAGCAAATGTCTATTCCGCTTGATCGAACATCTAGTGATAATCGGGTTTACTCGCATGGTCTCCGCTGGATACATATTTGTAGAAGTAATAACATTTTCCTATTCAATGGTAGACTATTTCACGATAGAACACTTGGTAAACATACTTTTCGCGATAAAACTGTGATCGACTATGTAGCTGCGACATCTGATTGTTTTAAATTTGTAACAAATTTCGAAGTAATTGAAACGAACTCACTTTTATCAGACGGACATAGCGTTCTAAGCTGGGATGTAAGTGTAAGGCCTATAAACAGACAGACAAATATAAATAAGAATACTCATCTTGGCCCAAAATGGAAGCCTGAGCTGGCTGACACTTTTAGGAATAATTTAGACGTTGAACGCATTGAAGCTCTTAAATTACGAATCCAGTCTTCAAGCTTAACGCAAAAGTCTTTTGACCTCTGTACATCTGAGCTGCAAACAATTTTTCAAGACGCCGCCACTTCAACATTCCCTTATAAAAATCAGATAACAAAATCATTCACAAATAATAAAAAGCCTTGGTTTGGACCCCAATGCTTTAATGCTAGAAACAATTACCATGACGCTAAAGAATGTTATAACAAAAATAAATCTCTCTCGAATAAAACCAGGCTTAAAAATGCTAGTAAAAAATACAAGAGAACGATGAATATGTATAATAAAAAACATAAATTTACAGTTTCTAACAAACTTAGGAATTTAAGCGAGAAAAATCCAAAAAGTTATTGGAATTTTTTTTAAAAATCTTAAACATAAACAAAATGATAATCTGGTAAGGGCAATTCTGTATTTATTCTCAATATTAAAATCTGAGTAACTCTTAGTTTCAAAATTATGTTTAAATATGCTGTATGTTTGCAAACGACTAGAATAATTAATATCGGAATACCACTTCTGTAAATAAACATCAATGACTACACAGAATATCCTTAACTTGGAAAGCCCATTTTTCCCTATTGTATGTATTTTCCCGATCACAGTCATTTTTAACATAAGGTAAACTTATTTAACACTTGCTATGTTTTCTAGTTTTAGTATTTTGATCCAGTATTTAACCATATTAAGTTTTCGGATAATAAACAGAGGCAGTTCGCCGTATAATACTGAAAGATTAGGTCTTTCTTACGCCGAGTATTCGTCTTAGAAACTGGGTATGAACCTTTATAATATCATTAGCTTCATGCATTCCTCATAACTTCTGAACTATAGTTAAGTATAGATCCTACTAGAGAATCAAAAGGTTTACATTTCTGAGTTGTAGGTAACTCTATATTTCGAACAATACTAATGTGAAAGATGCGTGTTGCGCTATTATTTCCTGCGTTCTATACCAGCAGGGTCTTTCAAATAACAAACAAATGCTATTTGAAAGACCCTGATGCCAGTTACCATTTTTAAAAGTGTTACTCCTAAATATTTGAAAGAGGGCACTGATTCAATTAGTGTATTAGCCACATTATCCCTGAGGCTCATATCACTGGGGCAGGAAAAATATACCCTTATGACATCAGTAATATCTGTCATCTGTAAAAGATGTAACCTGACAAATTCCCATTGTGAAATAAGTAAATAAATTTTGTACAATATACCTTTTTCTTTGTTTTGGACTGCTTGAAAAGGGCCATTTAATGTTCATTTTCTTTCACCATTTACCAAATTGTTATTTTCATATTTACATAAGAAAAGCGCCAAAAAGACCAGGTTTTTAAGACCGAAACGTGTACATGTAATTTTTAAAAGTGTGTGGTAGTAAATAAGCAAAAAAAAGATGACTGTTATCAATAATGTAAACAATATAACTTTTTAATTTAAGTTGAAAATTTTATGTCTCGACGTCTGTTTGCAGAAGCACGGTTCTCTAACTCAGGAGGAACCATTGTTTTTAAAAAAACACAAATTCAGATTAGATAAATCTAAATGACATCAGTTTACATCAGCATATAGCAAGCAAACGAATAGATGTAAACTTACGTTCTTCTTTGTTGTTTTGAGTCATCCGATGAATCGAAACCGGAAATATTGATCACGTGATCATTACATTCCTTTTAGTAGTCTGACATAAGCTACAGTTCTGTATATTTAAAATGTAGTTTAGTCGATGTGCAGAACTAATATATAAATTAACTTTAAACAAAAAAGAGTAAATTCTTTCATAAAGTTATGTACTTTTTCATCATAATTAGCTATTTGGCGGCACAATTAAGTTGGTATCCGGCAATGAATGAACGTAAGGCTGAAACGAGAACCAGACTAGCGACACTCCCACAATGAGCGATTGGTTGAGAAAATTGCGTAAGAATCATGCGCGACGATTTTTCTCAAATCTCTCACTAAATACAATCAAGGCAATAAAAGATCGCAAAAAGTGAAGTATTACATTTAACAACAATTATCTTTAAGATAGTTACGCATTTGTACCACATTGCCAAGTTCTATGCACTATTTTGTCAACTGCGGAACACTAAATTAGAATGCTCTCAGGAACTTCCTGAAGCATTGTTTAGAGTCTGGAAATACGGTAACTCTGTATTCCCTGCTAACGCAGGGAATACAAAAATAAAGATTGTTTTACGAGAGTGGCCGAATTCCTGCGAGAAAAGTTAAATATTTCTCCAGCTCCCCGTATGTCACGAGCACACCGCTTGGAAAATACAACAGTAACACCACAAGGGCGATCATTGTTAACTTCATTGACACCCGTGATGTTGATCTAGTTCTGTCCAATGCTTCCATGTTGAAAGAGACTTCATATAATATAAATAGAGTCTTACCTCGTGAAATCGTTTTGGCAAGAAAACAGCTGTGGCCTAAGTTAAAATCATTACGTAAAGACTTTCCAGACAGTAAAATAAATATTGTTTTCCCTGCGAAACTCACCATGGAAGGCAAAGTTGTTAGTGACGCGTTTCCACATTGGAATAGTATTATGAAGACAGACCGAGTCATTGTCAACAAGCCAGTGTTTACAAACATTCCAAACACTCGTTCAATGAGATCCAGCGAGGTCAAAATGCAGGACACACAAATGCCGCTTTCAGGTATATCCTGTGAAACACGAAAATCCACCGACGCTAACACAGATTTGCCTGGAAAGGACAACATTCAGGTGCGTAGCCCAAGTAAAAGTCGTAGCAGCTCACCGTCTAGTCGTCAGCCTAGAAATCCCAGGAGAACCAAATCAAGGTCTCCGGGAAATACACGTAGAGCCCGAAACCGTGCGCCAAGCAGGCCTCGCATGAACACAAACAGTCCTAAATCGTCTACTTCTGAACGACAAATTCACTTCCAGCGTCCATGGATGGCAAAACCGTCTCAGTCTTCAACATTTGTGAATGCAAAAAACACTTCTCATTAGGATTTACCGGGGAAAAGAGACTCCAGTTACTGATCTGAAAGACAGTAATATCCGTATTGGTGCTATCAATGTAAGTGGTCTAAAAAGACGTTTCAATTATATGGAATTCATAGATTTTATAAATCAATATGACATTCTGTGCGTGTCTGAAACACATATTGACAAATTTGATATTGTAGATATTGAGGGTTACACCTTTTTTTCAAAACCTAGAAGTAAAGCATATCAGAGAAAATCAGGAGGCATTGGTATATACGCTAAAAATCACATCCAGCCTCAATAGAATTTCAACCTAGTAATTGTGATAATGTTTAATGGATATCTTTAGGCAAAGAACTAACAAAAATTAATGAACCGATGATAATAGGAGCCATCTACATTCCACCTGAAAATTCTTTAAAAAATTCTTTAACGAGGGTGATTTTAGTATTTTCGAAACAGAGGTTTCCGAAAAATGTAGTGACTACTCATGCGTATTCCTTGCAGGCGATGTAAATGGGAGGGTTGGTAGACTGAGAGATTTTGTTCCTTCTGATCCGCACTTGACAGACATTTTTAATATAGAACACGATTTACAGTTACAACTTTTCGCGATAAAACTGTGATCGACTATGTAGCTGCGACATCTGATTGTTTTAAATTTGTAACAAATTTCGAAGTAATTGAAACGGGCTCACTTTTATCAGACGGACATAGCGTTCTAAGCTGGGATGTAAGTGTAAGGCCTATAAACAGACAGACAAATATAAATAAGAAAACTCATCTTGGCCCAAATGGAAGCCTGAGCTGGCTGACACTTTTAGGAATAATTTAGACGTTGAACGCATTGAAGATCTTAAATTACGAATCCAGTCTTCAAGCTTAACGCAAAAGTCTTTTGACCTCTGTATATCTGAGCTGCAAACAATTTTTCAAGACGCCGCCACTTCAACATTCCCTTATAAAAATCAGATAACAAAATCATTCACAAATAATAAAAAGCCTTGGTTTGGACCCCAATGCTTTAATGCTAGAAACAATTACCATGACGCTAAAGAATGTTATAACAAAAATAAATCTCTCTCGAATAAAACCAGGCTTAAAAATGATAGTAAAAAATACAAGAGAACGATGAATATGTATAATAAAAAACATAAATTTACAGTTTCTAACAAACCTAGGAATTTAAGCGAGAAAAATCCAAAAAGTTATTGGAATTTTTTTTTTTAATCTTAAACATAAACAAAATGATAATCCATCTCCATCAATTGAAAATTTCTTTGATTACTTTAAAGAAGTAAACCTAACTACTATAAATGATGATAGTATTACAGAAAACGAGATAATCGATCCAGGCAATGACAGTAACCAGTATCTCAACGAATCAATCACTGATGATGAAATCCTCAAGTTTATAATGAATTTAAATAACAAGTCCATCTGATAATATTATAAACAAGTATATCAAAACAACAAAAGACTTACTTGTACCTTTTTACCGCTCTCTCTTTAATGGTGTATTTCACTCAGGCAATATTCCAACCAGCTGGCTTGAAGGTTCAATTATTCCTATTTATAAAAATAAAGGAAATCTTATGTTACCAGGCCTATAACATTACTTAGCTGCCTAGGGAAACTTTTCACAGCCATTCTAAATCAGCGTCTACAGACCTATCTAGAAAATAATAATATTCTTGAAGAAAATCAAGCAGGCTTTAGAAAAAAGTTACTCCTGTACTGACCACATTTTTACACTTCATTCCCTTATTGAGTTATTAAAAAAGAAAAAGAAAAAGCTCTTCTGCACGTTTATTGATTTGAAACAAGCATTTGATAAAAATGATAAAGTGTGGAGAATAGGTCTATGGCATAAACTTATACAAAATAACATCTGTGGCAGATTCTTTGCAGTTATTAGAAACATGTATAAAAATATTAAATCACAAGTTATGCATAATGGTCTGCTCTCAGCCCAGTTTATGTCTGAAATCGGCGTGCGACAAGGAGAAAACTTATCACCTGTACGCTTTTCTCTTTTTCTTAATGACCTACAAGAATACCTTTATGTGTATGGTTCAGCTGGCGTAGAACTTAAGGACCAAATTGATCCGTCTCTTTCGCTTAAACTATTGGTCTTATTATACGCAGATGACACCATTATTCTTTCTGATTCAGCTCAGGACCTGCAAAATAGTTTGGATAATTTTTATAATAACTGTAAAAAATGGCACCTATCAATCAATACTAATAAAACTAAAGTCGTTATTTTTGGAGCAAGACAAACACGAAATTATGCATTTAAAATTGGAAATGAATCGATCGAAATTACTAATAATTATCATTACTTGGGGTTAACGCTTTCTTCAAACGGTTCTTATCTGGCAGCAAGAAAACATATCGCAGCACAGGCAAATAAAGCTATGCACCTTCTTTTCACAAAAATTTATAATGCTGACATCCCGCTTGATCTAATACTGAAGCTTTTCGATCATACGGTTTTGCCGATACTGACTTATGGATGCGAAATATTTGGTTATGAAAATTTAGATTTACTTGAAAATGTTCATGTAAACTTTTTACGAAGAATAACTAAGGTGCGGAAATCTACTCCACTGAATTTTCTATATGGCGAATTAGGTAGATATCCGCTAAGTGTTGTTGTCCAACATCGTATGATTTCTTTCTGGAATATATTAATAACTGGTAAAAATCAAAAGCTCTCACTACAAATATACAAGTACACTTTGAATCAACATGACCTTACATTTAAATGGCCTACTAAAATAAAAGAAATTTTAACTTCTGTAGGAAGACTAGACTTATGGTATAATCAAATGAATATAAATGATAGAAATATGCATCGTCAAATAAAGCAAATCTTATTTGATCAGTACAAGCAAAAATGGCACGCTGACCTACAAACGTCAAATAAAGGACGTATTTATTGCAGTTTTAAATCTACACATGGCCTTGAACCCTACATAAAAATTTTACCAGAAGATGATGTTCTGACTCTTTTTAAATATAGAATAGCAAATCACCGTCTTCCCGTAGAAACGGGTCGCTATGATAGAATACCGCTTAACGATCGTAAATGAACTCTCTGTACAAACAATCAAGTTGGATCAGAGGAACACTATCTTCTTGAATGCCCATATTTCGATCAAGACAGAACCAACTATCTGTATAACCACCTACACCCTGCTCAAAGGAACATTATCAAGCTCAGAAATTATATTGAAAAATGCCTGTATTTTTATAAGAATTATCATAAAAAAATTTAGTTCTCAATATTCCAATGATTTTTTTTCAAAACTTTATTTACTATGTTTCCTTTTTATAAGTTTGTTTTTTGCTGTTGTCGTTACCTTTTATCCAACGTAGATGCGTTCCATTTTTTATTGTCCTCAAATAAATTCCTGCGTCCTTCTAATATCAACATTACCGTACATGTGACTAATCTTCAATCACTGTTGAAAAGATTCTCTCCATTAAATGAATTTTATGTCCCGTTATATGCTTTTCACATTCACGTGACTCCAATAATTAAAACTTTTTGCTACAGTTGTAATGTCTATGTCACGCTAAGTTCACACGCGTCTGATTGCATATCACGGAGTCCCCGTGCAAAGTTATTTCCGAATGACGTCAGACGTGGGAGTGTGCAAACCTCTAACGAATCCATTACTTACAATTTATCTATTTGCACATCTGCAATGTCACTTTTGTCCATTTTGTGAATTATCTAAAATTGTACGTAATGTTAGTTCTATTCATAATTATCGTCTATGTATTACCTGTTGTCTGAGACTATCTGATCCTGGTTAATTAATTGTAAACTTAAGTAGAAAAATCGAGGTCATCTACAGTCCTTTTCAAAATTCTTTGTATATTATCGATGCTCGCTTGGACTAGCCCAGTCTTTTTAAAAGAAAATTTCAATGAAATTTTTAGGATAATATTTTGTATCCTTTGAGGAAAACAAGTGTATGTAATTATTTGGTGAAAGTTACTATGTTTCTAAACATATAGCATGTTTCAAACATTTTTGTGACCAACAATTTTTCGTTCTTTTTGTACAAGAATGCTACTTTACGTTTTTAAAAACTTGTGTTGTGTTCAGCTGGATTATCTATTTTTAAGAATCAATAGTCTGAAATTAAGTCTAAATGTCGTCTATTAATAAAGAATTATCAATTGCTTTTTCCCCCTTTTTCTCTTTTAATTTTTCAACTTTCGAACTTAAAAGAGCCTACTATGTTAATGAAAATTATATCCTATTACCGGAACCTGTGTATATGTTTTGTTTGTATATGTATATCTTTACCCGTGCTGTATATATTGGTATACCTGGGTTAAAAAAAAGAAATGTGCTGTTCTGTTCTGTTCTGGAAGCAACTATTACATAATGTTTTCACAAGTGTAACTGATCAAAAGTAATTCAAACAATTTGTAAGATCACTTGCCATAAAATTTTGCTAATTTTCTCAACTTTAACATTGATTGGGTCATAAAAAAGTTAATTGCTTTGTTTTGACAGCTATGCAGAATATACAAGGGTCCCATTTGTATACGTTAATTTGCATAAATCCCACAGTATAAGGCGTGATTTATGGATCTTTGACATTTCATTGGATATTTATTTATAAGCAGACAAAAATTTCTGCTTGTCCATATTATTATTTTTCAAACGATATCCCAACGTGAAAATACACTGTAGTGTGAATTTCCATTCCAGTGAAACAAATGTTAACACATTTGGTCACCTAAATTCACTTCAATTTTATTACACTTAAATGAATAAGAATTTGTTTATGACGTAAACATCAAGTGAGGAAGTGTTACGCAACATGTTAAAACGTGGAGGAGATAGTTTTATTTAGAACCACAACATGGAAGAAATTGGAATATTTATTAATCACATTCTCTGCTAAGGTAAAATTACAACCCGTTCTCTCGGCACAAAGTTTGAATTTATTTATATTTTCGACATCAAACTATTAAATTTAAAAAGTGTTGGCCAATGACGATGATATGGTTTGAAATTCTTCTTTCTAAGATCACGGTAAAATGGACAAACAAGTAGAAAATGAAATTCGTTCTTTATCTTTTGCATTGTAAATGATTTTTATATGCTCTGCTCACGTGTCATATTTTCGTATCTTCCGGTTTATATATTCAAACTATGAGAAGATGTTCTAAATCTGGTAAGGGCAATTCTGTATTTATTCTCAATATTAAAATCTGAGTAACTCTTAGTTTCAAAATTATGTTTAAATATGCTGTATGTTTGCAAACGACTAGAATAATTAATATCGGAATACCACTTCTGTAAATAAACATCAATGACTACACAGAATATCTTTAACTTGGAAAGCCCATTTTTCCCTATTGTATGTATTTTCCCGATCACAGTCATTTTTAACATAAGGTAAACTTATTTAACAATTGCTGTGTTTTCTAGTTTTAGTATTTTGATCCAGTATTTAACCATATTAAGTTTTCGGATAATAAACAGAGCAGTTCGCCGTATAATACTGAAAGATTAGGTCTTTCTTACGCCGAGTATTCGTCTAAGAAACTGGGTATGAACCTTTACAATATTATTAGCTTCATGCATTCCTCATAACTTCTGAACTATAGTTAAGTATAGATCCTACTAGAGAATCAAAAAACTTACATTTCTGAGTTGTAGGTAACTCTATATTTCGAACAATACTAATGCGAAAGATGCGTGTTGCGCTATTGTTTCCTGCGTTCTATACCAGCAGGGTCTTTCAAATAACAAACAAATGCTATTTGAAAGACCCTGATGCCAGTTACCATTTTTAAAAAGTGTTACTCCTAAATATTTGAAAGAGGGCACTGATTCAATTAGTGTATTATGTATTCGAAAGTCGTACTTGGTGTTTCTCCCTTTTTCAAAAATTATGGCCTTGGTTTTTGAAATATTAATTTCAATCCCCAAAAGTTACAATAGTTTTTCAGATCGTTGAGCATAAATTGTAATGTTTCAGGTGATTTTGCAAAAAGCACTTAGTCGTCAGCGGAAAGTATCAGAAATAATTTTACATCATTGTCTGTGAAGTTTCCATCCAAATCGACATTAATACTATTTGTGAGATCGTTCACGAAAAGCATGAAAAGCAACGGTGAGCTTTGATCTCCTTATTTTAAGCCTATTTGTGATTCAAGAAAACTTGAGGTCGCGGATTTGTATTTTATATATGATTTTACCATCCTATACATTGATTGAAGAGCACTCACAAATTTACTCTTAATGTATTCTTTAATTAATTTCTGCCATAGGTATGATTTATTTATTTTCTCATAGTCTATAAAAATACAATACAATTTGTCTCCTGAATGTAAAATCTTTGAAATAATTGCATTTATGATAAAGATGCAGTCAACTGTCGAATTCCATTTCTGAAAGCCAAACTGATTTTTGCATATCTTCTCATGTTTTTCTGTCCATTTAGTGAGTCTGTTCAAGAGTATGTGGGAGTACGTTTTAGCAAGGACGTTTATAAGTGTTTTCCACGATAATATTGTGGATTATTAACATCTCCTTTTTTAAAGATTGGACTGATTATTCCCTCACCCCAGGTGAGAGGGTATTCCTTACTCGCGTATATATTATTAAAAAGTTTAAAAAGAAATGGGGATAAAATGATAGATTTGGACTTATATATTTCAATTACTAATTTATCATTTCCTGGAGCTTTACCATTTTCTGACAAAAAAAGCGGACCTGATTTCTTGTTCAGTAAATTCCATATCTTTACTTGCGTATATACTATTAAAAAGTTAATTAAGAAATTGGGATAAAATGTTAGATGTGGACTTGAATAAGTCCTGTTCTACTCACTTCCTCATTAAACCATTTATGTTCTAAGCTTACATCTTTATATAAGTCTCTTCTTGACATTCCTAATGTTCTTCTGTTGTTTCTGGGCAAAACTGTTTTCCCTCAGTCAGTAGCTTTGATCCTATAAACTTGACAGACTTTCCCTCGTTCTTCGCTTTTTTATAGCCGGATACAGTCTTCTGGCGTCTCTTATTTTCTTCGGTAGCTGTACACCGAAGCCAAGCTTTGCATCTTTAAGTTTCTGAGCATATTCAAATGACATCGACCTCACTTTTTCCTTTTCTATAGGGTAGTGAAATTTGGCTACTACTGGTCTTGGTCCTTTTGAAATAGACTTTCTACCTACGCGACGGGCACGGTCGATCAATATGGACTCGACCTCCTCCTGGTCCATGTCTAAAATATTTCTCATAAGGTATCGGGTCAAACCTGCCCACTACCAGAAAGTCCTGATCCAAAACGGCCTGGACAAGAAAGGCCCACGTTGTATAAAAACAAAGGTACACGTAATAGGTAAGTTATTCACAAAGTGACAAAGAAAATGCTATTGTTAAAAATGTTCACTAATTGACATTTATCTGGTGATAATTAATGAAACATGTTCTCTTCGATACAACAGTTTGTTATTGTTTTAATAGGCAGATTGTTCACACCTTGACAAAGAAAAGGCTATGGCTACAAAATAATTAAAGAAATAATTATCTAATTGCCATTTATCTGGTTGATTTTCAGATACACACGCATTGCATATGCCCATTTTGCAAATAACTTACACTGTTCAATGTATGTTCAATAAAGATTAATAACAAGCATGTTTTATCTTTTGTTTAGAGTTAAGTTAAACTCCTTCAACTTATCCTGTAAACATTACGTTGTGGACCGTTTTGGACCAGGCCATTATTGTATTGAGCCTTTTCGGTCCTGGGCATTTTCAGTTCAGGGCTTTTTTGGCCCTGATTCACTCATAACATCTCTAACTAATTTGGTACAGTCCCCGTCGTTCCCCTGCTCAGAAATTCCATAGAACATTAAATTGTCCCTCATCGATTGCTTTTCAAGTTCAAGTACCTTGGCGTCAGTTTAAACATTTTTGTTTCTGATTGTTTTAGATTCCTTTTCTAGAGTTTCACATGACATGTTAATTGATTGAATATCCTCTTTGGCCCGTTTTAACTCTTTTTGTTACTATCGTGTTCCGTTTCAATGAATTTGCAAGCCATTTCCGTCTCTGTGACACTAGCATTAAAGGTTTTGAATTTTAGATCTAACTCTGAAACTTTTGAGTTAATTAGATTGATGTTTTTTTTCTATTTTCTCTACAGTATGTAGCTTCTGCTTTATTTGTTTCATCTCTTCTATAAGTTCACGAGCCCAGGCGGGAGGTGATGAGGGGGTGCCAAAAGACCCATCGGGAAATGGAGAATAGGTGGGGCTCGTCATATAAGGCTGCATGCCGAATGGCGGTTGTGGGAATGCCATAGCTGGGTAGAAATTTAAAGATTCTGCATTAAAGTAATGTTCATATTGTTTACACTGTTGTTTACATTGTATGTTTCTTTCTTAACTGACCTTGTTTTTGACTATCCACCTGTCTGTTTTCTAATCCAATGATATCCGTGCTATCCGCTAATAACAGGTTGCAGGTCATTTATTTTTCTTATTTTTCTTTGTCCCAGACTTACCATTTATCTTATTTGTACTCTTCGACATTAGTCATACACTTTTAAAATCCAATTGTCCCTTTTACGTAAATAAATATCCAGGCTGAACACATAAGTTTCACTTTTTCTCACAAGCTAAAAATCCATGTTTTCTCTTCTGCGCTTGACCTTATAAAAATACAAATAACTATTAACACCTTTAATTGTTTAAAAGTAACAAGAATGGGGGTGGGGTTGGTGAAGTGTCTGTGTCAATTTTCATGAAATGAAAGGTGGACTCAGAAGTGTCTGGGGTGGTGCCTGGAAAAAAATGGTCAGGGGTGAAGTTTCTGTAAGCCAAAACCCACTAGGAAAAATTATCTGATATGATTCTGCATCCAGCTGTTCCGATTTTCGACCAAAATTTCCAATACTCTTATCAAGGAAAAATCCCTTGTTCCATCATAAAGACAATGAATTTTATGAAAAATTTATGAAAATCAAATGAAGTTGACACAGGTCATGCCTTGGGCTGCATCTTTCACACCTCTCAGCAGTAGGAAAATTGATAAAAGTAATGATGGCTAAATCTGTTCTCATTCGAAAAGATGAAGAAACCACTGCCATAGAAAGACAACATAAGCATTTCACTGTAAATGTTCTGGAATAGTTTTATTTCATGGAGAGGAAGTGAAATGCTTTCCAGTCAGAAATAAATGAAAAGATAATAAAAAATTATGATGCTATATTTGTACATATAAATTTGAGTTTTGGTCCTTTTTACTGGTTTTCTAGACATAAATATTAATAGAGCTTCTTGATAACAATGATAACATGTTACATCTGTTCCTTTAGAAATGATGTAGAAATCAGTGACAAAAGAAGACAATAGAGAGAATCTCACTGTAGTTGGTACTGCCAGTATATAATATGTTTTCTCCTTTCAGAGGATTTCCTCTTTTAATGCATCCAACTTTTATAATCAAACTGTCTGTCCGTACTTCTATCTATTCACCTTTTTTTGGCAAGTGGAAATTTCTCACTCTTTGCAACTACTTTTGTACAGTTACATGACAGTTGACACTTACTCATTTGTGTGTAGGTCATGACCCTTACAAGATACATATCTATGACTGCCATTTTCAGGCTTACTGGGCTTTTAGTTTTGACTGTCTGATGTTAATTAGTTAGTTAACACTTCAGAGGTTACATTTTTGACCTAATTTCATGAAATTTAATCAGAATAACTGTTTCAGTAAGATCTTGGACAAGTTCGAATGTGGATCATGTCGGACTGAAAACTAGGTTACAAGGCCAAATCATAAGAAAACCTTGTTATCAGTGTACAGGCCACATTTTTCGTTCAAATGACATGAAAACTTGTCGGAATGTTTGTCTTGATGAAATTTAGATCAAGTTCAAAAACTAAGTCACAAGGTCAAAACATAGGGAAACCTTGTTAACACTCTAGAGGCTATATCTTCTTTATTAATGTCACGAAAACTTGTCAAAATGTTTGTTTTGATGATACCTATAACAAATTCGAATATGGGTCAACTTAGTTAAAAAACTAGGTCACATTGTCAAAACAATGAAATACATTGTAAACTCTCTGGAGGCTACATTTTCTTTCCAAATGTCATGAAAATTTGTCAGATTGTTGTTTTGATGATAGTTTAAACATGGATTATCTTGGGTCAAATCAAGGTCGAAGGGTCAAAACAGAAAAAAACTTGTTTTCACTCAAGAGGCTACATTTTCTATCAAAATATGATGAAAATTTGTCAGAATGTTTGTTTTGATGATATCTAGGTCAAGATCGAGTAGGGATTCTGCGGTCAAAGAGTAGGTCAATAGCTCAAAACACAGACTTACCTTGTTAACTCTACAGAGGCCATTTTATGTGTCCAAAATGCATGTAAACTTGCCAGAGTGATTTTTTATGCACCCGGAGGGAGCATATTATTTTTGTTCTGTCTGTTTGTTTGTTTGTTTGTTTGTTTGTTTGTCACAAAACTTTAACCTTGACCATAACATGGAAGTCCTTCCACCTACAGTCTCCAAACTTCACAGGCGCATGCATCCTGATGAGCTCTACCTCCAGATCCACGTAAATGTCATGGGGTCAAATGTCAAGGTCACACTAGAATGTCATTTTTTCGAGTCAATATCATGTTTCTTAACACTTGCTTTTCTTACTGAAATTTTGTGCTCCATAAAATTATTCAGCTTATTCCGCTCACAGATGACCCACATATGACTCACATATGCAAGGTTAAAGACGGATTACATATTCGGATAAAGAGACATGCACGGAATGTTGGACGAAGCATACTACTGCACAAGCATGCCAGAGCGAAGCGTACCACTTTCCTGGACGAAGAGTACCACAAACGCATCATATAGTAAATAAAATTATTGAATATCAATTTTATCGATTAAAAAAAGGCTATTGAAAACACAATAATAATTGAATATTAGCAATATTTAATGATTTGATATTCAATGATGAATATAAACTAAAGATTTTAATTAATTTAATATACATAAATTTCTGTATTAATATCATATATTACTATTAAAACATTATTATATATGAATGAATAAGATAAAATGTTTTTTCTCCTTTTTGGGGATGGGGGGGTGGGGGTTCGGGCGGGGGGCGGGATTCATTTTGTTATGCTCCCTATCAAGGATTAGGGGGCATATAGATTTGCAAATGTCGGTCGGTTGATAGACACTTTGGTTTCCGATCAATATCTAGAAAACCCTTGGACCCACCTTCCTCAGACTTGGTATGTAGATTGGTCATGACTAGTAGATAGATGAGCCCTTTAGTATTTTAGGTCACCAGATCAAATGCCACTGTCACAGTGTCCTTGAATAGCAAAATGGTTTCCAATCAATTACTATAGAATGCTTGGTCCCAGCTCCTCAAAACTTCATGGCTGCCTCTAGGGATAAGGCGCTATGGGGCATATATGTTTTACAAACATCTCTTGTTTTAATTTGTTCTTTTGACCAAAATACTAATTTAATGCATTTGTTTGTCATAAAAGTGTAAAATATGTCAATGGGTCAATGTTACTGACACTATCTCAATGGCCAGCAGTTATCAAATAATTTACTATATAAATGATATGTGGTACGCTCCGTCCGAAAATGATACGCGTGTACACTAATGCAGTGGTACGCCTCGTCTGTCATCACACGCATGTAGTCAGCCGCGGATTCAGGCACGGGCTTCAGGGCGGCAGCCCCCCATCTCGGCCCAAAGATTCGTTTTCCATCTGGGCTGGTATAATTTAATGCAGTTATGGTCCATAGTGTATTCCGTTATCAAGGCAGTTAATTGCTATCACCCAATTGTTAATCTCTTGCCTGGGGGCTTGGTTGAGAGTGTACACGCCTGATTGACATGACCGATCATTTTACAATAATCCAATGAAAATAACAGTTACAAAAGCGGCGAAGCTTTACATAAGAAAATGGAGTTGCAATTTTCTTTAAAAACTGATAGTTTCTGGCCAGATTGCGGCTATATATGAATAAGAAAAATACATTGAAACAACAAAAAATAACTGAACTAATGTAATTTTATTGACTTGTCCATTTTTTTGTTCAAAAAACTGAAAAAAATAGAAAAAAGATCAATTGGTTTTATATTTTTGTTGCCAATATTTTTTTGAACTCCATGTATTAGACGAATTATGAATTTAAAACTTGAATATAAGCATGCTTTATTTGAAATTTCATAGGGACTGTTTGTCAATTTGTAATTTGAAGTTCTCAGCAGATGAATTAATTATCTTGATTTTTTTAGCATTTATATCTGAATATTAAAGATTTATAGAATTGTATATCATCTTGTTGTCTGTTGTTTGGTAATCTGTGCTATAATAAATGCAACAAAAGGCCAAAATATGCACCAGAATGCACCATTTTATACTTTCATTTTTCAAATTTTTATGAAAAACATGGTCACTTTGATGTTTCATTTTTTTTGTTCAAAAACACGCAGTTTGAGCATGGCAAAATAACAAATGGCTATCATACTATGTTGGTTTGTTTCAATACATACATGGCATAAAGATGACGAGCATTTACTGCGGAAAGAGAATCAAGAAAGACTGTAAAATCATTACACTGTACTCCTAAAGGAGACGGATTGACCGGAACACTATATAGTAATGCGATGGTTATTGCAAACTTAAACTCTCTGTGTAGATATATTTAGCGGCCAGCAAGTAAATTACAGAAAGCAAGGAACAAAAGCTCGACTTGTTTGTTTGTTATTTTTTTCTTTCATGCTTGTTTTCTGTCTTAATGTCTTCAATAATTCAACTTTATAGCAACAATAATGTATCAATATAACATGTGTCTGTGAGCAAGCAAAAATAACAAGAAGGCCATGATGGCCCTGGATCGGTCACCTGATTACTCTGGCTTTTGGGGTGCTGTTGAATAAAATTACAGTTTCTAAATTGAAGATTTTCAAAGATCTTGTATTTCTTACAAATAGGACCCCCAAAACAGGGCCAATTTTGACCCCAGTAACATTGTTTGAATTTAATAAGTTCTAATGAACATAAAAAATATCTAAGCTCTTCGGCATGCAGTTTCAAACAAGAAGATTTTCAAAATTTTTCCAACACAAACTCAATGTAAAACAAGTGACACCTGGTAAAGTAAGGGTGATCCCAAAATCTCATCATGAGCATCTGCTCAGGTGAGCTAAAACCTTGGTAGACGACCTCTAGCTGATGTTCTATGCAAAATATCTAAGATCTAGGGAGATGTTTTAAGTCTTCTGTATATAAGCCTATGTAAATAAGTGACCCCGGAGCAGGGCTAATTTTGACCCCAGAGACATATTATATCTATATGAATTCTTGTTACCCAAGAAGTAGAGTAAATTTTCAACCAAGGGGCATAATTTGAACAAACCTGGTAGAGGACCTCACGCTTGTGCTTAATGCAAAATATTTAAGCTCTAGACCTTGTGGTTTTAGACAAGATTTTTTTTTTCCCTATATAAGCCTATGTAAAATCAAGTGACCCCTGGGGCAAGGCTGTTAATAACCCAAGGGGTATTATTTGCACAATCTTTAGTAGAGAACCTCCAGATGATGCTCCATGCAGGCCATTAATGACCAAAAGAGCTTTATTTGAACAATCTTGGTAAAAGACCTCTAGCTGATGTTCCATTCAAACAATTTTAGCCCATAGCTTTATTGTTTCAGATAAGGAGATTTTTTAAAGTTTTCCTTATATAAGTCTATGTAAAAATCAAGTGACCATCGGGATAGAGCTAATTTTGACCAAGAGCCATAATTTGAACAAACTTTGTACAGCACCTCCAGAGAATGCTCCGTGCAAAAGATCTTAGGTCTATAATTTATGGTTTATTACAAAAGATTTTTAAAGATTAAATATTTTGCACAAATAGGACCCCTGGGGTAGAGCCAATTTTCATCCAAGAGGCATAATTTAAACGAACTTGGTAAAGGACCTCTAGCTGATGAACCATGCAAAATATCAAAGTATTAGGCCTTGTGGTTTCAGACAAGAAGTCATGTGACACGACTATAGCAACTTTGCCTATTCAAAATAATCATAATGTACTGATTAAAATGGTTTATCTGCGAAATTATGAAAATATTGCTGTTGATAAGAAAAAACGTGTTTTTAATGATCGGCTGTTTCCGTTTCGACATCGGTAGTTTCCGCCGCAATTTTTGGCTGTGACGTAGATTTATCCCTACTGTACCAGGCAGTAGTGCAGAATTACACTGCTCATAACACATCCGTTTTTAAATGAAAAAATAACACTAAACCACAAGTGCAAGAAACACGGTAAAGGCACACTTAAAAAAATAACATGCTATAAATTGTAAATTAAATAAAATAATGTGATTACTTCTCGATATTTTTAAGTAAATTCAAACTTTGTGCCGGGAGAACGGGTTGTAAATTTACCTTAATAAATATCAAAAAATATTCCAATGGTTCTATATAAAACTATCCCTCCACGTTTTTACATGCTGCGTAACACTTCCTCACTTGATGTTAACGTCAGAAATTCTTTTCCATTTAAGTGTAGTAAAACTGAAGTGAATTTAGGTGATTTAATGGAACTGACTGACTGATTAGAGTTGTTTATCCTCGGTACCGGCCTAAGCCATATGACCGAGCGCGACTTATGATAATTATATTTACTTAGCTGAATTTAGTCACGTGTAGGAGTGTTAATTATTTCTTCTCGAGAAGGAGTTACCCCATTTATGGTAGCAACCTCGAGAAGCCTTAAAAGTGAATATAATAATATTGTTATATTCGCTTAAAAAATTACTTCGTAGTAATTATAGTTTCCTTGATATGTGTTATACATATTATTATTATTAAGTATTCAAATGTATTTATTTACCAAAAGTCTTATAGAAATTCTTTAAATTAATATATGAAGCTTATATGATTTGATTAGCCCAAGTTTTGGGGTCTAATAGTTATTTTACAAACATTTGTAGTATATGCCGGCTAGAACTATTCTATTTTTATCAAAAGGATACTATTTTCTTAAATTCCAGGGAGTAATAAAATTGTAAACTTCTTATGTTTTTAAAAAATGTGTACTTAATTTTTACAAAATAAAATAATTTAAGAACGTTTAGAATTAAGTGTCGTTAATCTCCCCTAGTATTTAAAAATAAATCAAAAGAACCTATAAGTTGGTAGGGGTACTAGGAATAATTACCCCTAAAAACTAATAACTTGGGTAAGCAAGTTATTTAAAGAATTTTTACCTAAAAAGCTATCAGAAGATCTGAGGTACCCACTATGAGTTGAGACGAACTTAAAGAAATATATAAAAGTAAGTCTCAACTATGTGTGGACCCAGGATAACATTTACTCCACTTGGGTACAAGGGTCCACACTGTGGCAGCCAGCTGCCATACAAAAAAGGGGATATTTACAATATTTACATGTGGAGATTTTCATAGTGGGTACCTGTAGCTATCCTTCCCTTTAGATGGCCATTGATTGGTTCTCTTGCTTTAGGAGTAAAATAGTTATTCAAAAATTTATAAAATGCCGTATCCACAGATGATTTAAAAAAAGTTATTACCAAAATTTATAGTTTAAATATAATTAAAATAAGACATAGTTGACTTCCGTTAACGGCCGCTCTTTAGGGCCACTGTAAAAATATAATAAAAAGTTAAAACTGTTTTACAAGTATTTATATTATTTACAATAAAATAATTATCTGTGGTTGGTAAAGATAACATCAAATTTTTTTAAAAAAATTCTCAACAATAACTTATATAACTCCATGGCGCCTATATCTCGCGAAGACGAAGGCCTTAAACTCTATTAAAATTTTTTTTAATATAAAATTAAGTAAAAAATAAATAAGATGTTTAAGTAAACCAAGAATAACCCCCAGTTCATTTGCTCGCAGCCCAAATCGCGGGTTGAAGATGGTATGGCAATAACAAATGGAATGGAAATTCACACTACAGTGTATTTACACGTTGGGATATTGTTTGATAATAGTATGGCATGTCCATCAAGTAGAAAGTTGTGTCTGCTTATAAATTAATATCCAATGAAATGTCAAAGATCCATAAATCACGCCTTATACTGTGGGATTTATGCAAATTAACCTGCCTAAATGGGACCCTTGTATATTCTGCATAGCTGTCAAAACAAAACAATTAACTTTTTTATGACCCAATCAATGATAAAGTTGAGACAAATAGCAAAATTTTATAGCAAGTGATCTTACAAATTGGTTGTATTACTTTTGATCAGTCACACTTGTGAAAACATTATGTAATAGCTTGTTCCAATTAACATGTCTGAATGATTTTAGTTAAGAAGCTTCCATGCAGATACATATTCTAATTAGATAATTAAATGTAATGGATCTATCTATGGTGAAAATAAAAATGATTCGACTTCTAAATGTGAACAAATTATTAAAAAAAACCAAAAACAAAAAGTAAAACAAGGTGTTTGTGTTATGATTTTGACTTAGTTTTTAGGGCTTCTTTATATTATTTGTTCTTTGATCATTATTGTTTTGTTTTCAAAAAAAAGTAGAACGAATAAGCCAAAAAATAAAAGATATGCATTTATAATAAAAAAAACAGATCTAGTCAAAGATTACTTACCCGTACCTCAGGTAAAATATACCACAGACAAATAAGGAACACATCACTGTAAGGAGAATCTTTTTATGGAAAAAAATCTCTCGATTGGAGTTAGTAAATCAAGTCTTCAAACAAACTGCATTGGATAAAAATAAGCATGTTCAAAATCTTTTTAGATCAGTTACTTGAAAAATATCTCTTAGTCTAGATATTTTCACTGATGTATCTTTTAATTCTACAACCCTGATTAACCTAGCCTCTATATAATATTGCTCATTGGCTTCGTAATTCCATCAAAATTTCAAAATTATTTATTTAAAAATCTTCAACGTATATTCATGATGTTAGCTTAACTTGTTCAATTTTGTTTTCTTACTAAATTCAGTCTACATTTTCACTTTCCATCAAAATTTTTAAGTTTTTAATAACAATCCAGGCAGCTGTGTAAAGTGGCAAGAGATAAATGTGCGTCACTTCCGGTTTCGCTCGTGACAGGTGCGCGCGACCAAGTGCGTAAAATATGGATTTTAATTTGCTATAAAAACATCTTTAAGATGAAAATTACCTGCGGAATTTTGTAAAACAGTCATTGTTAGATATATATTTTTCGCTCATATCAAAATTTCGAGGTCAAAAATTCGTGTCACATGACCTTTAAGCTTTCGTTTTATAAGCCTATGTTAAATAAAGTGACTCCAGGGCTGGGCCATTTAAGATCCTAGGGGCTTAATTTGAACAATCTTTGTAGAGGACATCTAGCTGAGATGCTCCATGCAAAAATCTTATCCCTTGGCTTTGTGGTTTCAGACAAGAAGTTTCTTTGAGGTTTTCTCTATATAAGTCTGTGTTAAATCAAGTGACCCCAAGGTTGGGCTAAGTTTGACCAAACGGGCATAATTTGAACAACTTTGGTAGTATACCTTTAGTTAATGCTCCATGCAAAATATTTAAGTTCTAGGTTTGTGGTTTCAGACAATGTAAAATCAATTGAGCCCCAGGGAAGGGTCTAATTCAATGCAGGGGCATATTTTGAACAATCTTGGTAGTGGACCTCTAGCTTGTGCTCAATGCAAAATATTAGCGTTAGAGGTCTTGTGGTTTTAGACAATATTTTTAAAGATTTTTACCTATATAAGCCTATGTAAAATCAATGGCATTATTTGAACAATCTTAGTAGAGGACCTCCAGATGATGCTCCATAAATAATCTTAGGTCTAAAATTAACGGTTTCTCACAAGAAAATTTATAAAGATTAAATATGTTGCACAAATAGGACTCCCAGGTTGGGGCAAATTTTGACCCAGTCACATGATTTGAACAAACTTAGTAGAGGATGTCTATGTGATGCATTAAGAAAAATGTCTGAGTATTTTTGTTTCAGACAAGAAGATTTTTTAAGTCTTCCCTATGTAAGTTAACCTTGGGCCCGGCCACTAATGATCCCAGGGGCATAATTTGAACAATCTTAGCAGAGGGCCTTGAGCTGATTCTCAGGTGAGCTTAAAATTACATTCAAATGGTTGTTGTGTCCAAATACAAAAATACAAAGGGAAATAACTCCAAAATTAACAGTATCTACTCACTGCACTTCTAATTAATTAGGTCTAATAACATACATTGTATGAAGTTTAAGGTTCACATCTAGAATAGATTTTGAGTTTTGTTTTATAGACAGCAGGATGAACAGCTGGACTGACATGCCAAATCTGTATCCCTCCACCTTAGGCAGAGGATAATTAATCATTTTCTTTTGGTCAAAGAAACCAAACCTTCGAGTGAGAATGATGAAGTCTCAGCCACTGCGATTATTGCAAGGAACTACTTTCTAGACTTTTTTTTCGAATCACACGTTTATATTTTTCTGGCAACTGTTGTCTAATTTTCAATAATCATGATAGAAACTTGCGACATCCTTTCAAATCATTGAATTTTAGCATCTCTGCCATTTCATTTGAATCGTAACATTGACAGGACTAGATGTGCGAGTTAAGTACAAGTATTGGAAGGCTCATGTGACTAATAATTCTGTAATTTCCTGTTTTTGGCACTGATATAAATTGTCTTTTCTCCGTGGGTATGTGATGATTGAATCAATGGGGTAGGCCAGTCACCTGTTTTTTAGAAATTGTAGCAGATTATATTGTCATGACATCAAACTTGAATTCTCCTCCAGCTGGTTATGCAGGTTTGTTATGAATGCCCACTGGCTAGTTATGCAGGTTTTGTTATGAATTCCTATTGGCTTTCCCTTCTTTGCTGTATTTTATAAGTGCCACAACTTCATCATAAAAAAGTGAAAAAAAAAAAACTCATATCAGGAAACCCATAGTCAGAAAATACAGCCTCCCTACACAGTCAAAAAGTAGAAGATATACGCATCTCCTTTTGGTATTGGAAGTTCACACAAAGTTTCGTTGAAATCTTTTCAGTAGTTGCAGAGAAATAGCATGAAGACGAAATACTATTCAATGGCCATAACTGTGTGATAAATGGTCTGACCAAGAGATGCCAAAGACATGCGCATCTCCTTTGGTATTCATGGTTCCCATAATGTTTCGTTGAAATCCAGTAAGAAATTGCCGAAAAATAGCACGGAAACAAATGTTGCTCTGTATACATACTGCATTACTAATCAGTGGCAATAACTCTGTGTTGAAGGGTCCAACCAGAACATGCTGAGGATATGCACATCTCCTTTTGGTAATAAAAGTTTTCAAAAAGGTTTCATTGAAATCCAGTAAGAAATTGCCAAGAAATAGCGTGGAAAAATAAATTCGGACAATGGACAATGCTCAAACAATATCCCCCTCCCGATTCCATCAGCGGGGGATAATTAACAAAAAACTTACAGATTTGAGATCCTTTCTTGTGTGAAGACATATCTGGCTAAACTTCCTTTCACGTTTGCATTCAGCTGAACATAACACTAAGACACAATAGACATTAAATGGCATGTAATCGTCACCCAATCAAAATGCAAAATTTCTTGAAATTAAGGTAATTTAAGAAATTTTATGAATTTGGAATATTGAAATTTGTTAAAGGTTAAACTGAGAATTAAAATAAAGACTGTGAGTATAATACATTAATTATAAATAATCTTTATTTGTCTATATGATTAAATAAGAAATACAGTTAATCATAAAGATAATTAATGACCATTTAAAATGTGTAATTGCTTGTCTGCGAGTATCATTTACTCCAATGGTGAAGTTTCTGGTATCTGGGATAATTTGCCAAACACAGCCACATTAGAAGCCAGTGGTATGATGTTCAGCTGAGTATAATTCAAATATGTACTACGGATTCATCTACAGAAATGTTGAGTTTTATTTCAATAATGCCAGTTCTCAAGCGTTATCTAGTCATTTAAAGTTTTTGACAACAATGATGATTGGAGTAAAGATACATATACTTGTATCGATCCGAATCTGGGTCAAGCTATTGTTTTCTTCAAAAATAGTTACATGTTATGTATCAAGAAGTAAAACAAAATAAAACATCTATCTACTTTAAATAGTCTTTATTTTGACAAAAATATATAAATAATTGTTTTATTACCTACTTGTACAACTTTGGCAAGACAAACTATATGCATAAAAAAGTATAAAGATAACAAACTGAGACTTAACTTAACTATAACAGTAGAAGTGGTGTTCAAAAATAATGTCAGTGCTGTTTTTTTCTTGCTAAAAACAACATTTAAGTGATGGTTTATAGTATTGGTGGTATAAATGACTTAGTTCTTTGTAAAGTTAAAAACTTAAAGACTGAAAAAGAAACTGAGTCAATATAAGACATATAAAAGACAATATCTTCTACTTGTAAGAGTCATAAATAAAATAATAAAACTTACTTTATTTTTGTACTAATTCTACTTTAATGGTACTTATATCAACTATGATTCTATAATTTTCATGCTAACTTTGTAAACAATGCTGGATCCAGGCACTTACAAAAATAATTAACAAGAAGTCAGTAATACCCAATAAGCAGAGTTCTGATCACTCATCTATGTATAGATTAAATAAGAGGACCATGATGGCCCTGGATCACTCACCTGAGTACTTTGGCTGAGGGTCTGGTGTTAAGTAAACTTCAGAGGCAATATTACATTTACCTTTTTTGTGTAAAGATATTCAAAGATCTCATATTTTATACAAATAAAAACCATGGGGCTGAGGCAATCTCGAGATTGTGAGATGGTGTCATTTGAAGCAAAATATTGATGAGAATCTATTTTTAGTTAATTTTGTTCAATGGAGCAGAACAGCTTTAGCAATTTTAATAGAGGGCTATTTAAGGAACATTTCTGTGAAATTTGTTCAAACAAGTTCAAACAAATATAGGTCAGTGGGAATGTCTTGTCCAAAGGGGTGTTGTGTCCAAGTATGAAGTATATCCACTTACTAATGTGGAAGCTATTGCCAATGTTAAAGTTTTCAGACAATTGGATGTCCAAAGTGAAGGTCATTCAGGGGTCAAGGTCAAATAAATATAGGTAAGTGGGAAGGCCTTGTCCAAAGTGGTGTTGTGTCCAAGTATGAAGTATATCCACTTACTATTGTGGAAGTTACGGCCAAATGTTGAAGTTTTTGGACAATTGGATCCTCAAGGTGAAGGTCATTCAGAGGTCAAGGTCAAACAAATATAGGTCAGTGGGAAGGTCTTGTCCAAAGTGGTCCAAGTATGAAGTATATCCAGTTACTAATGTAAAAGTTATGGCCAATGTTAAAGTTTTCAGACAATTGGATGTCCAAGGTGAAGGTCATTCAGGGGTCAAGGTCAAACAAATATTAGTCAGTGGGAAGGCCTTGTCCAAAGGGGTGTTGTGTCCAAGTATGAAGTATATCTACTTACTATTGTGGAAGTTATGGCCAACGTTAAAGTTTTCTGACAACTGGATGTCCAAGGTGAAGGTCAATCAGGGGTCAAGGTCAAACAAATATAGGTCAATGGGAAGGTCTTGTCCAAAGGGGTGTTGTGTCCAAGTATGAAGTTAATCCACTCACTTATAAGGCAGTTATGGCCAATGTTAACGTTTTCAGACAATTGGACTGACGGACAGACTGATGGACAGATGGACGGACAGTTCAAAAACTATATGCCTCCCTTCCGGGGCATAAAAAGGCTTAGCAGTTTGAGAGGAGATGTAATTTGAAGCCAATTATTCACAAAAATCTATTTTAGCTCTGGTGGCCATTTTGTTCAATTAAATGGAGTGGAACCATGTTAGCAATTTTAATAGATGGCTATGTAAGGAACATTTCTGTGAAAATTGGAGGAAAATCACTTTGTCGTTGAGGAGGAGTTGTTTGAATTTTTTCTATTTTTAGCTTTTGCAGCCCTTACGTGCAATGGAGTGGAACAGTTTGAGCAATTTATGAAAATGGCAATATAAGGAACATTTCTATCATGATTGGTTAAAAATAGGCTTGTGGTTTAGGAGGAGACGTCATTTCAATTAAAATGTTGACGACGGACGACTGACGATGGATGCCGGACACTGGGTGATCACAATAGCTCGCTCTGAGCATTTGCTCAGGCGAGCTAAAAATGTCGTTAATAAAATTTAAAAATAAGTTTCCACTTGATTAGTTTTGTAATCTGAGTTGTATTTTTTATTTACTAGATGGGTGTTCAGTGGAACACTTGTGTCACCCTTGGGTACTCTGTTAGAATAACTAAAAAGGTAAACAAGAGCCTGCTGGGGTTGAGGGTGGATGGGGAGTCAAGTACCTATGTATTTAAATTTAAAAAAAAAAAAAAAAATTGGGCCCGGGTGGGGGGGGGGGGGGGGGGGGGGAGTAAAGTACCTATGTTTAAAAAAAAAAAAAAGGCGCGGGGGTGGGGGGTAAAAAAAATGGGGGGTGACTGGTTGGGGAGTGGGGGGTGGGGTTTAAGGGTGAATAGGGAGTCAAGTACCTATGTATTAAAATTTAAAAAAAAAAAAAAAAGGGGGGGGGGGGGTAAAAAAAATGGTGGGGGGGGGGGGGGGGTTTGAGGGTGGATGGGGAGTCACATACCAATGTATTAAAAAAAAAATAAATATTGGGCCCGGGGGGGGGGGGGGGGGTTTGAGGTTGGGGGGGGGGAATAAAGTGCATGTTTTAAAATTTAAAAAAAAAAATTGGGCCCGGGGGCGGGGTGACTGGTTTGGGGGGGGGGGGGGGGGGCAGATTCCCATGCAGAGGGGACAGTTGGGGGGGAGGGGGGGGAGTACTTACCCATCTCATGTCAGTTAATATTTTATTTCTAGGCTTAAGAAGTTTTTTTTTCCTATATATAAGTTTAAGCAAAATCAAGTGACCCCGGGGGTGGGGCTAACTGTGACCCCAGGGACATGGGTACCAACAATCTTTGCAGGGGTCTTGCTGGTGATCAAGTATTCCAAGTTTGAATGGAATATCCTTGACACTTTTTGAGACATGGACATAAATAAAAAGGTTAACCAAGAAATTTTAACTTGAAAAAGGGGCATAACATTGCAAAAAAAAATTTGAGGGTTATCTGCCCTTGAGAAATGGTGTTGTCTTAAGTGATACAATTGTAAGCATTACAACTGGAAAGTTTGATGAAGAAACATTAAGAAATGGCATAGTTATAGCCAATGTTAAGTTTTCATGACAAAATCCAAGTACAAAAAGGGGCATAACTCTGTCAATTGTGACCTTGACCTATACATTTTGGCATCATCACGACCCTGTTGTCTTAAGCAATATAATTTGAAAGTTTGATGTTGAAATGTTAAAAAATGGCAAAGTTATTCCCAACGTTAAGTTTTCATGACAAAATCCATGTATAAGAAGGGGCATTACTCTGTCAAATGTGACCTTGACCTAGAAATTTTGGCATCAACCTGACCCTGTTGTCATAAGCAATACAATTTGAAAGTTTGATAAGATAATGTTTAGAAATGGCAAAGTTATAGCCAACCTTAAGTTTTCGTGATGGACCGCCGGACCGATGGACAAAGCGATCCCTATGTATCACCTTTTCTTCGAAAGGGCGACACAAAAATGCTTGTCATATCTTTTTTCATTTTGTGTCACTTCCAATACTGACAGATATTCACACTACTTGTTAAGCTCACAGAAACATGTATTTCAATAAATTTCAATAAATAATGCTCAAACTCCTAGATTTGGATTTGCATAAAGAGAAATTTAGTTTAGATCTTTTCATTTGCAGTAAAAATACATCTGCAATTTGAAAATCTTTACCAAATCCTCTCAGTTCAAATTATAATTTGAATAATGAATTTTTGAACTAGTTAACTGTTGATAATAATTCTGTCAAAGAAATGATATTCCACAAGTAAAACAAACATCGCTTGCACTTTTTTAGAGAGACAATTCTATTTTCCAAACACTTTCTTCATCAAAACATTTTACATGTCACCATAAAAGCTAGCTGATAAGCAAGGGAGTAGAGAAGCCATATCATATGTCTATTATATTATATCCTAGTCAAGTTAGCACAGAACTAAAGAAGCATATTTAGTTAATAGGAAAACTTGAATGAACACATTAACTTCTGGAAACTGTTTGCACACATGCTGTTTTTGGTACATGTGGTGGAAGTCACAAACATTTCTCATCAAGGGTACTACAATGGTGGCCAACAGACGAAACTAAGATATGATAACAAAGTACAAAATAAATAATGACAATAAATAACAAGAGCCATGTTACACATGGTTAATCCCCCCGCCGGGAAGAAGTTACCTGAAGGTTGTACTTTCGTACATTATACTTGGTGAGAGGAAATCCTTAAAAAGCTGTAACGTTATGGTCATGCTGAGTACAGTGCTGTAACGTTATGGTCATGCTGAGTACAGTGCTGTAACGTTATGGTCATGCTGAGTACAGTGCTGTAACGTTATGGTCATGCTGAGTACAGTGCTGTAACGTTATGGTCATGCTGAGTACAGTGCTGTAACGTTATGGTCATGCTGAGTACAGTGCTGTAACGTTATGGTAATGCTGAGTACAGTGCTGTAATGTTATGGTCATGCTGAGTACAGTGCTGTAACGTTATGGTCATGCTGAGTACAGTTTTCAAGTAAGTGGAAAAAGATTAAGACTTTTATTTATTTATTTAAATATTTATTTATTTTTTTTCAAGTAAATCCAATAAGGGAAAATATCTCTAAAAGTAGGCAAGGTAGAGTTATTGTTCTTGCACAGTGCACTTTCTACCAATGTGCTTTGTCAGTGTATTAAGTCTGAAGTAAATCCCTCAAGTACTTTTGGAGTTATGCTCTGGACAAAACTTTTCAAGTAAATCTGATAAAGGGGAATAACTCTAATAGTAGGCAAGGAGGAGGTATATGAAGTGTACATGTTGAATTATTTAACACATGAAAGACTGTGAAGAAGACATTGGTCTGTTCAAAGTGAAAGTTTGAGTTGTGTGAACCATATAATATGTGTAAAACACAAATAATATTGAAAGCACTGTTTTCCTTTTCGAAAGTTGAAACTACGATTTCAATTATTAGAACAAATGTGAAAGCTTACAAAATGGACAAAATGACAAAATTAAACATCTCGCTCATCAACCGCGTGTTCATTCTGTTTTAACTAAGACTTGCTTTATTCTTTGATACAGTTTCAAAGAATACTTGACAATAAATATGCATTATTTAGCGCTTCTTTAATTATCAAACTGTCTTTTGTCTTTCGCGGTGTCCTGTGGTGAAGGAATGTGGTTACGTCATATGGGGGTGACATACTGTCTTTGTTTTGATAAGACTGTTAATTGTCATTGTCGGTCTTGCTTGATCAGTCATAGTAAAACACTGTAATAATGAAATTTGCTCTTGAGAAAATGCCTGAAGGCTATAAAACATGGGGTTCATTTGTTCCTGTTTGTTATATGAAATTTAAGAAAACATATTTTTCCTTACAAGCAAGATTTTCAAGACCGTATAAAATTTAGCATTTGTTGCCATATAGACCTTTTTTCTATTCTTTCTTTCTTGCATTTGGGAAATTCGTTTTTGCAAAGTATTGATATGTACAAGTATTAGCATTTCCAAAAATGCTTGAAATCGCCGTTCAGCCATGCATTTCGTCTTATCCATAGATGAATGTATTTCATGTTCTTCATTCATTAATTTGATAATCTTACAACATGCTTTGCACTAAAAAGCGAAGTTATATTCGATAATTTTCACAAAGAAATTATAAAGTAGATGAAATCTACATTGTAATTATTATTGTAGCTGGACTATTTTTGAAAGCGGACGATTTGATTTCTTTATGAAAACATCCCAATATCTTTATACATCATGTTAAAATTTGCAGCATTAAAACCTTGTAAATATTGCTCTGTTGTAAACCAGTCTACGCATAAATTATTGACTATCTGCGTAGTTTTTTAACTTTATTTATTACTAAAAAATGTATACTCAACAAAAGTTAGATACAGTTCTTCAATACCATAAGAATATTATATGTACAATTTAAACAGAATAAACTTTAGGTAAAAAATACGATATTGCCCTGACCCTAATCAAGCATATATAAAACATGGAAAAATCCTGATCAAACTCCTCGCACTGGTCACGTCACGCTTTGCTACTTTTACTGTACTAATCAGGGGAAGTAACCCCTGCGGGGAGTTTGTATCCTGATTAGAATCGCCCGGAAGCAAGCATTTATTTTTTTCTTTAAGTGCAAGTTTTGGAAAAAAACAAACAAACCATACTCTTATTTAGACTACATTCTCTAGTTAAAAATGACATGTAGCAAAAAATATTGCGATTATCCTGTATTTATCCTACACAAGCCTGAAGACTGGTACTGAGATCGTACATTGATGATGGTATTTTTCAGTTGTAAGAATAAGTAACCCGACAAACATGGCGGTTGGGCGAGTCCATTTACGCATCCCTTGCTGAAGAATTTTGATGTCCATTTTGTTATCATGTGATATGAAATGCTTTGCTTTGATTGGCTAAAGGCAGGCGGTGTACAGGCAAAACTGTTCAAATCTTGTTAATTGTATATATCGCCGTCCAGGAACAGCGATAACAACATGTGAGTTTGTGTATGCAGAAAGAAAGTAATAGCTGCAAGCCACACGTTTGTAAGATACTGATCTTACAATAATACGTTTGTTTTCCTTCTTATTTTCAACATTATTGTTGATGATATTTCTTGTAATACGGAAAACAAAATTATTATGACACCTATGTAACTGTACCCTTTTGGACAGATTTTTTAAAGATAGATACATGTACTTTTTAAAAGCAGTTTTTCATGAAACTTTGATAAAATAAAAAGAATTAATCTACTGGAGAATATCACAGGACCTTTATTTAACAGTTCAATAGATTGAGATGTCAGTAAAAAATGGTTAACAATCATACTTTTTTCAATTAAAAGACCTTGGGATAGATCTTTACTGACAATAAATGCTTCACATGGTTTATATGTATCTGTATCTCTAACATACAACGTCAAAATCACATTACAGCTATAAAAATGGGACTTTTTCTAAGCTCCACATTATAAAACTGCTTCAATCTGCGCAGTCCCTTAATGGCGGACGCGAGGGAGGTTATCAGGTAGGTACTAATTTCTGGAACGGTCTATATAAGTCTTCATGAAAAAATCAAATAAGCCCGCCCCTTGTCTTCTAGACAATGCTACACACAAAATATCTAAGCTGTACACCTTTTGCTTTCTGACAAGAAGATTTTAAAAACTTTTTCTTGTATAACTATATGTAAAACAAGTGACCACCGGGCAGGGCCATTTTTGACCCAGGGGTCATGATTTGAATAAACTTGGAAGAGGTCCACTAGATGATGCCTCATACCAAATATCTAAGCTCCAGGCCTTGAGGTTTCAGAGAAAAAGATTTTTAAAGATCCAACTTTTAAAATCTATTTTTAGCTCCAGTGACCCAAACAAGCAACAGGCCAGAACAATTTGAACAATCTTGGTAGAGCTTCATGCAAGGAACATCCCAGGCAAGTTTCATTAAATTTGGCCCATTTGTTTCAGAGCAGATGTCGTTTGAATGAAAAATTGATGACAGACGGAGGACAGACAAAGACTGATCACAAAAGCTCACCTTGAACACTTTGTGCTCAGGTGAGCTAAAAACAAGAGGGCCATGATGTCCCTGGATCGCTCACCTGCATACTCTGGCTTTGGCGCTGCTGTTGAGCAAACATCTGAAGCATTTTAATGTTTACCCAAATAAAATCTATATGAAAGGTACCCCAGGATAAGCCAGTTTTCACACAAGGAGCATAATTTGAATAAACTTGGGAGAGGACTTCTAGCTGATACTCTATGCAAAATATCTAAGTTCTAGGGATTGTGGTTTCAGCCAAGAAGATTTTTTAAAGTCTTCTCTATATAAGCCTATGTAAAATCAAGTGACCCCAGGGCAGGGCCACTTTTGATAATTTAAACAAACTATGTAGAGGTCCACTACACTGCGAAAAATACACCAATATACGGAAGTGTACGATCCCGTATTTTTTAGATATACGGGCATATACGGGACGTATTCGCATAATATACGGACATAATATACTAATCCGTATTCGGAACATCGGGTATACGGGAACTCCGTATATTTGTCATTACAAATACGGATTTCCGTATTCTTCAAATATACATGTATGTATATGTGTCCGTATATTTGTAATATACGAATAGTACCATACCCGTATTTCAGCCATATACAGACTATAACAACATATAGTTTACTAGTATACGGAGGATATACGGACTTATAATTTCATAGAATACGGGAAAGCTAAAAATCGTACATGATGCATATACGGGATAGAATACGGACTCTGTATACTAGAAATATACGACCAATATACGGAAATTTATTTTCATAGTATACGGAAATGCTTAAAAGCGTATATGACACATATACGGGGCAAGAATACGGACTTTGTATACTGTAGATATACATAGGAAATACGGAATTGTATTTTCAATGAATACGGGAAAGCTAAAAGCCGTACATGACACATATACGGACTTATTATATTACATGTACGGATCAAGAATACGGACATGATATATTACAGGATACGGGAACCCAATATAGACGGATAATATACATGAACATGGTGTGCGGGATCATTATATTTAGTTACTACTCATTTATAGAACGGACGTTAAGATCCTCATCGTATCTCCTTGAAGCATACGAACAAATATATGGACCTGCAATGTCTGAGATAACGGTAGGAAACATACCTTTTTAACTAGATATACTGACAGAAAGTTTACTTTGGCGTACACGAGATATGCCATCAGCATGATAAAAAATAACTGAGTAACTTGTTAAGGATGAGGAATTGCACAAACAAAAGTAATTCAAATTAGTTCTGAATTTAATGAATAGTATTTTATTAACAAGTTTATTAATAAATGTAATATGATCATAAAAGAGTAACAATCAATAATAGAACCAAGCATATTGTAATGATAAGAACATCACTGAAATCAATCTTTAAGTTATACAAACAATGACTAGTGAACCTTGGCCACTTGGAAACATATATTCAAATTACAATAACATATGTAATATCAAAGATTTGTCAGCTCATGCAATTGGTATTGTTTCATACGTTATCGTTAATCAATAGAAATCCAAGTATCACTGTATGTGTATGTAGTCACAGGTCATTGTTTAGTTGTACTACATATAAATGGGAAATGTTTTTAAAAATCTTATAAAACTATGTGGAAGTGGCATTTGTACTTGCTACGATCACAGCTTATAGATAAGACCCAGTTTCACGTGCACAGATAAACATACTAAATTATTGGATAACTGTGAGTCAGTTCACTGTCTTTAACAAGTACATACATTTACAACATGCATTTCATAAAGTTTTATTCTTTTTGTTCTTTTATTCTGCTCCATTGTCTTGTGGCTGTGACTTTTTCTGGGACTCATGCAAGACTCGCATCTGCTCCTGCATCTCTGCAATGGCATCATGAAGGTCCATTTGTCTGAAAATACAAAATGATAGTATTGATTTTGTATCTTAATTAATTATTACTTTTAAACATTTACTGTCTTTTGCATATTAAATATTGTATTATCTATTTCGAAATTGTTACTGTCATGGAAAGATGCTGGAATGATTAAGAGTTGCATATTTCATCAATTAATTACTCTCATTCTTACTTTTTTTGTGTGTTGGCAGCTTTACATAGACTTTTTTCACATCTTTAAAAGTTGCGCATGCGTATTTTGCAAAAAAAACATGGTGTGCATAAACGTAAGGAAGTATGGTTGCATAAAGACAAATAAGAAGTAATGATGCATAAAGATAAGTAAGGATGCGTAAATATAAAAAGTAATGATGTGTAGAGATTAGTAAGGAGAAGCAAGTTGGATATAAGTAAAGCGAAGAAAAGATAAGTAAGGACAAGAAATGTAAATATAACTGCCATTATCATATTCGTGCATATTGAATATGTGATTTATTTAATTCTTCGTCCTACATTTCTCTGAAAAATTGAATTATATACCGTTACTGAGTGATGCACGTGACCTGTCGAAGCACGTGAAGGGGTGTTACGTTTCATAGAAGACGGGTAAAAAACAGATTTTTAATTTATATTCCACTAACAAATTCATTAGTTATATTACATTGAAGAAAATATATTTATGAAAGTAAAAAACGGGAGCAACGCTTATTACTTAAAGAAGCTGTTGTTCTTAAAATTAAAGTGAAATCAAAATATCATGAGAAAAACAACAACATAATTTTACGCTTCTATACACCTTTACAATGGAAGAAAAAAGTTGTTGACCTAACGGTGTGCAAACTCGTGTCCTTCCAATCAGTAAATCTTTTTTCGCTAGGTATACCACTGAACCACGGCACTATTTATTTCTAAAGTACATTGTTAACATTATGCCTGTGAAGATCTGTGAGTCTGTCGCGGGACGGCATAAAACGCTAACACTATAGAGTAAGGAGAAAAAAGCTAAACTGACATACGAATAAATTTTGTTATCATGGCATAAGTATTCACTAGCTTGATAAACACTTTAACCGTAACAGGCCATGAGTATCATACAACATCGAATCAACACCTTTATTAATGACATGTTTATTTGATTAACTCCTATCTTCAGTTCTATAACAACAACATAATCAAAACTGTTTTTGTTGAAATTTTCCTTTAATTTATAGGAATTACTATGATGAATTAGCTCCCCCAAAACAATATCGCTAAATACAACGTACCGAACTCAGCAGGTATTGTTCGTTGTTTTTTATGTATTTTCTGATTTTTTCCCCTTTATGACAAAACTAAAGTAATTTCTTAATTGTTCCGAAGTCATTTAACTTTTGTTTCCGACTACAAAGCATTTGATATACCTAATGTAAAAACCTTGATAAATAAAATATTGTTATGTTCTGTTCTGCATAATATGCTATGTACACTAGTCTATTGAATAGCGTTGTGAGTTCTTAGCGCCGATAAAAATATTTATTCTAAAGAAATTAAAAAACTTTTTAGTGTATGTACATGCGTTGTCAATTAAAAAACAATAATTATTCTTTAGTCAATCATATTATGGAACTAGGAACAGGATGTTACACATTTTACAATTTCGTTACCAGTGCGTCTTATAAAATCATATTTTGTTTTTTTAATTAATAAAATCTTTAATTTTCTTAATTTTGATTTCGATCATGAAATAATCGCTAAGCTGTGGTTACTTATCTAATTGCCGACATTCGTGAATGTTTAAACAAATAATCAATTATCTATCAGGGCTTATTCACAGAATCATTCAGTCTCACTTATCTCTTAATATGCAAATGATTTACCGAAATATCGATAACATGATTTTATATAGTAAAAAAAGGAAAAAATGGTAACAATAAAAATACTGTATGTACCCATGAAGGTGATAAAGTAGGTGTGAAAAGGCATGCTGGGGTACACTGCTGATCATAGAAAGGTGCTAACGACACGTGTCGCTCGTTAAATAGGTTATTAATTTGTCTCAGCAAGTAATTATATAATTTGTGTCATGATCTAATAACGGCAATGTATTAAAATGAAAACACATTTAAAATATATACCGCAACACATCAATCTCGGTCATCAACTTTATCACTATCTCTTTAAAATCATGTTACCAATTTAAATTTATCATTTTGATATAAATCTATTGACCAGCAGTACTCTTATCATAATATTCTGTTTAAAAGTAATAGAATTCAATTCAAAACATAAATCAAAAGAGTAATCTTGTTTCAAAAAATAAAATCAATTTCTAATTTTCATATATAAAGATCATGTACGTATTAACACACACACACACACACACACACACTATAAACAAAACTAATAGCAAAGTACAAGTATACTTTGAGGTGACATTAATGCATTCTACTGTTCCTTGATTACATACCTTACACAATCTTTTATCTCTTTCTACATTATTATACCTTCCTAATAAAGGCTAATTCTATCACTAAAGTATGTGAACATAATGTAGCTTGTCATTTGAATACATCTTGATATTTTTCAAAACAAAATTCAGTTTAATATCTGCAAAAGGAATTTAATTTTGACGTTGAATTTACCGGCTTTGCAATTTACCGAACTTACCAACACCCGTTTAAAAACGGAAGCATACAAAAATCATCATAAGCCATTCATTGCAGGGCATGATCAAGCATTTGATTCCAAGCATGAGTTCAGTAAAACAGAAATGTATTATACAAAAACTTTGACTTACCTCATTTTACTTTCAAAACGACGAAGACTTCGATACAAGGCAATTTTTGAGACATGAATTGCTGAAATCTGCTTCTTCCATTTCGCGCCCATAGAAATGATTGGATAGGTGAACACAAGCTATACCTGATTGGTGCAATCTGATCACATGAAATAAACCCACGCTTCCTTTGATTGGTGGGATTGATCACATGGAATAAACCCACGCTACCTTTGATTGGGGAGATCTGGTCACATGGTATGCGCCTTCTTACACTGACTGGTACAGTACATTTCTCTTTCTCGTTTTGGGTAAAAAAATTTTTTTTAATAAGAGAGAACCAATCTAGTAAATTAAACTTGATGAATATGGTTTTCTTGGTTGATGTTGTCGCCAAAATACCCTGTATCTCGATCTACCTGCGCAAAAATCATTATTTGGAACGCGCGTCTTGAGAAAAAAAAAACAACCTATCATTGCAAATAATAAAATAAAAACGAAGACTTTAAACACCCCTGACTTTGTGTGATGCCTACATTATGATAATAACTGAGCGAACCTCTTTCAATATAAACTGTTAACCTTTTAATGTATGAATATTGATCATTACCGAAGATCTTATACCTGCTTCTGAAGTTTGAGCGCACATATAGACCGTTCCATAATTGATAAACTGAACGCCGCCATTATAAAGGTCACGTGACTGTCCACCATTAAAAGGCTGCTTAACTTCGCTGTGATGCCTTAGTCTCGTAAAACTTTGTATAGCTTTAGCAGATTTCAAGGTGACATGCTGTCTTTTATCGCGTGAATTTTGTGACATCATTTTATTGTATTATTATTACTTTTCTGTATGTTTTATTCCTGACTTGAACATATTATTAACTTGAATTATTAAATACATGAAAGACGGTGAATAAAGACAATTGATCGTTCAAAATTAAAGATTGAAATGTGTAAAACTCATATAACTGTTCTTTTTCAAAAGTTGAAAATATGATTTTAATTATTTGAACACCTCTGAAAGTTTACAAAATGGACAAAATGACAAAATTAAACATTTTGCTCATCAATCGCATGTTAATGGAGAATGTTAACTAAAACTTGTTTTATTCTATGATACAGTTTCAAACAATACTTGACAATACAAGTGCATTATTAAGTGCTTCTATTATTATCACACTCTTTTGTCTTTCGCGGTGTCCTGTGGTGAAGGGATGTGGTTACGTAATACGGGGGTGACATACTGGCTTTGTTTTGATAAGTCACCGTTAATTGTCATTGTCGATGTTCCTTGATCAGTCACAGTAAAACACTTTAGTAACAAATTTTGCTCTTGAGAAAATGCCTGAAGGCTATAACACATGGTCTTTAATTGTTCCTGATTGTTATATAAAATTTAGCATCTACTGCTGAATGGACCTTTTCTCTAATATTTATTTCTTGCATTTCGGATTTTTTTGTGAGTTCAAAGTATTGATATGTACAGCATTCGAGTTTTTGTATGCAGAATAAAATAATAGCTTCAATGCACACGTTTGTAAGATATTGATCTTATAAATAATACGTGTGCTTTTTTTCTTATTTTTAATATTATTGTTGATGATATTTCTTGTACTACGGAAAACAAAATAATTATGACACCCATGTAACTGTACCCTTTTCTTCAGATTTCTTTTTAAGATAGAAACATGTACTTTTTAAAAGCAGGTTTTCGTGAAATTTTGATGAAATAAAAAGAATTAATCTACCGGTGAATATCACACGAGTTTAATATAACAGTTCATCAGATTGAAATGTAATCTATGATTCGGCTATGTAAATTGTAACTGTAAATTGATTATTCGTTCTTTATTTTAATTGATAATTGATATCTCATAACAAACAAACTTTTTGTTTATTGGATAACATACAGCAAACTGTTTAAGCTAGTTTAATGTTATGAAGCCAAATTTTAAATGTTGTATTACTGGCTTAAATTTATTTAATCATGTTTCATCATCGTTGAAAAAAAGATGTCTAACCAAAAACATGACATTTTAGATCTACATGTTCAATGTAATCAATGCTAAGGGAAACTAATTATTTCAACAGAAGGTCTTTTTTAAGAATAATTGAACCTGCTACTTTTTTTTAATTTTTAAAAGACATTATGGTTTAATTTTTCTTCTAAAAAACAGAAGCACAAGCAGACCTTAATCGAAAGAGCAGATTTTAAGTGTAAATAGTATCACCATAGAAAAATCCCTTTAAATCGCAATATTGTTTTAAGACAATAAAGTACATCACTGTTACGCAATATTAGATCAGCCAGCAAAGAAAATTTTAACAAGAGGCACGGTTTGATTAAATTTAGTTAAAAACTTGAAAACCCTGCTGTGAACTATGATCCATATCCGGCTTTAATAATCCAATACTGCAAATTGGTTAAGACAATAAAGCACATCACTGATCATCTTGGAGATAAAAATTAGAAAATAGACAGGGGCAGATTAATTAAAGTTAAGTCGGTTTCATTTTAATTTCGTTTTCAAGTTTGAGACGCCTGCATTGGATTGTGATCTTTATATTTATATCCGGCATAAAATCAAGAGTGGAATTTAGTTTTGACAGACACCCCCCCCCCCCAAAAAAAAAAAAAAAAAAAAAAAAAAGAAAGAAAAGAAAAAGAAAAAAAACCATTATAACAAAAAGAAAACATTTTGCTAAATAAAGATCATTAGACATTAAAACTCTATATAACTGTGTAAATTTGACCGATATTATTTTCGTATTTTCAAATATACGGAATGCTGTATTCGAGTATTATACGAACTTGCAAGCACACTCCCGTATTTCAGGAATATACTGAATAGTATTTCAAGTTTCTCTTATTAGTAAATATACAGAAACCCTTATTTGAGCAGTATACTGACTCCCGTATTTCCGAGAATACGGGGAAACTATCTTGATTTGATATGCCCGTCTTATTCATTTATAATCAAAATAATCAAATATAATAATCATTACTTTTTCCAGTTTACAGATACATTTTTCATGTGTTGACTTCTCAATCAGTAGTTTTCTAGGGATGTTCCTTCTTGAAAATAATGACCTCCGAACCATTTTACAAATTTCCAAATTTTTAAGCATACATAATGCCGCATTCGAGTAACATTTGGAAAAACTATCGTGTTTTAGACACATAATGGGTTCCATTATTTACAACTTTATAGAACACCAGATTTGAGCAGTATACTGACACCCCTATTTTAGTATATACGAAAAGTACACTGATTCTTGTTTTCTTAACTTTCAAATAAAGGGAGATATGTAGTTTAGCAGTAAACGACTGTTCATGAATATGAAGTCTTTCTAGATTCACGTATTTGTAAGAATACGAGATGCCGTATTTTAGTAATATACGGACTTATTATGACGTTCCCGTATTTAAGAAAAATACGGACACCGTATATCTAGTTTTCCATATTTTGTAGGTATACGGAACACCGTATTTTGATCATATACGGATTTGCTGAATATACGGCACCGTACACCTCCGTATTTTATGTTTTCCGTATTTTTACCCGTATATTAATGATATACGGAATTCCGTACACTCCCGTATATCTACATATTTTTCGCAGTGCTAGACAATACTACATACCAAATCTTAAGGCTCAGGACCTTGTGTTTTCAGAAAACAAGATTTTCAAAGTTTTTTCTGTTGCCATAGCAACCAGAGTTCTTGATGGAATTCAATTCTTTGAACCACTTTGGTAGAGCTTCATGCAAGGAATATCCCTGGCATATTTCGTCAAAGTTGGCTTAGTGGTATAGGAGGAGAATTCGTTCCAGTCAAATTGTTGACAACACAGACTGCACGACGCATGCCGATGGATGCCGGACAATCAATGATCACAAAAGCTCACCCTTGAGCACTTCCTGCTCAGATGAGCTAATAAAATCTGCCAAGAGTTATCTTTCTTGGAGGTCTGATGTCAATTCACACCTTTCTGAAGTATCAAATCAATCCCAGTAATGATTGCTGAGAAATAAGCACGACAGAATGTTGCATGCAAAACTTTAACCAACATTTCTAGGTCAAACAAGAGAGTCCAACTGCTAAGGGGCCATTACTCTGGAACCCATGATCATGACAGGATCAGGTTGTGTAAGTGAAAAACATAGATCTATTGTTTATAATTTTCTTGTGAAAGTTTTGTTGAAATTAAATAGAATGTGAGCACAAGAGCCACCACCAGCGGGGGCCACACTCGACTTTTTTCTATTTCTAATGGTATACACATCAGAGGAAGAAAAAATCAATCATTTGACGTTATAGTCATTTTAAGGTTAAGGTCACACTTGAATAATTTATCAAGTCATCTTTGTCATAAGTGTTGTTTTGTCCAAGTTTGATTCATATCAACAAAGTTATGGCCAGTTTTAAAATATTAAATAATTTGACCTTGACTGTCAAAGTCATTTAAAGGTCAATGTCAAACCTGAAAGAATCATAATGTTGGATTTGTCATAAGTACTGTTTTGTCCAAGTATGAATCAAATCCCTACATAAATAACAAAGTTATGACAATTTAAGCCAAATTCAATCATCTGACCTTGATGGTCAAGTTCATTTTTAGGTCATGGTCATATCTGAGTTATTCAACATGTCGGTTTTGTCATAAGTGTGTTTTGTCCAAGTATGAATCATATCCATAAATAAATAACAAAGTTATGACAATTTAAGCAAAATTTAATCATCTGACCTTGACGGTCAATGCCATTTTAAGGTTATGGTTATACCTGAGTGATTTAACATGTCGGTTTTGTCATAATTGTTGTTTTGTCCAAATATGAATATCAGATCAAACCATAAATAACAAAGTTATGGCCAGTTTTTACAAAATTCAATAATTTGACCTTGATTCTCAAGGTCATTTAAAGTCAAGGTCAAACTTGAAATAATCATAATTGTTTTGTCCAAATATGAATCAAATCCATAAATAAACGAGAAAGTGATGACAATTTAAGCAGAATTCAATCATCTGACCTTGACCGTCAAGGTCATTATTAGGGAATGGTCATATCTGAGTTATTCAACATGTCGGTTTCATCATAAGTGTTGTTTTGCCCCAGTATAAATCAAATCCATCAATAAAAAACAAAGTTATGGCCCATTTCAGAAAAATTCAAGAATTTGACCTTGAAGATGAAGGTCATTTATGGGTCAAGGTCAAGTTCAGTCTGGTCCACATTAAGGTCTTGTCCAAAGGGTTGTTGAGTCCAAGAATGGAGACAATCCACCTGTTAATTAAGTTATGGCCAATTTTAGCAAAATTCAATAATTTGACCTTAAAGGTGAAGGTCATTTATGAGTCAAGGTCATGTTTAGTCTGGTCTACTTGAAGGTCTTGTCCAAAGAGTTGTTGTGTCCAAGTATGAAGACAATGCACCTATTAATAATAAAGTTATGGCCAATTATAGCAAGATTCAATCATCTGACCTTGACAGTCAATGTCATTTTTAGGTTATGGTCATATCTGAGTTATTCAACATGTCGGTTTTGTCATAAATGTTGTTTTGTCCAAGTATAAATCAAAATTTATGAGTCAAGGTCAAGTTTAGTCTGGTCTACTTGAATGTCTTGTCCAAAGATTTGTTGTGTCCAAGCATGAAGACAATCCACCTATTAATAATGAAGTTATGGTCAATTTCAGCAAAATTCAATACTTTGTCATTTATGAGTCAAGGTCAAGTTCAGTCTGGTCCACATTAAGGTCTTGTCCAAAGGGTTGTTGAGTCCAAGTATGAAGACAATCCACCTATTAATAATAAAGTTATGGCCAATTTCAGCAAAATTCAATACTTTGACCTTGAAGGTAAAGGTCATTTATGAGTCAAGATCATGTTTAGTCTGGGCTTCTTGAAGATCATGTCCAAAGGGTTGTTGTGTCCAAGTATGAAGACAATCCATTAAGGAATAAAAAAAAATATGATCAATGTAAAAATTTTCGGACAGGAATGGCAACGGCAATGACACCATGACTATAGCAATCACTTGATTATTTCTACGAAAAAAGTCGAGCTAATAACACTATTGACATTGAGTGGAAAAATCTATTTTAAACCTCTGTGACCTTGAACTTGATCCTAGTGACCTCAAAACCCCACCCAGGTCCATGCAATGTACCTACATACCAAATATCTAAGATATCTGTCCATAACAAAAGGTAGAAAAAATTTATGTAGCCTGGTTAACTTTGACCCAACTGAATGGCAGAGGTTCATGGAAGCTGCTTACTAACCAAATATTTCAAATATTGCTCAATCAATAAAAAACAGAAAGAAGAAATTTTATTTACCCCTATGTCCTTGACCCCAGAGACCTCAAACCCCACTCAGTGGTAGGTCCATGCAAGGTAACAAAAAGTAGAAAAATCTATTTTGCCGCAGTGAGCTTGACCTTGACCCAATGACCTCAAACTCTATCTAAGGGAAGGGGTTCTTGCAAGCTGCCTACATACCAAATATCTCAGAAGTCAACGAAGACTCAACAGGGAAAAGTATAAAACTCTAATTTTAGCCTCAGTGACCTTGACCTTGACCCAAGTGAATGGCAGATATTCAAGCAAGGGGCCAATATACCATATAAGGCTCTATAAATTTAAGATATAAGGCTCTATTACAAAAATTTGAAAAATCTTTTATTAGCCTTGGTGAACCCAGGGGCAGGGTGGGCAGGGCCAATTTTGAACCCAGGGTTGAGACTTGAACATGCTTGGTGGAGGTCTACTAGGCCATGTTACACATCATATATCTTAACACTAGGTTTTGTGGTTACTGGCATGAAGATTTTATTTTCTTTATATGCAAGTCTTTACAAAAATCAAGTGACCCCTGGGGCTGAATCAGTTTTGACCACACGAGCATCATTTGGATAATCTTTATAGAGGACTTTTAGATGATGTTCCATGCAATATATTTAAGCACTATGCCTTCTGGTTTCATAAAAGAATTTTCAAAGTTATAAGCCTTTCTTAAATCAAGTGACCGCTGGGGTTGAGCCAAGGGCATAATTTGAACAATCTTTGAAGAGGAGCTCTAGGTGAACCTGTATGCCAAATTTCAAATCCTTAGGCATAGTTTTGAAGTTTTCCTTATATATACCTATCTAAACAAGTGACCCGCGGGGTGGGGTCAATTTTGATGCCAGGGCATAATTTGAACAATCTTAGTTGAGGTCTACTTTGTACAATGCTTTGTACAAAATTTTAAAACTTTGGTCATCTGGTTTCAGAGAAGAAGATCAGTAAGTTTTTCTTATATATTTCTATGTAAAACATGTGACATCTAGGGCGTGGTCAGTTTTGACCCCAGGGACATCATTTGAACAATTTGGGTACAGCACCTCTTGTAAACACACCATGATGAATAGCTAAGCTCTAGGTCTTGTTGTTTCAGACAAGAAGGTTTTTGAAGATTTTTGTTTTGGTTGCAATAGCAACCACAGTTCTGCATGGAACAGGATTCTTTGAGCAACTTTGGTAGAGCTGCATGCAAGGAACATCCCTGCCAAGTTTCAAAACATTGGCTATGCGGTTTCTGAGGAGATTTTTTAAATCAAAATGTTGACACAGGAATGCATGACCCCTGACATCATGTGATCACAAAAGCTCAAATGAGCTCGTGAGCTAAAAAGAGGGAATAATATCACTTGAATTTGGTCAAGAGTTGTCTAATTTGTTTGTTTAATGCTCCTGAAGACATAGATAGTATTAAATCAATAAGCATTGCTGGTTATTAAGATGTATGCATGATAGTAAGTTGCATGAAAAACATTAACCAGGGTGTGACATTGCCAATGCTAGGGTGAGAACAATAGTTGAACATATGTCATATAGTTGAGCTAAAAAACTACAGCTATCAATGAAGGTGATTAATACCCCAACTCCGCCCAATAATTTTAGAAATAATTAATACAAAAAATAAGAAATACAGAGTTATGGGTCTTTGTACACTGAACTATCTCTTATTGCCCTCTATACCTGTGTAAAGTTTGAACACAGATGCCCATATACTTTAAGAGTTTAACTCTAAACAAGGAAATTCAATCAGTGGAAGTAATTAAAAAAGGAAGATATATGGTTCTTCTACTCTGCACTTATACTTGGCCACTTGTCTGTCAAGTTCCAATTATATTCATTATACAGTTTTTAAAGCTAAGGAAATTTGATAGAGAAATAATAACACAAGAGGGCCATGATCGCTCACCTGAGTAGTTTGGCTGTGGGTCTGCTGTTAAGCAAATGTCAGAAGCAATATCTGATTTTCTAACTGAAAATTTTCAAAGGTCTCATATTTTATACAAATAAAACCCATGGGGCAGAGGCAATTTTGAACAAGCAGCTTGTGAGGAGATGTCGCTTAAGGAAAATGTTGTCAAAAATCTATTCATAGCTGTGGCTGCCATTTTGTGCAATGCAGTGGAACTATTTGAGCAATTTTAATAAAGGGATATATAACTAACAAGTTGGGTGGAAAAAAACTTGCTGTTCAAAAAAGATGTCTTTTGTATATTTTCCCTTTTTTAAGCTTTGGTGCAGCCTACTTGCAATGGAGTGGAACAGTTGCGCAAATTTTGAAAAGGGAAATACAAGGAAATTTTTTATGAAATTTGGTACAAAAAGACCTAGGGGGTTGAGAAAGATAGTAAATTTATGTGCAATGCAGTTTGAGAAATTTAAGAAATTATAAGAAATATTTGTCAAGTTTGGTTAAAAATGGCCTAGCAGTTCTGGAGGAGATGTCATTTGAAACCAAATACTGACAGAAGCTCTAGCAGCCATTTTGTGCGATGGAGTGGAACAATCTGAGCAATTTTAATAAGGGCCATGTAAAGAACATTTCTCTGAAACTTGGTGGAAAATGACATTGTAGTTTAGGAGGTGATGTGATTTGAATTTTTTTCTATCTTTAGCTTTTGCAACCCTTATGTGCAATGGAGAAGAACGGTTTGAGAAATTTTAGAAAGGGGCAATAGAAGAAACATTTCTGTCAAATTTGTTAAAAACGGCCTAGAAGTTTTGGAGGAGATGTCATTTGAAGCAAAGTATTGACAAAAAAAATCTTTTTTTCTCTCTGACGGCCATTTTGTTAAATGGAGCGGAACAATCTGGGCAATTCTAATGGAGGGCTTTGTAAGGAACATTTTTGTGAAATTTTGTGGAAAATCACCTTGCTGTTAGGAGGAGATGTTGTTTGAATTTTTTCTATTTTTAGCTTTTGATGCCCTTATGTGCAATGCAGCAGAACATTTTGAGCAATTTTAGAAAAGGGCAATATAAGGAACATTTCTGTCAAGTTTGGTTATTAAATAAATGGCCCTGTGGTTTTGGAGACAATGTCGTTTGAAGCCAAATATTGACGAAAATCTGTTTTTAAGTCTGTCGGACATTTTGTTGTATGGAGCAGAACCTTTTGAGCAATTTTAATAGAGGGCTGTCCAAGGAACACCATGGACACTGACACAGGGTGATTCCAGTAGCTCAGCCTGAGCATTTCCTCAGGTGAGCTAAAAAGCACTAAAAGAAAACAATGACCCCCAAACACACATGTCTATATCAACATTCAAGTGGGAGGGTACAAACATTTACAAATATATCTGAATTGTTTGCATAATGCGTTGATTGTTTCATGTATATAATTCTCCTAATACTTGATAAACATCATAAAACAGTCAACAATCCTAGAAATAACAAGCACATGTTGTTAAAGGTACCATAACAACATCTCTGACCTCCAAATACTTAATCCTGGTTTCAAATGACACTGCTTTCCCAAATAAAATCCACTGTGCAACTGGTAGAACTGAATTCCAATGCAAGATTGTTTTGAGTATAACAGAAGTTATCAGGCATTCATTCTTAATTATTCTAAGTAGCAAGCAAAATTGGTAAAATCAGTTATACAACAAATAAACAGTAAGCTTGGCTCTCTTGAATTAAGTTTTGCTAAGCAAATCAAGGATTTTGTATTTTTCATTGTTTTTCATCATTCTGCATCAACTTTGGTGATAACACTGAAACTTAAGTCAATTATAATCAAGTGGAGGAGTTCTCTATTTCTATACAGTAGGCTGGTGTATATTCACCTGAAATTTGCAGACACAGCTTGGTTCAGAATTCTCCTTAGTAGCAATTAGCAATCTGGTAAACTGAGCAAAGGTTCTTTCTACCAATGTTTAACAAGTAGCAACGCAATCACCATCAGTTACTTGGGGCACCAACTGTTACTGAAGGGGCAACTCCAGACACATACTTTATCAAAACAGTATTGCCACCAGCCATGATCTTCTGTCATTTTCTAACCTGCTTGTAAGATTTTTTTAAAAATATAAATAGGAAAGTAGGAAAGCAACATAGAAATAATGTCTTAAGCGGTTTTCACATAACAACTATGATTAACAACTATTACTAAGCTGTGAAGGTAATACAGAATAGTAAGTCTTTTTGCAATTTTGAGCCAATTATTAAAAGAATATGTGATTCTTTGATGCTACCCGGCCTTTGAAACACACACATATCCAAAAGAAATGATTTAAAAATTAACTATCATAAGCAGCCTTAGGATATAAGCAACTTTATTGCTGTTTATCACAAATACATGTCAAACTATTGGATGACTTGCTAACATTGTCAATTAACCACAAAGTTTTGCAACTTTGCAAAGATGTTTGGATTACAACTGTAAGGTTTAAGTGTTTCTTCAGTGGAGAATTGTCATGAAGATAATAAAAAGAGGAAGTGATACTTTTAAAAATTTATACTGAGTCCTAGAGTATAAATTTTGGTTATTGATACTCAGACATTCAATTATTCTTTTAACCAGTTACTCATTGCAATCCCTAGGAAAAAAATAACTGCCTTATTTCAGGGATCAACATGACAAAAGTCTATTTCCTTGCAAATCAGAGTTTCTATTTCCAAATCACCAGAATTTAATGTTACATGAACTATGTCTTTTCTGCTATCATCGTTTCCTGAATCACAGCTTGAAATATTGTCAAAGCTCTCCTGAGGCAAAGACATTAATTTGTTCACATTTTTATCATGCTGTTCAATACTATTAACAACGATACTATCAACTTGTTTGGAGTCATTACTCGGGCTTTTCTGAATATCAGAACCTTTCCAGTCACTTTCAACAATATCATCTTCATTATTACTGCTTTCTAAATGAGAATCATTTACATCAGAATGGAAACTATATGTGCTACCTGGGGAGGCTACCATTACTGGATTTGAATATTCTTTTGTCCTTTGATTATTTTCCATCACAGCTTGGGAATTTCCTACTGCATTATTCAGAAAAGATTCTGTCTGTTTTTGAGAATTCTCTACACTGTCTTTAGAGATATCTGGCTTATTTTTTGAATTCTCAGTAATAACACATAAACTTGACTTCCTCCTCATCCCTTTCTTCGACCCCTTTCTTTCAACCATCTTTTCTTCCTTGCCTTTGGGACTGGTGTCAAGTTCTGAGTCCTTTGTTGCTGTATTAGAAATTAGATGTGCCTTAATGTCCTTATAAAACTGCACAGCATCGCCCTGGAGCTCCTGAGGTAAGGTCATGCCATGCTCAAGGTGGAGCATCAGATTCTCTGACCACAGGTTCACTTTCTCAAATGATGGCCTGGAATTCATAAAGGGAAGTCAAGATACAAAAAAATCTTACCAAATTGTATAAAGCTATATAGATGGATTTGTAAACAAGAGGGCCATGATGGCCCGGGATTGCTCACCTGAGTAATTTCTCTGTTGGTCTCCTGTTAAGTGTAATATTTTATTTCTATTTATTTTCCTTGGATGCTAGAAATTGTCAAAGCAACATTTCTGAAAAATTTCAAGTATAATTGGACTGAAAATGTAACCTCTACAGTGTTACATTTGGGCATTGTGACCTAGTTTTTGAACCTAAATGACCCATATTCGAACAGGAGATAGGAATTATCATAACAACCTTTCTGACAAATGTCCAGGATATTTGGACCTAAAATGTTACCTCTAGAGTGTTAACAAGGTTTTTCCATATCTGGGCTCTGTGACCTAGTTTAAAATCCCAGATGACCCATATTCAAACTTGAGCGAGAGAAAATCATAACAACCTTAATGACAAATTGCCAGATTATTTGGACTGAAAATGTTTCCTCTGGAGTGTTAACAAGGTTTTTCCAAATTTTTTCCAAGGTGGGGCCAAATTTGACCCCAGGGGTATAATTTGAACAAACTTGGTAGAGGTCCACTAGACAATGCTACATATCAAATCTTAAGGCTCAGGGCCTTGAGGTTTCAGACAAGAAGATTTTTGAAGTTTTTCCTATATTAGCCTATGTAAAATCAATTAACCCCGGGGACAGGTTCAAAAATGACCACAGGGGTATAATTTGAACAAACTTGGTAGAGGTTCACTAGACAATGCTACATACCAAATCTTAAGGCTCAGGGCCTTGTGGTTTCAGACAAGAAGATTTTTTAAGTTTCACTATATAAGCCATTGTAAAATCAACTGACCCCCGGGGCGGGGCCAAATTTGACACCAGAGGTATAATTTGAACAAACTTGGTAGAGGTCCACTAGGCAATGCTACATATTAAATCTTAAGGCTCAGGGCCTTGTTGTTTCAGACAAGAAGATTTTTAAAGTTTCACTATATATGTTTTTGTAAAATCAATTGACCCCCGGGGCGAGGCCAAATTTGACCCCAGGGGTATAATTTGAACAAACTTGGTAGAAGTCCACTAGACAATGCTACACACCAAATCTTAAGGCTAAGGCCTTGTGATTTCAGACATTAAGATTTTCAAGGTTTTTCCTTTCAATTGCCAAACCAGAGTTCTTAATGGAATTGAATTGTTTGAACAACTTTGGTAGAGCTTCATGCAAGGAATATCCCAGGCATATTTTGTCAATGTTGGCTTAGCAGTTTAGGAGGAGAAGTCGTTCAAGTCAAATTGTTGACGACGCACGCCGGACAATCAATGATCCAAAAAGCTCACTCTGAGTCGTGCTCAGGTGAGCTAAAAACCTTATATTTAGCCTAGATAACTTCGATCTAACTGACCTTAAACCCCACCCAAGGGTGATTGTTTTTGCAAGTTATTTACAAACCAAAAATCTTAGTAGCTGGTCAATAAATGAAGGCTATATGAGGTAAAGTAGAAAATTATATTTTTAGCCTTGGTGACCCTGACCCCAGTTAATGGTAGAGCTTTATGCCAGGTGTCTATATACCAAAATATGTAAAATGTCAATCAATAAGTAAAGGTACTATGACAAGGAGAAAAATCTGTTTTTAGCCAAGATGTCCTTGACTTTGACCCAAATTTACCCAAAACCCCACCCAGTGGTAGAAGTCTTTGCAAGTTACCTACATACCAAAACTCTAAGATATCAGTCAATAAATTAAGACTCTACTGGCTAAAGTAGATTTTTGAAGTTTTCCCTATATAAGCCTATGTAAAATCATGTAGCCCTAAAGGGGGGGGGGTTCAATTTATGACCCTGGGGCCATGATTTGAACAAACTTGGAAGAAGTCAACTTGACACTGCTACATACTAAATATCTTAGCCCTAGGCCTTTTGGTTTCAGAGAAGAAGATTTTCAAAGTTTTCCCTATACAAGCCTATGTGACATAAAATGACCCTGGCAGAGGGCCATTTTTGACCCTGGAGCCATGATTTGAACGAATTTGGTATAGGTCCACTAGACAATACTCCCTACTGAATACCCTAGGCCTTGTGGTTTTAGAGAAGATTTTCAATTTTTTCCCTATATAATTATTATATGTAAAATAATTGGACCCCAAGGGCAGGACCACTTATGACCCCAGGGGCATGATTTGAACAATCTTGGTAGAAGTCCACTAGACAATGCAACATACCAAATATCTTAGCCCTTGGCCTTGTGATTTCAGAGAAGAAGATTTTCAAAGTTTTCCCTATGCCTATGTAAAATATATTGATCCCCAGGGCAGGGTCACTTTTCAGTTTTGACATAAGGGGCATAATTAGAACAACCTTGATAGAGGACCTCTAGGTAAACCATACAAAATAATTAAGCTCTAGGCTTTGTGGTTTCACAAGTCTTAAGATTTTTTTCAAAGGTTTTTCTTCCTGTTTCTCTCTACAGCAATCAGAGTTCTAAATGGAATTGAATTCTTTGAACAACTTTGTTAAAGCTTAACACAAGGATCATCCCTGACAAATTTCATCAACTTTGACCTGGTTGTTAAGGAGGAAATGTTGTGGTTTTTTTTTTAAAGAAAAGTCTGATGCCACCCACTTCATGATGCACAATGGACACAGGGAGATCAGAAAAGCTCACCATGAGCAAATTATGCTCAGGTGAGCTAAAAAAGGGCAATGTTAAGAACATTTCCTGTAAAGTTTGGTTGAAATTTGCCATGTTGGTTGTGAGGAGAATATTTCGAAGCCAAAAATTAATGAAAATCTAAATTTTAGCTCTGGCAGCCATTTTGTGTAACAGGGGGTTTATAAGGAACATTTCTGTGAAATTTGGTGGAAAATGATGTTGAAGTTTAGAAGATGTTGTTTGAATTATTTTCCATTTTAAGCTTTGCTATACAGGGGAATGGTTTTGATGCAATTTGAGAAAAGGGCAATATATGGAACATTTCTGTCAAGTTTTGTTGAAAATGGCCTTGCGGTTTTGGAGGAAATGTCATTTGAAGTAAAATGTTGGGGATGAAGGCCAGAGCCAGACATAAGGTGATCCCAAAAGCTCATCTTGCTAAACAAAAGGGCTTTGATAGTCCTTAATTGATCCTATTGCTCAAGTTTCATAATTGTTGTTGGGTGAATTTATTTTGAATTCAGGACAGTGGTTTGTAAGATTATCAAAGCTGAGAAACCACTATCATGCGGACATGGCAAAGTAAGCCTATTCTGGCCCCCATACCTCTTGAACATGTGGCGGGATCTGGTTGAATTTGGAAAAGAAAGGAGATCTTTTGTTAATAAATGTTTTGTTCAAGTTTGGTGAAACTGAATCAAATGTGAGCATAACACTATGGTGTAAAGGTAGAAAAATCAATTTTTATGTGACCCTGACACTGATCCAAGTGACCTCAAACCCACCCAGTGGTATAGGTCCATGCAAGGTACCTACATATGAAATATCTAAGATATTGGTCAATGAAAGAAGGCTCCATAAACAAAAATAGAAAAATCTATTTTTAGCCTTGGTGATCTTAACCCTGAATCCCAGTGAAAGGTAGAGGGTCACGGAAGGTGCCTATTCACCAAATATCTAAAATATCATAAAACAGACAAAGGCTCTATGACAGAAAAACTATAATTAGCCTCTGTGACCATGGGTATAGGTGCAAGTAACCTACATACCATAAATCTAAGATTTTGGTCAACAAATGAAAGCTCTATGGCAAAAAGTAGAAAAATTTATTTTTAGCCTTAGTGATCTTGACCCCAGTTAATGGCAGAGGTTTATGCAAGGTGTCTATGTACCAAATAACTAAAATATCAGTCAATAAATAAAGGCTCTATGACAAAATGCAGAAAAAATTATTTTCAACATGGGAGACTTGAACCCAGTGACCTCAAACCAAACCCAAGAGTAGAGATCCATGTAAGGAACCTATATTCCAAATATCTAAGATATCAGTAAAGAATTGAAGACTATATGGGGATATAAGTATGAACAACTATTTTTAGCCTTTGTGACCTTGACCCCAGTAAATAGCAGAGATTCATGAAAGGTGCCTACATACAAATATCCATGATATTGGTCCATAAATTAAGGCTCTATGACAAAAAGTCAAATAGTGTATCAGCCTTGGTGCCCCAGGGGTAAGGCCAATTTTGATCCCAGGGCTAATATTTGAAGAAACTTGGTACAGGTCCAGTAGGCCATGTTACACATCTAATGTCTTGACAAAAGGCCTTGTGTTTTTCTTGACAGAAAAGATAGTTTAAGTTCTTTTTTCCTATGTAAGTATTTGAAAAATCAAGAGAAAAATCAAAACCCCTTGGTGGGGTCAATTTTGATCCCAGGACCCTAATTTGAACAATCCTGGTAGAGGATCTCTAGATGATGTCCATGCAAAATATCTAAGTCCTAGGCCTTGTGGTTTCAAAGAAGAAGATTTTCAAAGTTTTCCCTATATATGCCTATATTCAATCAAGTAAACCTTCTGGGCGGGCAAATAATGACCCCAGGTGTATAATTTGAACAACCTCTGTAGAGGACCTCTTGGTAATATTGTACACCAAATATCAACCCCCAATGCACAGTAGTTTCAGACAAGAAAATTTTTGAAATTTTCCATATATAAAGTTATATAAAATAATGTTTCAGCTAGGGCAGTGCCAATTTTGACCCTGGGGTCATGATTTGAACAAACTTGGTAGAGGTCTGCCCTTTTGGAGAAAAAGATTTTTGTAGTTTTTACTTTTAAAACTTTTTTTAGCCTCTGTGGCCCAGATCTGCAATAGAATGGAACCATTTATCAACTTTGATAAAGTTTCATGCAAGGAACATTCTTTGCAGTTTTTAGTTGTTCGGGTCCTCAGACCCGGACAACTAGATCCGGCATTTCCAGATCTAACAAGGTTTTGGAAAACCGAAGAACTGCTGAAGTAGTTCGAAATTTAACAGCTTAGATGTTTAAAATGGTTTGAATTTTTTTGAAAATATCAATGATACAATTTCTTTGTCAAAGTTTCAAGTGAATGGCATCCGATTTTAACAGTTTAATTGTCGTTTTAATCAGTTTGACGAGAAAAAACTTTGCTTGTCATGGTTTATTACGCGTACCAGCGCGTAGGAATGGCCTAACAATATAGTCCAACAACTTCCATATAACCATCACATAAACCATCAAACGAAAAAAACATCTACCTTAAGACAGAAAAATCAATCCAGTAAAAAAATGTTTAAAATAGAAATTATTCCTTGAAAAAGACACAAAACTCTAAGAGTATATCCATTTTTATTTATCACGGGATCGGAATTTACGCAACACCGTCATGATCGCATCTGGGACACCGCCATTTTGTCGTCGAAGTTGAGCAAAGATATTTTTACGACAGCGATTATTACGTATTATTGTAAGTATAGAGACATAAAAACAACAAAAATTAATTTGACTTAGTCTAGTGTTTTGTTAAATTTAATACTGTATCAATGACAAATACTTTTAAAGAGTGTATTTTGATCACTATTTTAACAGAGATCGAGACATGATCACTTTCACTTTCAGTCTTGACAAATATCATTTGTCATCTTTTCCATTGAAACTTATAATTGAAAATATAATGTAAATTCAAGCTGATTATTGAGATCGTTTTACTATTTACCTACACGAAGAACCGTTTTGTTCAAGTTATTTTTCAATACATAAAAGTTCGTAATCTTGTTGAAATGAGGCCCTTGAAATGAAGTCAGTCCGAAATACAGTAAATTACAGTTTCAGACAGTAGTGTTGGACACTAGCATATATTTCAAGCGTTTTATATACAGTGGAAAACAAGCTAAAGCATACAGGGGTAGCCAGCCACACATTCGACTTGATTTGACCAGGTAGAAATATTAATGATAGGGTATGATGCATGAATACATAATTAATACATGAAGATATTGGTATTCAGAGTGGTCAGGATGATGTACTCATAATGTTTTCATTATTGAAAGGTATTGAAATGCAATCGGTTTTTGTTTTGTTTTGGGGTTTAACACCAATTTCAACAGATAGGTTATATCTCGGCGGTCAGTCCACCTAACCGGTTTTCCTGGATAACTAACCAGTAATTGCCAATTTCTCCACAAGTGACTGACTACTGTTCCCACATGATCTACTCTGAATAAGCGGTGAGAGACAAATGAACATTAGACTCAATGTCTGAGATCAATTGTCACGGAGAAATTTTGCCCTGCCCAGGGGTCGAACCAACGACTGATGGATTACTAATTCAGTGCTCTACCTATTGAGCTAAGCAGGCAGGCTCAATCGCTTTCAATGTGAAGTAGGAGCTTGAAATTACACACTAATGGAAGTAGGTTATGTCACTGGCTTTGCCTGTAAAATTTCAGTAGGACTTTGTATGAACTGGATACAAAAAAAAGTGTAGCGTTGACAGGTAACTATTCTAGCACTATCTGTTTAAGGTGTGAAATAGCAGAAGAACAATAAGCGTGTAGTGTCATGATTCTATGTTGTGTCTTTGAAGATCAGGAAACTTGTCTGTTTCACAGAATTTGCCTCGGCCAATGTTTAAAAAGTAGGGCTTGGGAGCAGTTTCTTTCTTGCAAATGATGTTTAAGGGAAGTGTTTCATCTGAATTTTTTGTTTTTGTCAAAGATCGTCTTTGCTTCTTAAAGAATAACTGTACTTCTCTTTTCAGGTTGTTGTATTGGGATTGTCAGTGAAGTGCTAAAGTTTGAGTGGTTGTCAGTCACTGGATTTCAGTGTGAAACTGGTATCTGTTGCGTTAAGGTAATATTGAAATTTTCAGTGTGCTTGAAATTAGCATTTAATGTGATTTTTAGAGAAGACTTGTTTATGCATTGACAAAAAAGCTGCAGCAGCTTGTTTTTGAAGGCCATATTTTTGTCAGAATGAACTAAAAAGAACAGGGGAGGTAATCTGAATTGTGAAAGTGACAATATTTTGTTCCTTACAGTCTCTGGTATTTTAATGGTATAGTTTTTTACTGCATGGTTAAACTTGAACAGAATATTGCTGCTTGTAAATTTTATATCATCTTCACAGAAGCTTTGAAAGTGAGGTAGCCAGTTGTAATCTGAAGTAGTTCATATAATGGGGGACATCAGTGGATTATCTACCCTGAATACTCTCTAATATTAACTTGGTCCTTCCATTTGGATTCCTCTGCTTTCATGGCTGTTTTCCTTTATGGTATGATGATAATTACACCTTATTATTTGCCACAATAGTAGTCAGATTAAACATTTAGTTTAAAAATATGTTTTGTTAGCACATAAAGTTTGTTTTTTTAAATTCCTAACTTTTTATTTAATATGTAAGTGACAATTTTTACAACTGAAAGTGAAGACTATCACAAAGAGAAACAAGGATAAAGTCAGAGGATTCCAACTGAAAGGACCAAAGTGCAATTTGGATTACCTCTGATGTTATCTGAGTAAGGGAGATAATTTGTTATCAGCAATGTCTCTCATTCAGTGGAAAACCGATTTGTAAATATAAAAACTTTGAAGCAAATATATTACTCTTTTAAAGGTCACAAAGAAATTGAAAGTAAAGATAGATTATTGCTTGAGTTCAGTGTTGCTTGATTATGATTTTCATTTTATAATCCATTCATCATGCTTGCAAAAAATATATTCTCAGTATGCTTTTCATGTTTTTTTTTCAGATTTCAGTTATTGAAAAGGCAACTATGATTATGCAGGAAATGAGTTGATTCTATCTGAAAACCATGAATGGCCAAACAAACCAAGTGCTAAAATTTTGACTGAAACTGAAGCATGGTAATTCCTTTGTAAAGGAAAATTAAAAAGTAGCAGGTAAAGATCATTTTCAGGTTTTTTTTCTAAATTACATACATCATTCTGTTTTGACAGTCAGCTCAGGTAAGTATGATTTATGTTTAGTTTTTCACAAAAGTTTTGGTTGCTTGATTGATCTTAGCCTGTAATATTTCATAATGATTTGGCTTTTATACACCCATCGAAGATGAGGGGGTATATAGATTTGCAAATGTCTGTCAGTCGGTCAGTAGACTTTTAGTTTCCAATTAATATCAAGAGAATCCTGTGACCCCTCTTCCTCAGACTTAGTATGTAGGTCATGACTAGTAGATGACCCTGTAGTTTTTCAGGTCAAAGGTCAAGGTCACAGTGGCTTTGAATAGCGTAACAGTTTCAGATGAATAACTAAGGAAGGCTTGGTTTCAGGTTCTTCAAACTTAATGTGTAGGTTGTTCGTGACCAGTAGATGAACCCTGTACATTTTCAGGTCAAAGGTCAAGGTCTTAATGAACTTAAATAGCAAAACGGTTTCTGACAAATAACTAAAAAATGCTTGGGGCCAGGTTCCTGAAACTTGGTATATAGGTTGGCCATAACCAGAAGATGACCCGTATATCTTTTTAGGTCAAAGGCCAAGGTCATAGTGAACTTTAATAGCAAACTGGTTTCTGATCAGTTACTAACTATAGAACTCTTGGTCCCAGCTTCTCAAAACTACAATGTACATGGCTGCCACTAGGGATAAGGCGCTGAAGGGCATATATGTTATACAAACATCTCTTGTTTACTTGGCATTTTACTTCAGTTGTCAGCTGTCTTTGATTCCTGCAGCATTCCTGCCAGTTGGTATATTCACACTAGAACCAACAAAAAACCATTAAAAATTTCAGGAAGGACCGAAAAAGAGGAGAAATAAATTCATTGAATGTATAAATGCTTGACAGTTAGACAGAAATGTTAATATTAAATGTTTACATGTAATAATATATATCTAAAGATACAAAATGCATTTAAAACATTTTGAAGTTATTCAAACTGTTTAGCTCAGTTCATTCAGTGAAAGTATGATAGTTAAAGCAATTTTAAGTTTTTATTTATAATAGAAAAATTAATGGTTGATGTACTGTTTCTAATTTACTTTCATGTCATATTGTTTTTCCAGTGAATTGAGTGCAGTTTGGCAAAAGGAGTATGCAAAACTGCCCTGATTATCTGTGATTGTGAACTTTACATTGTATGAGAAGGGGTATAAGCAACCGGCTTGTCTAGCTGTTGGAAAGAAGACCAGAGGTCAGTTCACTTCATCCTGATAGGAGTTAGTGTATTAGGTGACCAACCAGTTACGTCAATGGACCATCTTAAAAGATACAGTCATTTGTTTAGAAGTTATGCTTAAATCTTTTTTTTTCAGATTAATCAGAATAAAAGTTGTCTGACATCCCTGTGCTTAAAATTTATAGAAAGATACACTGTCATAAGAGTTTAGCCTTAGTACAAGCACAGTGTAAATTTTAGGAAAGTGGTTTTTATATAGTTTTTAATGCTCATTTTCTGATAGATTAAATTTGATAATTGTTTTTGTCATTTATACACACCTAGATATGGGGGCTATATTTTATTCACATATTTTGGTCAGTTGGTTGGTCTGTCCCTCCATCCATCCAACTGTCTGTAGACAAAATTTGTCTGGACTGTTTCTCAGCTACTATTTCTCAGATTTTGATAACACTTTACAAGGGTCGTAAGTATGAAACTTATTTGTGCATATCATTGTCATGTTCCATTCTTATTATTTTTCCCTAAGTTATGGTCATAATTACACACCAATTTGTAAGGACTATTTCTCATCAACTATAATTCAGGTTTTTATAATAATTTGCAAGAATCCTAAGTACCAAGCATACTTGTTGCGGCATTCCACTGCCATGATTTTTCACTAAGGTATGGGCTTTTTATGTTTTTTTTTTATTAATATATAAAGTTGTCCATGATTTTTCTTAGCAACCGTATGTAAGATTTTGATAATACTTCGTAAGAGTCATAAGAACCAAACCTACATGTGCATGTCATTTTTGTATTCTAGTCAAATGAATTATCAGTGTGTTATGGCCCTTTTATTTTTCTTACATGTAAAGGATAAAAGGTTTGTCCATGCTGTTTATCAGCAACTGAATAGAATTTTTGGGAGGTAAATTGAATTTGTGTCATTCCATCTGTCAGTCTGACTCTGGTGTTTATTCTTCACATTGAGGCCATTCAATACTAGTTTGTGCTTTGTCTTGGCAAATATTTGTGGGATTTCAGTTAAACATTGTACCACCAATAACCACCATAGACATTAAATGTTGTTTAGTATAAGTTTGTATGTGCTTTCTTTAGCAGTTAACAATTGGAGTATAATCAAATTGTTTTTTACTTGGCACAGATTTGCTTGTCCTCTGCATGTAGTGTTTGTATTCTGGCGAGTTTTTTGCAGGATGGTTAAATTGTATATGTTTATTCATATGGTTGAATATACTGCTGATTTAACTTACCCCAGAAGTTTGTTTTTGAATTTTTCAGCCAAGTTGTTTAATATTATTGCAGACAAATCATATATTAAGAAACTACTGTGTCAAGGCGGTATCTGGTGGTATTCATCACCTTAAGTGCTAGATCTTGGTATATATTTGGCTTGGTTTGACTATCTGGACACTAACCTGCACAATCCTTGAAAAGCAAGCCAGTTAGTATTAATAGAGTGCACTCTGTTCTTTTTAAAAAAGGAAATTCAACACTAAAATTCAAAGACTTAATAATAAAACAGTCATATCTTGTATTGAAGAAAACACAAAAATATTTTTCATGCCAGTTGTAGCTAAGGTTTTTTTTCCCATTAAATGTCAAAGCAATCAAAAATGAAAAAGGTCTCTTTGTCTGTTACATTGCCTATCTCCGCATTCATCCATAAGACAAGGGAGGTTATTTGTAATATACAAATTGATTGGTTAGATTTTAAAGATTTTGTCCAGCAATGCTCCATTGGAAGTTCAAACCGAAAGTTAATGACTGCATCAAAAAGTTACATAAAGCAATTCTAGCAAATG